>JAJVSH010000048.1:492018-546797 GCA_021460005.1 Tetramorium alpestre | reverse complement strand
CTCTCTCTCTCTCTTTGTAGTTCCCTCTCTCGCGCTCTGAAGCTTAATAAGCATCGCTACCTACATTCCATTTCCGGTGATGCTGACGTCACTCAGCAATCCGGCTACGGAGAGCGAGCGTGAGCCGCGTACGCGAGACTTCATCCATCGTTTACGTATCTCCGCACCAAATTTTTCGTCACGGCTTCCTGTTCGACGCTAGAAAATCGACGAGACGCGATTGATTTGGATTTAACGAATCGAGCGGTGAAGATTTCCTTTTTCTAGGCGTTTATACATATATGTATAGCTTCGAAATGCTGAGTTCGATGAATTTGGCTTTCGTAAGGAAATGTGTGTATGAATCTCAAAATTTCGCAATGCATAGTTGCGAAAAATGTTTCGTTGGTTTTACATCCTTTGCAGATTTTCGTTGGTCAATTTTGCGAATCCAACATTGGCGTGATCGAAAACATGTCGACGCGAAACGACATCACCATCTAACGATCTCGGTCCCACTCGAGACTCTTGGGACGCGCGAACTCGTCAATGTTAAGTACCGGATCCACTTTGCGGGAGATTCCTCGGGATCGTCCTTATGCCAACCTTGCTCACCTCTTCGACATTCTTTTTCATCGATTTCTGTTTTCTTTTTTTTTCTTCTCATGAGATTGTGCAGTGGTCCCGGTAAAACGGACCGAGTGATAGAGAAAGCAAGAGAGAGAGAGAGAGAAAAAGATGAAAGGGGAAAAGAGACGAGCAGAGACCGAGGTGATGGAGACAAACGTAAAGATCGAGAGACGGACGTAGCGTAAGAAGGAAAGGAGTGAACCGATCGTGCGTCCGACAGCAACATAACCAGGTAGGCCTTGAACGAGGAAAAAAAAAAGACTCCGGGGACCCACGCGCATACGACTCTCTAGGAGTGTTGGCTCGTATATAGAGGCATTCTCGACTGGCGCTGCCGGGCAAAAGACAGATAAATAACTCAGCTATGGCATTGGCTAAGTAAACGAGCCTACGCATACGCTCGTGAAACGTACACCTGTACGTCCGTACGACGTGCCGTGTACGTGCATGTACACGCGTGCAACGTGTGCGCGCACGCACGTCACGGCGCGAACGCGGTACATCTCTTGTACGGTACACGGTTCGCGTAGGCGGACTTATCCGTGTACGTCGTGACTTTTTTTTTTCATTTCGCGTGCACACGCACGCGTGCGTTCGGAAATGTGCTCGCACGACTTGCGCGCACGACCCGCTGCGTCGGTGCAGCGCGATAAAGATTGAACGAGAGAGAGAGAGAGAGAGAGAGAGAGAGAGAGAACGCCGCTCTCTTTTAGGTAGCCGAGATCACGTCGGGATCCGCCGACGCTCGGCCTGACTTATGCCCGCATTACCTTACACTGCCCGCGGAAACGCGCTTGATCGCGGAAACGGCGGGACCGACACATTTGTCGAACTGCAGGAGCGTGGGAGACGCGGCCTCTCCGCGCAACATGATCAACGATATTACCTCATTAAGAGCCCTTTTTTTTACGCCCATGTTTTATTTTGAGAAATTATCTCGACTTCCAGCGAAGATAATCGATTGAGACTCTAGAATTGACTCTCAATCTTCCCGGGGCTCCCGATACACATATATCTGTCATTTCTTGATCATTGAAAACTAATAATTACCGGTCAATATAATGAATAAATATAGCATCACTATGAGTATATAATACATTTGTCTCTCTTACGTTATATATATTTTTTATTTACTTATCTCTAATAATAATCTTTAAATAATTCAAATAATGATCTCTAATAATTTGTAATGCATCATGAAATATCGTGCCTTATATTATACCTTGATATTATGCATCTACCGTCTCGGAAAGGGCATGACGTACGTATCTTATGCACATGTGGCAAATGGAATAAGCGTTCCGTGCGAATAATCTCGGTGCGTGCATCCTGCGAGCTCCATCGCTCTTCCGTGGCTCCATTACACCTCAATAAAAGTGCCCAACACCCGGTAGTGAGATTTGGCACTTGTAGAATGAACATCGCATGCAATGGAGATACGAACGAACTGACGGACGGTCGGGCGCACGCCTCCTTACTCACTTATAAAGTTAATTGAGGGCAAACGTCCACCGCGGTCTACTACTGACTAACCCGAAAACATTCGTCGGGAAAAGCTGCGTGAAACCACCGTAGAAATTTATTTTCGACGTATTTAAAAAAATGCTTTCCTCATTTCTCCTCGCGAGATATTTCTGTTATAAGTATTACGATATACGTCATTTAGATTTCTTTGCACATTTTTTTAATACGTTAAAGATAATTTATCTCAGAGATACTTGTGAAGTTGTGATTAACTCCGTTTAGACGGGTATATTCAAACAAAATTGTTTTTAGTTACTTCCAAGTAAAGTGCTGTGAGCGTCATGCGTCGCAAATGCATCTCGGCTTCGTGAAATGCACTCGGTACGCGAAACGTGTAATGACAAGCTGACACGCCGTGACATAAACGCGACCCATATTCGTCAGTCACAAGACAGTTGGAATTACCGATGTATGTGTATGTACATACGTGCCTAAAAATAATGAAGAAGCTTTTATGATAATTTACAATATTGACATGTAGCCGAGAGTCAGAAAGTATAATGGAATCATGAGCGACAACTCCGACATGAACAATCGCGTGACGCGGCAATCTATCAGTTCTCCTTTTACGACACACACTCTCTCTCTCTCTCTCTCTCTCTTTTCTCTTCTGTTTTCTTCGTTTTCCGTTTATACAGATTATGTAATGCCAAAGAAAAGGGGATTTTTTATCATCGTAATCAGTAAATGCATTGTTAGCTTATCATTTAACTGAGAACACTCGCGTTCCGTCGTCGCTGACCTTCGCGATTGCAAAGCTACTCTCCGTAGAGTCTGCGTTTTGCGTTGAAAAGCATTCACGATAAGTTATTACGTTTCAATGGCCTTCGGCAAAACTGGGGTCAAAACACAGATATCGGTGTGTCGAGACCAGTTTCTGCATTTTTCTCGAGAGCGGGCAAAGTTTGTTCTGAATTATTTATGAGACTAGAGTGTCGTAGCGATATGATTATGGATTTTCAGTGGGTGGACTGGTGCTTAAGAGCATGCGACAAATATAAAGATTTTTATTAAATGATTTATTTCTCGCATTCGTAGCCCGATAGATACTAACTGCATGTGCCCTAAATACATACACCTGCTGAAACTTTTAAAATTGAAATCTTACCCGAGAAAAAAATAGACGATATACAATTTTTAGCAGACTCATTAGGATCTTGACGTAACATGGTTGCCGATGTCGATATTACTAGTCACTTATCTAGATGACAGTGGCAATTAGTCATACACCCTGCGGATCGCTTTTTCGTTGCCCGAGGAATTAATTTGCCCGTCACGTTTTTACGACTGTTCGAAGCTCATTCGTATTACGCTGACGTATGTATGTACATTCATATGTCTCAATGCGGGGTCCATTTGGTTACATCGGAGAGGTGTTATGATTCGCAGTAGCGAGAGAGAATTTACGGAAGATGATCGTGCTAATTTCGCTGCGGCGCGCAACCGCGCCGCGTATTAATCATGCATTTTTCGCCCGCGAGGCGAGATCGGGCTGACAAATCGCCAGATAGACGCACGGTCGCCCTGATGAATTATAGTAACGGCGTGACAAGCTACAAATATTGAATCTAATTATGGTAATGCGCCAGCAATCTATTTGCATTGCTGAATAATGAAGACACACAGGTGGCACGGAAAGATCCCATCCCGATCGTCGCGCGAATAGCCCATAGGGAGCGGGACGAAACCGGCAGAGAGGCCGAGATAGACATACAGAGAGACTGAGACATATAAGTAGGATGATTACGGGATCAGCCGCAAGTGAGATAGGGAAGAGTCTACTTTGGAGCTCGAGTTGCTGCAATACCAGCGATCGCGGGATGAAATTTCTCTACGCGGCACATCGATCAATTTATACGCAAGGATCTTATATCTTGATCACCTGCGAAGGTGATTGAAAAATAATATAACAGCCGTTTCATTAAAATTATTCCGGATTATTGTCGGAACAATTAAGTGATACGAAAAACACTATACTTATATTTTTTTTTTACAAAAATAAAAGATATCAAATCTGAGACTGTGAAAATTTCCATAAATTATATCATTTACTTACATGGAAAAATTCTTTCGCACACGCGTGCCCTCATTTTCCCATTCTTTTTATTGCGTCACGATATGGATCGTTGATCGCGTGATTGATTGTGCATTTGAACCCTTTCGCCGTTCTTTTTTTTTTCTTCCTCTTGGATTGCGCGCACAGTCGTCACTGAGCATGCAAATCATTAATTAAATTATGTGTCACACGGATTCGTGTCGTCACGCTTGAAATTGTGGACGAAAACTGAGGTCGCAGGTCGCCTTTTTCTACATGTCGCAAGGGCGTGCCTTAATCATACTCACGCGGTGACACGTGCACGCACTCGCGTGCCGCATGCTGGAACGCGGAACTTTCGCGTGTGTTCCGTAAAGGACGTGACCCGTGGGACCGATAAAACGCATTCAGATTAGAGCGTGTTCCTTAGAAACTTTTCATAAATCTCGCCGGACGTCTTTCTGTCTAATCGAAAATCTGTCGTAAAGTTTTTGCCTTCGGGAGACCCCGTTCGGTGCCGGGACAATGATAAAGTGTCTCTGAGTGACCAATTCTGAATACAATATCGTACAGTTTGGAGAATACTCCTCCACATTCTTCGAGGTCGGTTTCGCTTGTTCCGCGCCTCCGGAGAGCGATCATTTTGACTTATGTGTTTTTAATATGTCGAGCGAGAAACTTAGAGAAGTAAGGATCGCATTTTACATTCAGTAAATTTGATACAGCATAAACTACTAAAGGAAAAAACGTTATATATAAATCCCGTACGTACAATTATGTATCGTATCGCGAGCTTATCACTTTTAACTCGTCGGCTAAGCGGCTAATATATGTCAAAGGCAATTTCCGTCAATTTTTCCGCGGAAAGCCAGCTCCTCCTCGAGATCGCCATCGAAAGTGCCGTCCCGGAAGGAATTCAACGCTTCAGGCCGCGTTGAGCGGACCTTTAAAAGAGCCAAACGACGCGCGGCGAAAACGGGCGCGTGTGAAACGCGTGTCTCGTGCCGGCGATGCATTCCGCATGCCCGCGGGAAGGCGATAAAACGTATGCAGATTAAAACATTTTATTTGAATGATAATATAACACTTGTTGATGCAACCGCGTTGGCCTAGGTTAGCATAATAAACATTATGTAGATCTCCGCGCCACCGCCGCCGCCGCCGCCGCCGTTCCGGCTACGTCCCGCCGTTACACAAACGTTAAACTCCGCCGCACGTGTGCGTGACGCGGCGAGCGTGTTGCGTGTACGTGTACACGCGTGCACATGTACTCGCCCCCTCCCGTATCTCTCGCCGTTCTTCGTCGCCTTCTCCTCATCCCGCCCTCGTGGGGCCCCTTACGCCCCCCCCCTCCCTCTTCTTTACTATATTCACGAGACGTTCATTCATTAAAAGCGATAGACCGCGTGCATTCTCAATTTTATCGATGCTCCGATCAACTTGCCGTTGCGTTCCCCTTTCACTCCGTTCGACTCGCGGATCCGGACACGTCGCGCGAGAAACACGCTTTCCTCCAGCCGTAACTGGCTCCCTAAATTTTTTTCCCCGCGAAATAGTTTGGCGTTTCGATAATTTTGTGTCAAACCTATGCGACGCGGCTATATGTTTCGTATGCAAAATCGTTCGCCAGCGTTCTACGGCCTTCTGCGTGGCGGATTTGCCTTTATGATATTACGTCTGCTGCGTCAACCACGTTTTACAACCGTCCTGTTGCTCGTGGCTAGGTTCCTTCAGTGATGGAAGGAAAGAGGAAGAATACGTACAAGGTGGAAAAATATTTTACTACGGCATGGCCTGTCAGAGGACGCAATATTTTGGATTCTGCGGTCGAGCTAATTTTCAAAAGATACGTGCTACGCACGATTTAATATTAAACATTCATTTACGAAGCTTTTTTTCCGTATTGTAATTTGCGAGACTTTTTTTCATTGTTACGAAATTATTTGTCAAATATTCCTCGCGAGAGATTATAAGATTTTTCAAAAGTTATAATAATATTTCACTAAAAAGAAAATTAAAAAATTTTTTAAGTTCGAACAAAGTGAAGTTGTAAAATAGCCAGTTTCGCCTTTAGTGGGTCAGTTTGAAATAGGTCGAGCTGTACTATTGTATTCTCTCTTTCTCTCTCTCATAGAAACGAACTTCAACAGTGGTCAGACTGGTATCGTCATTCCGGCACCAAGTGGCCGCGATAATAGGACCTATGACACGCACATACGTGCATACGCGCGCACGCCTAAGTTAAGTGGCCGGTACTCGCTGAAAATAATGTTCAATTCCGACGTAACTGCACCTATGACCCTGACCCCGCGATTTTACCTTGAGCGCTCATTCGGATATCCCGAGGAATACTTTCGTATGTAATATGTATGTCCGTATTCTTCTTACATTTGGATCGCTCTTAATCTTAGAAATACACACTGCTGTCTAATCCTCTTTTGTCTTTCTGTTGTATCAAAATATCGCGAATATTTCCGTTGATGTTGCGCTACCTATTTTACCGAGAAATTTTTTTCAACATTTAATTGATTTAGCATGAAACTATTTTTCAAACTCGGCCAATTTTTTTCAAGTTGGACTAAAATTAAGATTAGAATAAATTGTAGTTGGAAATTTCAACGGAAAAAATCAGTTTTGATTTAACCGAGATGAGCTAACATTATTGCGTACGTACAGATTTAGAAGATGTGAGTAATCTTTGCACGCAAAGTACGTCCGAGAAACGTGGCCTTGTCAACCTTGTAACATACGTACACGCGCGAAAAATAATTGCGAAAGATACAGGCACACGTGCGTAATAAATTTCTTTGATATTGGTATAAGGTTAGGTTAGTTACAGAAAATCTCGTAGTAGAAACTTACGATCATCTGTTATTTTTGCTTACGAATAAACTTTCCTTGTCAGATGACAGCGATATTTATTTTATCTGAATGTAGATACTTCTTTTTTTTAATTCTTGATTTTAGACACATGCCATAAATTACTCGTCTCGATATCGACGTACAAAACGAGTTTTATAAGTCGTATTATTTTTCTGATGATTTTTATAAAATCATCAGAAAAATTAAATTATATAGTAATATAAAGTAAATTTTATATAAATTATTTATCATACGTACGCAAGTCCCATTTCTTTTTTTGTTCCAAGGTACAAAAGATAATAATTTATGTTATAACTTACTCGTGCCATTCGACGATTCATGCATAAACATTCATCAGATAAAAATCAGGATCGTTTACCGAGCTTTTTTCCAGTCGAACGACGAGACGTAGCTCCCCTCGATCCCTCTTTGGCTCGTCTGTCTCGTAAACAGCACTTAGCCGGGTGCGAAACGCAGCTCATTGGACGGAAGGAGTTGCTGAAACGTAGCCGGTGCACGCGTCGGAGTTAAGTGGCTAAAATAATGTCTAATTCCGACATAAGTGCACCTACGCGTCTCTGATCTTCCGTGGCGAAGAGGGGGACCGGTCAACCCCCTCGGTTCTCTTTGCCCTTCGCCCTTCGCCCTTCGCNCCCTTCCTTTTCCCATCTCCGGGTCCCACCACGGCCACGACCGGGCTCGCCGCTTTCAGCCTGCGTTGCGCCGCAATCGGATGTAAATGCCATGCAAATTTCCAACGGGGGAGAGATAGAGATAGAAAGGGCCTCCGAGCACTCGGATGCAGGTACACTATCGGCGTACCCGGCTACCGAATGTACCGGGTGGCACGATAAACGGGCTCGCCGCGCCGCTCGGCCGCGGGGGGTGACCACCGACCCCCGGGGGGAATCGAGCACGAATTCCGAGCGCGGAACCTGCTGACAAATTTAATGGCCGTCCATTAAATCGTCTAAACCGCGATAGCGACGAAATATTTACCTGCGGAAAAAAGG
The DNA here is from genome assembly GCA_021460005.1 of Tetramorium alpestre. NCBI lineage: Eukaryota > Metazoa > Arthropoda > Insecta > Hymenoptera > Formicidae > Tetramorium > Tetramorium alpestre. Next base: position 538,754 of record JAJVSH010000048.1, on the reverse strand, counting down.
GCGCGTTCCACTCTTCTGTTTCCTCTTTTTCGATCTTCGTTTCTCCTTTCGCTTTACGAGAGCAATCGAAAACCGCGAGTTCTCTTATCTCTAATATGTGCAACACAACAAGGGTATACGCTGTTGCTTTACTATACCGATTTAGTATTGTGTATTATTGAATTAAAAAATACACACATGATAAATGATTAATAATAAGCATATTGAATGCTTTACATAATTTACTTTTATAATTTTATTTACAAAACTCATGTGTATATGTATCTCGTTCTAATTTTCTAAAAATGCCTTACCACGTTTTATACTATCTCTCTGTGTATAACGAGAAACAGTCGACCTTGCGTTGCAGGAAAACTACCCGGGAGTGCTCAAGTTCCTCTCACCGGAACTCAATTTCTTACACTTGCCAGCCCTTCCTCTCTCGCTCTCTCTTTCTCTCTTACACACGCGCCCATCCTCAAGAGGATTTGCCGTAAGATTTGCATTTCCATCGCATCGATAGAAGCTTTCGTGAACGCATCGGCCTTCCGTAGATGTTCTTGCACTTTCTGGATGCTTTGCTTTTCGCTACCTCGCACTTCATTTTTTTCATTGTCGATATTATTTCTCGATGATGTAAAATCGTTTACAGGAGCAATCCATATCGCCTAGGAATTTCATCAGATTCTACATTTAAAGTACTATCAATTACAATTTTCGATTTGTAAAAGGTTTAAATGAATTTGACAAAGACCTGCAACATTTCCAAGTTGTTTAAAGGATATTCTTTTTTCGTATTTTTTTTACATATACAGGCTTTATTTTGCGAAACATGAGACGCGGAAGCGCGTCGGGCAGATGGAGAGAATAGTTGGCAAAAACTCACAGCAGCCTCCTGAAATCCAATTCCAGGGATGGCATAGTCAGATCTCGTTCGAGGGTAGAGACGTAGGGTGAGGAAGCTGTGATGTATCGAAGCAGGAGGGGTGAGAGAAAACGTGAGGAATTAGCGGTCGGACGCGTGCAATGTGGACGCGGCTGCATTGTTGTCCGGTAGCATTAGCGGCAGTAACAATATGGTAGGTGAGAAGCTCTCTCTAGTTCTCTCTCTCTCGCGACTAGCGAAACATAGGAAGAAAGGGAGCGCATCCCCGCATGCAGAGTATCAGCTCTTTGTCACCTTTGTTTGCGTTATAAATAAGGGGAGGCAGAATGGGGGGCTCGCGTCGATCCCTGGCGCCATCGAGAATTTTTCCGAGTGCGCCTCCCGATTCTCCAAAGTCGCACTCGACGATAATGGGAGCTCTATGGGTGTATCTAGGTTTTTTCACTGCTAGTATTGTCTAATAATTGGACAATTTTTATGACCGCAATTACATTTTTTTAGAAAGCAAAACTGTGGAACATTAGCCTCTTATTATTCATTATTGCAATTTTTAATTCTCCGGCTAAAGTTGTAACGATCGCTCTCAGAACTCTCGACACTCTCGTGTACAACAAGCTTGAGATATCTTGTTCGATCTCTCCGCGGTTTCCCTGGTCGATCTTCCGTGACCAAGGATCGTCCACTTAGACTCATCGCGGATTCGTGACTCGTGCAATAGCGTGCGACGAAGATCGTCGTGAGTCACAACATCGGCGATAAAGTTGCAAGCGGCAGAGTCGCGTCCTTAGATTAATCGACTGCGGTCTGGCGCGATAGTTTCGCGTCGGTGATTTTCCGATTGTTGCTTCGGGATTTACGTTATCGAGGCTGGTTCTTGCCGCTCTTTCGTCATTTGCGTTGCGCAAAAAAAAAATACGATGACTAGCTTGCTTTACGTCATAAAGTTGCATAATTAATGTGATTTTCACTTAATAATAAATAATTGTAACACGTCGGATTTTTGTGCAAAGAAATATCCATTATTACTGATATATTATATTAATTAGCGTATAATATATGTGTGATATATTATATTAATGTGATTAATATGACACTTGAGAAATTAACCGCGTAATGCAGTTTTTTGCCTGCACTCGCAAGATTGAATCGTAAAGATATAACTATAAAACAATTTCATCGTATCATTGCGATATCATACCACGCGTGAGCTCGGAAATATATTCCATGAAACGTAATTGCGAGAGCGTAGCGACATTTCCTTCTATAGACGTAGAAGTAGATTTTCCTGATTAGGCGCCGGCATGCCGCTTATTTCCGCAAATTATTTTTCCCCTCGCCTCTGAACGCACGTCGCGCTTATTACGTGAAAAAGCGTGCGATTAAATAGAAATTAATTCACGACATCATTTAATACGCTCGCAGTTAACCTCTATAATTTTCAAAAAGATTACCAGCGTCGCAATTAACTAGTCGGGTTTATAACATTCCTCGTTATTTATCCATTACTTCTGTTTTTCTTTCCGTTACCTTGATTGGCCGTATTCTATCGTTGTGTAAAACAGACGATCTTATCATGATAATTGCAGTCTCGATGTTATGCAATACACGATTAAAGGATGGAAACCAGTCGAGCCTTTTTTTTCTTAAGTGAAAAAGATACATATTTGTTATATAAATTGTAACTGTTAAGGAGAGGAAAGCCGATACGTCATTGAGCACCAGGTTCCCTTTATTACGTCGTTCCGATGTAAAATGATGGAGCACGTTCATCGCCAGGTTTTCCGAGCCGATTTTTGGCACGGGGCCGCGTTGGCTGTTCTCGCTTCGATCGACACCTTTTGTGGATACACGCCGTCACAATGTGGCCATTGTGCGCGATCCATAGTTTTTGTCCGCGTGCATTTCCGCGCTCTCGATGGCACACGTCGTCGTAGTTTCATCCACGCTGTGGGGACCGTCGCCGTTTATGGGGGTCTACGATGCAGCTGTCCACGGATGCTAGTGTTCCATCGGAAAACCGTCCAGACTGCTCGATTTCGAAGTTGAAAGATCCCGCTCCTCCTTGACACAACTTTGCCATCACTCGCAACTTGTTTACCGCGAAATGGCATTTTTATCGAAAAAATTCTTTTTTTTTTCTTTATATAATGTTTTTCGATATAGACCTTGCTTGGGGACCTGTAATGACAAAGATTAAACTCATGCAAATTGCCGACATCAAAATATATGCTCAGCTCTTGTGACATGTAATATCAAGTAAGGAATGAGATTTATTTTTCATAATGTGTGTAAAATTGAATAGCTTAAAACAGTTATTACGATAAAGTAATTTACAATGTCCTATCTTAATAATATAGCTTTAATGCCTGATTTACCTAACCGACTATACCAGTGTAATTCCGCGACGGTCGCGAATTTCGATGTGAGCAAATAACGTGTTATTCAATTATCACGGTAGCCGATCACGCGACTTCGATAATTCATTCCTTTTTCCGTATTACGAGAACGAGCATAAATTTGCTTGTATCCGTGGGCACGATTTCGATCTCGGTCTTTCCATAAAAGAAGAACCCTGCGCCCGTAAGCGTGCAATAATTCTCCCTATTCTACACGGTGTTCATTAATTACGGATGGTACGCGCAAGAGGGAAAAGAGAAAGAGGAATTATGGATCCAGCTTTATCCATGCATCGTCCAGGTATGGTCCAAGGCAAAAGGGATGTACGCGCTCGCGATATTCATTTTTTTTTGCTGGCACACATCGTGATAAAGCTCACACCGAAGGATATTTATTGCCAAAAAAATTCTTACGGCCGTTCATAACATTTCTACTTGCATCTCGACACGCGAGAATCAGTCGTTTATAAAATATTCAAACGACAGCGAAAATTCAACCATAACAAATTCAAACGAAGCTCGCATTTTAGAATATTATTAATTACAGAATTATTGATGAGATTATATCAATTATAAAACACGCGATCATTACGAAAGCGCATTGTTTGAATTTTTATTTATTAACTATGAATTAAAATCTTGTAAATAAAATTTCAACAAACTCAAATCTCCATAATTCGAACATTGGTCTGCGTAAAAATTTGCGTTAAAAATCCAACAAATCTTTTAATTGTCGATCGTGGGTAAGTTTCTTCTCCATCGGTAGCGATGCAACTGGATTTCATCGGATTTATAAAAGAAAAACATTTGGTCTTTCGCACGCGCAGCAGGCGGTCACGAGAGAAGTAGACAAAGTAGCGAGCGCAAAACTCTAATACCAAATAAAAATAGTTGATAATCCATAGAAGTTAAGATCGGGCGACAATAGAGCCTGCGGAGCGTATTAAAGGGTGCTTACAGGATTACATGGCTGGCAGGTAAGCGCATTTCGTGCGTTACAGATTAGAAATTCCTTTATGAGAAGGAATAAAGAAGACGACGGGTAATCATATGGCTTTTCATGACAAAATAGCTCGTCAAAAGTAATTGTATTTGCACGAAGTAAAGCTTTGTCTCGTTAAAGTCGAAAGAATCTAGAAATAATGTCTGCCGCGAAATATATCCGACATGTAAATAAAATGCGCATTTCTGCCACATACAAAATTTTTATCGAGCACACAATTGTCTCGGTCATAGCTCCGAGTGAATTAAAAGTCTGGTACCAATAGATACAAATTGCTGTAGTCCTTGAATATTGATTCTAATATCGGCTAACCATAACAATAACCGTAACGAGTTGTCGGATACGAGCGACCGTTACAAGAGATTTCACGGGAAATGTAATAGCAATAAAAAAAAGGGCTACACGGAGAGGCGACGTAACGTAGGATGTTACCGAACGCGATCGATCAATAGGGCTTTTCCTCGCGCGATTAGTAGGCGAACGGCGTTTACCCGTTAAATACGACGTTTGATAAGTCGTAACAGCGGTAATTATCGTGTCAGTGACTATGCATTGCCAGCATCGATAGTCGCTTCGTATCTTCCGCCGTTTAATTATGCCTCGTTAAGATGTCAAGAACGCAACTCGGTCTATGAATGATTAGTCTCTTCGGAAACATTTCCTGAATGTTTTTTTTTCTTTTTTAATTTCATTATTCACAATAGAGAAGTATAAGCGTCTTTTTTCTAAAATTTTATTCTGTGGTTAGGCCTCTAAGAAACGTAACCAAAATTCCTAGAAGGCGTCGAGTCGCAAGAGGATCTACTACTTTCTGTAATACAAATTGCTACCGACCGCGTGACAAACTCGACGGCCTCGTCGCGTATACGACAAAATATGGAGTCCAAACAAGGTGAATCTGAATAATAATGGACGCTACAATGGCGCGTCAAAGAGTTGCCGGCATCTCGCTTCACGACAGCTTCTCGAAGAGCTCTCTCTCTCTCTCTCTCTCTCTCTCTCTCTCTCTCTCTCTCTCTCTGTCTCTGTCTCTCTCAGAACCTCTGGCTTCAATCTCTTGGCGTGAGCAAGCGCAGAACTCTGGCAAGGTTCAAAGGGAGCGCTCGCTCTCGGCTCCGGTCCCTCATTCGGACCGTTTTACATCGGTAGAGAAAGTGAGAACCACTATCGTAGAGCAAGGGGTATCTCTCACCACGCAGACATACCTTCGCTTAAAGATCCCGCGTACGTGCCGATTACATCGTCGTGGTTGTGAAGTTGAAGGAAAGGTAGTGCAACCTGGTGAGACAAACTAAAGAGAAGGGAGCCGGAGCCGGACAGGAGGGCAGAAGAGAACTCATAATCCTCCGAGTAAGACTGTTGGCACGATCTTTTTCGAATACTGCCTTACGAGAACTCGAGCGTGCCAAAGAAGTATCTATTGGCGAAACCCGGTGGCTTGTTTAAAAGGTTTGGGACGGTTTTGCTCCCCTCTGTTCTTCCGGTATTCCGTCCGTAGTTTTTCAAAGAACGCCAGGTTGGAATCGTACGAATTTTTCGTACTTTTTATAAAGGAGTACGTGCTCCTGTCACAATTTCTACCAACCTGTTCTGACGCTGCAATTTCAAAACATAATCTATGCCATAGCATAAATAACTGATGAATTTCACTTTGACATTTTACATTTTTTTTTTGCGTCTATTCTCACACGAATATTTGTGCTTTACAAGAGAAATTCTCTCGAGAAAGAAACTGACCAGTCAACATACCTCTTGTTAGACTATGAAAGAAATTACAATCAACAATCGGAAACAATGTGATAAGAATCAGAAATCGCGTTGATAACTGGGGTCGCATGTTACATGCATTTATTCGCGTTAACATCGCGATATCTGGTAGAGAGATCGTTATTGTAAACTGCACTTGTAACAACCCGCTCGACGGAGATCAGAGAGAGTTTACTGCGCTCTTGTCTTCTGTTTTATCGTGAAAAACATTCGCCAATTCTCGCGGACGCGAGAGGGAACAATCCGGTGTAAGGTTTCCAGATGCGCGTTCGCGAGGGCGCGAGATACGGCCGATCGACCGATTAAGGATTAAAAAGCCAAGGTGAAACGCGCGGAACCGGTGCGGATAACTTTGCGGACTTAACAACTCGTTGGGACCAGTCGCTTCGTTTCGCGCTTTATCGTCACTCGTCGATGTCTTTATACCCTTCGTTAAGCAATTCCGATTTTCACCTTCTCCATTCGACGATCATCTCCGACCGTTTCCTGTGAGAAACCCGGCCTCGTTGCGGCCTCGAGATACGGAGCTTGGCGGCCACGTTTCTCTCGCCTCGTTCCCCTCTAATTTACGCGAACTTGAGTTAATATCGTAGTCCTCGGGAATGTATTGAGCGCGCAGATCGCCAACTGCCTACGCACGTTCGTCGAGCTCTAGAACTGCTCGTGGCCTGCTGTAATATTCCACATTGTCCTCGCGATGCATGTTGCCGTCTTTAAACTGCCTGCGTACGTGGAATTATTAGATCCGCCAAGTTGGAATATTCTTAAATAATTAAGATATCGATGATTGTCGCGGCGCTTTGTCGCTACTGGCAAGAGCTGCTCCCCAACTTTTCGCAGCAGCCTGTGGGGCTCTACCACTTTGGAATCTAATGGTGACAGATCGATCACAGAATCGATCATAATGGGTGCCCTCGGGAAGGTCATGCGGCTCGCTCTTACATACCGGTGGTCCTTTTGTCGTCTCTTCAGTATGGTCTGGGAGGAACTTTGTAAGAGAGAGAGAGAGAGAGAGAGACAGGGCAAACTGTCGTCCTCCGCATAGTCCACAGGGTGATTCGTCACGGGCGTGAGCTAACGACGACGACGTTCCATCCTAATCACGTCATCGACGTCCGCGACGCTCGATTTTTTTTTCTCCCATATCGAGATACTATCTGGCGTTATACGTTGTTACCGCATACCGTCGCGTCCTCGCTCGCGGGAGCCTTCGTCGTCGATCGGTTATACCGGACTGTCACGCTACCGGACATCATCGGCCTGATTGCGCTGACGGAGGTACGGCGCGCGGCGGAATTTTTCAAAGTCGGAAATCCAAGCTTCGCGTCGAAGGACGTGTGGGTCTTTTTAGATAACGAATGTGACGCGCACACCCGCGTGAAAGGTATTGATTCTTAGAACGAGGAAATAACGCGTATTATCAAAAATAATATATATGAAATAACTATGCGTGAAAAGAAGGATCTAAGTTATAGCGGATATCTGCGTGATAACATTCTATTGACTCACCTGGGAGATTTATGAAGCTCGTCATGGAATTTATCGCGTGCCTTGAAAAAAAAAGCGCAAGACGCTGCTAGCGGAGACGTCGCGAGCGAGCGCGCGAAAAATATATCGCGCCGACGACNACGATGACGGAGTGAAAGGAAGAGTTAGCCGCGAGTTAGTTCGAGTCGCATTCGTCATATCGTTGGTATTTTGAAACGCTTCTTGCGTTTCTGCAAAGATTCTCTCTTTCTCTCTCGCTCGCTCGCTCGCTCTTTCTCTCAGCGAATGTTTTTCCGTTACGTAAGAGCATGGTGGTGAGACGACAATGTGAGAATCCGCCTCGCTCTTCCGACCTCGAGAGAGTAGCGACGACAACGATGGAGAGGCTGCGGCGAATTTCTCTTGCGCACCGTGCGAATAATTACATGAAATATCGATTTTCGACAGGCGGCGAAGCATGTTCGGCTCCTTCTCCGCTTTGTCCACCGTGCTTTCAGGAACGCTGGATAAACGCATTCGAGTGCTTGAGAGAGCGAGGAGTCGTTCGGAGAGAGAAGGAGAGAGAAAAAAAAGAGAGAGGGAGAGAAGAGAAGGAGGAAGATCAGGTAGAGGATAGTCTGAGCTGACCAGCGGGTGCTCCGTATCTGACTGGACCGGTTTTGCTTGGATTCCCTAGGAGTTCTAGCCTTCGGGAGTCTGCAAGACTGGCTCTCGGCTCTTTCTGGGATTTCCTCACTGGTCACCACCGGTTACCGGTCACTACGACGCAAAACACTGGGACAGACACTCATCGCTCTCTCAGACTCTTCCCTTCTCTCCCTCTTTTGATTTCTTTCTTCTTCTTTCCTTCTCTCCTACTTCTTCGTCTGCCGGGGAGGAAGTTTCACGCCGTATCGCTGCCAGCCGTGCTAGATTTCAACGTATCATTTATCATCGGACGAGGGCGGCGGCCGCTTACACGCGTTCCTGATGACTTGATACCGAAGGCAACAGTCTCGCGACATCGATACGCCGGACTTTCATCTCATCCGTGTGGATCGAGCTAATTCAAGATTTTCTAAATGAATGCAGAGAACGTAATTAATCGGAGAAGGTTTTGATTAGGATTTGCCGGCTCGTCGTGTTTTTTTTTTTCTTGACGTTCCTCAAGTTGGCACTAAATTCTTAATTAATTATTCATACTGACAATTGTGAGAATTTAGATTGAAATGAATAGTTTATGATTAGAGTTATAAATCGATGACTCTCGAGCACTTCTCCCACCGAAAGAAGGCTTCATCGCGATCTCACGTTAACTAGGGATCGCGTTCTTCATCCTCGTTTTGAAATGTTTCGTCGAGATGTCGAAATCCAGTTTAGGAATCGAGTTCAGCCTCCCGAAGCGGTCCTGAACGACCGTTATGGGTGACGGCGACGGAGATGTTCGTTCCGGAAAGGTGGACTGGCCAGGCAGTTACGTCGCGGTTTTGTCTACTTGGCAATACGCGTGAAAAGAGGTGGTTGTTGAGAAAAAGGGTTGCACGCAGGCTTTATTGGCAGGGTGACAGGCGGTCTTCTGCCTCATTGTGAGAACGTCCCGATGATGGATTCGGTCATTAATTAAGTCAGTTAAGTGGGAGCCTCCCGGGCTCATTTTTTACTCGCGTTCGAGGTACGAACTACTTGATATGCGATGTTTATCCTTGTCGTTTATTTATTATTTAACCACGCAGCGATTAAATTCAGGGCTTCTAGCTGCTTATTTACTCCTTTAAATCTTGATACGTTGGATTAATTAACACGTTTAGTACCATATGAATTACCCGGCTGACAATAACATAAGGGAATTATGCATACCTAATTTTTTTTTCGTGCGATCACGCGGCAAGTCACGCAAAATTTATGCGCCATTGAACGTGTTGAATTATATAATTATTCCTACGTAATAAATCTTTCATACGTGTAATACTTTATAACTGCTGGTTTATTCGCATTAATTTCGAGGGACTATAACTTTAATTCCCTGCTTTGTGCGTTAACAACTTTATTTACCACGTAATCAGCACGAGATCTTGTACCCGGAATTAAAATGCAGAAAATGAGGGAGAGTGGAAGATATTACACCCTTCACCCCCGGCATATTCAAATTTCGAGGACAATGAAACTTGAGTTTCAAATTCGTAGTGTTATCAAGGAATCTCCCTTGACAAAATAATTTTGTGAAAAAACGTATAGGTAGGAACAGATTATACATCAACCCACATTTAACTGTTAATAACCTGAGAAATTATTCAGGGACTAGAAGCTCGGCGCGTGTTCTTGTAGAAAGGATCGAGTTGTAGGTCAAACCTCACTAAGTCATCGAGAATTATGCTACCTGCATGCTAACACATTTTTTTGCGTTTGCATGCCCGTCGCGCTGGCGCGCGTGGACGACAGGTGATACGCGTGACGCCCGCACGAGATTTCGGGAAACCGTGCACATAAAAGGGTGGCCGTGGAGTGGAACGTCGGGATTATCGTCGTTGTCTGGCGCTTTAGAAGTGCCATTAGCCACGGCACGTCACGCCGGTGGTAAAAGAGCGCGCAGCTGATGAATAGCGCGATCATCGCCGCTCGCGTCGCGTTTCAGTTTCGAAGAGGGGTAAAGTCTACTCGACCGCGCCACCGCACATTCATTATGCCACTCTTTTACGAAATGAAACCGGACGCACACGACGCTTCCGTAATGGCATTTATGTAATCACCGTGACCAATTTCTTTCGAGAAATCATTTCGACATTTGATCCGGATGATTCATTCGAATTGAAGATTCGGAAATTACTGTGATGTTTCTGTGATGTCTCTTTTAAGGAATTCTAAGACTTTATTATTAGCATTTTAATGGTTTGCCTCGAGCTATTGCTTCGTAAAATATCGCGGTAAAATTCGCGCGGTCATTCCTATGTGAACGTCAACGTAGCCTCTCGTGAGCCTCGTGGCTTTAATTAGCGGGAAGTAACGAACGGAAGGTTACATCCATTTATTTATGCGACTCCAATCACAAATCCGGCGTGTCGGCCACGACACTTCGGTGTCGTTAAACTTGCGGCGGTCTGCTATCAAAACGACGAGTAAACAAAGCACTGAATCAGAAATCGATATAAAACGAGGCAGTTGCGGTGGCCGGCATCGGACGACCGGTGATTAATAGTAAACGCCGGTTTTTTTTCTTTCTCTTGTCTAATTTATTCGCCTCCGCCAGATCGCATTTTTCCGTGTGCACGCCTTAATAACCGTTTAATGCTGTGCTAATGACGGCTCTTTGCCGAGACTAATGATTTTGATCGTCCTGCGCTAACGACAGCGTCATCGGCATTCAACAGTAACAGGGCCGCTATGCAACCGCACACGTCGATTACGTTGAAGATGAAGATTTATGTAAAAATATTCCACCGCTGAATCGTGCTAATAGTACGGACTCACTTTCATTATAAAAACGGTAACTGACTGTCTCAAGTTAGCCTCTTCTAATTCATCGCCCGTGCGATTATACTTGATAATAATACAATTAATATAATAGTAATGATTATGTGCTGTTTAAACGGTTAGATAATATATATAATCTGTTACGGCATATATTGGTAGCGCCGAGTCAGCTGACTCGGTCATTAAAGCAAACGTGTAGCAATAATGCCCGTTACGCATATTTAACGTCACATTTGTACGTCTCGTTTCGGTGAGAAATCGTCGCTTCTCACTGCGATTAGCGATTTTCGTAATTTTTCCCGCGAAGGAAGAGAGAAATTGCCAACTGCTTGAAATTTGTTTAACAAAAAAAAAATGTAATTTCCTCTATACTCGGTAACTCTTTCAATTATAATATCTCTCGGTATGCAACCGAGTTATTTTTCGATTGTTCGTCTGCGTGTGAAGACGACCGTTTAAATTACTTTACCTCTGATTGTATTTGTACCCGGGCACTTTCAGTGCACGCACCGAAATTTGCGTACCGATACGCATGATTTGCGTGTCGGAGAACACGCGGCGAGGTGATCGTGGACAACGGGCCTCGTTTCCTCAAAATGCAAAAATTAGCGTTGCCTCTGGGTAAAGAAAGAGGAATCGCGATAAAGGAAAAAAAAAGGGAGAGATACCGCCCGACACAGCCGATGCATCCACAACAATGATAATTGCAAGTTATTCCTTTCATGGCACCGCGCGCGATCACTCGAAAATAAGCGTTTGTAATAGCGTATCTTCCTTCCTCGCCCCCGTTGCTATTCGGCGAGCCTTTCTTCCCTGCTTCTCTTCCGCCTTTCGTCCTTCGGGCGAGAAGCCACTGGCTATCTCTCGACGATCGCGCGAGAGTCGCTGCATATTTTGATATAGCACGCTCCAAGATTCATATTTATTTAATCGTTGTATTGGAAACGGCAGGTGGTTCGTTAACATTTGTCAGTGAGATACGGACTCTGATTCTTCATCGTTAAACATATCTATTATATATATGGCACATAGATAATTGTTTTTTACACAAGTTAGAAAATTAATTTACACAATATAGGGTAACACATGCAGAATAGATTGTAATAGACTTTTTTAAAGATGATTTTTGAGAATAATAATTTAATAGCGATGGATATCTTAAAAAAAAAAAAATATTTCGCCGATCGAGCAGTAAGCCATGCTGAATTACAAAGGAGTTTTGTATCTGCCTGTATATCCGCGGATTCCATCTCGTGGGCCCTACGGTGTAACAAGCGAACGCACATAATGATATTAATCAGGGCGGTGTTCGGCTTCCTTAAAATTGCCGGCAGGCTCAATTTCTCACTTAAAATCTAATTAGAGCTTGCCGGAGCTCGAGCTGCCGTAGGCCGACCGACGAGATTTAAGGGGGCGCGAGGGGGAACGGAACCGAGAGGGGCCCCCCCGTTCCCCCTTCCTCGGCACAAGCGGGCCGCGAATTTGACCTCGAAATAAAGATGGATCCCAACCTAAGGCCCTACTTTGCGAAATTGCAGTTTCCTGCCCTCGGATTGCCGATCGTCCCGCGGACCCATTTTCGGATCCACCGAACTCGATGATCGGCTCACCAGCTCGGCCGCCGCTCCCCCGAAGAAGCATCCAGCCGTCAAGGATCGGTCGTCAGGACTTTCGGGACGTCCGGGACGAGTCGTCCGTCGATCGCGCGCAGTCAGGACTCACTCGGGCGGGCTTAAATATCGTCGGATTTGAGGTAAGACATTCTTCTTGTCATATTACGAATCCTTATCATTAAAACACAAGATTTTTGGCTTGGAAAGTCAGAAGTGCCTTATAATATCGAGTCGTAATATTTAACTGTTACAATGAAAAACGGAGAAAACATTAATTTTTAAAACTATTCCAACATATTTCTTTTATTATCCTTGTACTCTTGTTATATTTTTAAAAAATTATCGGCTTTACGGGTATTGTGATATATGATTGATGCACGGTCTGCAAATATTTAATAGTTTGCGTGAGAGTTTCAGTAACGATAAAATACGTTTGCATGCCGCGATCGATAGGCTGGTGTCACTCGTTTTCAGAATACATTGACGTTTAATGCATAATTATATGCATCGGACGCTAAATCGCGAGGGTCGCGCACATCGGGAATGCATACACGATGATAAAAAATGCGAACGCGTGAAGAGAGAGAGAGAGAGGGTGGGGGAGGGGGAGGGAGCGGGATGACAGAAGCAAAAAAGATAGCCAATCGTTAGCAAGGTACAAATTTCGCCATTTGCCGCAATAAACCTTCAAAGCCGCTTGTAACTTCTTCTTATGGGAGGCATGAGTAATCGCCTTGTTAGCCCTTATGGCCTATAGCCCTCATGCTCGCTCCCTCATCCGCGGGAGGGACAACAACAGCAACAACAACGGCGGACGGATGCACGCATCAATACGGAAGAGATAAAAAAAAGAGGGAAGATGTGAGGGAAGGAGAGGGAGAAGGAAGATATGGAGAAATAAAAGAGGAGAAGCGATAGAAGCACCAAATACACGCGATATATGTACCCTATCGACAACGGACAAAGCGAAGACACTGTCGACTCGCAAGAGAAAGAGCAGGATAGGATAGTGGAAAGAAGAGAAAGAGAGAGAAAGAAAGTCGCATTGCGAACAGAGAACAGGAAAAAATCAATGGGGACGACAGATAGAGAGAGAGGGCTATAAGGGGCGGAAAGATACAAGCGGATAAGAGAGCAGCGGATCTTGAATATATTCCCCGCGGTGCCGCGGCGTACTATTCTTCCATTTTCCGCGTTAAAATCGAACTAGACCGTATATATCGCCGCTCGCATCTACGATATCTCTCGCGTTTCGCGTCGCTCGTTTTCCACGCGCTCCTTAATTAACGGCACATTGATAGAAAGAGTAACCTCGATAGATGAACCGAGAGAGATGCGAAACGCATGCACGAAAAAAATATACGATATAATATCTAAATATATGTGTTTATGCATGCTTCGTTTTTTAATGGCAGATTTTTTTTTTTTAATAAATTTGATTTACAATACTTAACGATTGAGAATAAGATTGAATATAAATGAGTGTTTGTTGGCAAACGAGATATCAATCGCGGTGGTCAGGAATATTTGATAAAAGAATAAAAATTGAAAGTAAAACTTGAAAAAAGAGACTTTATTCTCGATTATCCTTGTTATCTTATTATTGTTATGTCGCAATTATCATTATATGAATATTCAAATAAATATGAAGCATTTTTATGTATCATCAGATTGCCGATTGTATCTGAATTATATCAAATCAAGGACTTCTTACACTGAGAGCGACCTATATAAGTCAAGTAGCTTTTTAATTAACGCTTAATAATGTTAATATGTGCGCATGTGAATCATGATACGCGTTAATTTCCATTTAATAATTATTATAATGATTCGTCTCCTACAATTAACAGCAATCGCGTTTATACACAACTGCAGCTCGAAAATTATGATGTGTTATTATATGAGACAGTCTGAAATGGTAAAAAATTAATTTTAATTAATAATAAACTTCTTACACAATTTTTCTATGAGTGTTGAAGTTTTTTGCTATATTATACGTAATTAATGATACATGTACAAATATTATTATTTCGTTTAGAAAAATTCTTCAGATAAGGAACAAGTTTTAACAAGAGTTAATAATTAGATTTAGACTCGTTTATATTTAACTGCCCGATGAAATAGTAAGCTTTCTTTTAAACGCAATTCGATGCACGAACATTATTTTTGTCGGTGGATATAAGAAGATCGTGCGTGTCGTGTTTCTTGCAGCGTGAGGAATTTCGCCGGAAACGAGTTGTCCGTCCGTCGCGCGCACGGCGCCCTCGGGATTCCTTTTTCCTCGTAATTCTCACGGGACCTCCAGCTTCGCGATACACGCACGCACGTACACACGNGCACATGCGCGCGAGGAAGTCGCGTGGCCCCATATCTTAAGAGGAAGCCAGGGGGGGTCCGGCCGAAGGACAGCGAATGGGGACTAACACTGTTTTATCGTGTAGCCAATTAATAACGTTTCTCCAGGGTTCCTCCACCTTCTCTCTCCACCGCCGCTAGCAGCCTTCTCCGCGAAGAAGAGATCTCGCTTTAGATATCCACAGACTCTCCCGTGGACCCCCCGAAGACGACATCCCCGGGTCCCGTAACCGCTCCATCTCGCGCGCTTTTTATTTTGCGTGCCACCCCCGCGTCGTGCCGCGGGACAATAATGAGTTAAAGCGTCACCCTAGCAGAAATATCAATTCCGTTAATACTTGTGTCAATACAATAAGGCACGTGAACTCGTCGCGAAAATAATCAAGCACTGGCACCACCTCGTGCACCTCCATAATAAGAGTACTTGCCTTTGTTTTAGCTTACAGAGTTGTCTCGCATCGTCCTCCTGCAAGCAATCGTTCCAGAATCCAGTCCCAGCCAGGCATCGTGTCAGTGTGTGGAAATACATAATTATATAGAATTACGGTATAAGTTGTGTTAAATCAATGTTAATCGCTGTAGCGAAGTGGGGTATTATAATAAATACATTATTTTATGTATATTTGTCGCTTCGCTTTCTTCGGAGAAATCACCGTGTCCCAGACACTTTAAAATATAAACACAAGTTTTGACGATTGAACGAATTATACGTATCGATTCGGATGAGCTCCGATGTTAATCGGATCGCCAAATTAATGAAATCTAAAAGTAACTCGAGAAAAATGTCAAAGTCGCGCCAAGATTCACTGGCTGTGATTCAAAGACAAAATCTTATTTGAACTATTGGCTCACCGTTTAATTAGTTTTCGAAAGTCGTTTGGAATTTGACGGCGGAGTACGCGTCCTACGAAAAATTTGTCGAACATGTCTAATTCCTCGTCCCCTTTCCGCGCGGTAAACGGATCGTGTTGCGATTACGAGGCACGGTCGTAATCGCTTTTAAAGGCACTTTCGGAGCTTACGGCCCCGAACTTTTCCTCGGCTACAAAGAAGCTGAGCTTTTTTCCACGGTCGTTCACCGTGCACCGGGAGGGAAGAGTGGCTCGTAAAGAGCGCCTGCAATAGCCCGGCATCTGCGATGCGCAATTAACGAAAGGGTTTTCGCCTTCACCCCGACCGCCACCGTTCCCCCTTTTCCTCCCGCGGCTTAAAGGCCAGCCGCCACACCCGCTGACAAGACGTTTGATTTATAACGAGCTTTTACTTTTTAATTCCGACGCAAGTGTCACCGCGTTTTTTCTTCTCCTCGAGCTGCCGGGAACCCGTTGCGTCGCGAACGCGTTACGAGACAGCCTGTAATTTATGCACGGTCTTGTTCAGCTTCGGCTTCGCGTAATAGTGTTGGACGTCGGTGTCGAGATTAATCGTAGATGAAAATCTCAGTTGCTATCCGTCGAATCGTAAAATTAATACGTCATATTATTTGCGGACAGAAGATACATCAATTTTTCTTGGAGAATTGGTATTTTTATTACAATTTCCATCTTATCAACAGAAATGTAGCTTCATACGAAAGGTCAAGCTATCATCTAAGCTCTAATTAAAGTTTCAACAATGAAAAGTTTTTAATTTTTGTAAGGCGTGTTAATAATACAAAAATCTACTTACTTATTTCGAGATAAGTTGGAGAGAACTTATCAGGGTATCGCGGTTTGCCGCAAGTCGCAGAAATAATCGACCGCGCCGCTCTTCAAGCAACTTTTCACCGAGTATCAGCTTTGTAGCTTTAATTGTCAAAAGATAACACCGAGGAAGGCGAAAGGCGGACGGGGAAATGAGGAAGGAAAGAGAGACCAGAGATCGTGTCGTGAAAGTTTGAAGCTCTCGGTGGGTTTGCGCTTAACTCGGGATTTGGGACTCGAGGGGTACTTAACCCTCGGGATGGGTTATGAAATGACTTTATGGCAGATCAGAGGCTTGCTGTAGATTGCATAAGGGGGGTCCAAGAGTACCCGGCGTAGGGGTACGCGCCTCGGTCTCGCCGGCAAGTCCGAGCTGGAAGGACGATCTCTACGGTATGACAACGAGGAGCCAGGCCCGAGAGAATTCCGCAAATGGAATCCTGATTACGAATAACGTCATCCTGTGACCTTTCGAAATCTCCGCTCTTCGAACATGTCATTCATGAATCGGCGGCTCCAATCCGTAAGTAAAATGTTTTATTATACCGCACAGCTGTGAAATTTAATATGAAGGTAGTTTTTTTACGTAAATAATTAAAAAATATATATCATTGCGTTAAAGTATGATTGTGGACAGGACGATAGGATATTTTGCAACTTTTGGTCCAAAAATAAAGCAAGATTATCTGGCTTAAGCACCTATTTTATAGTCTTAAGAGAGCTGACTGGAGCTGACGCAGTTGGGCTCGTAATTGTGGTACGTTCAACACCAAATGTCTGACTTTGCGAGATTATACATGATACATTGTTCATTCATTGCATTTTGATACTGTGCAGATTACACATTATCTCAAAGAAAACGAGAAATTAATTTAAAAGATATAAAAATGCTTTCACGTTAGTAAAATTATTACGTTTTATTAATTTCCTCTGTCTATTTACACATAAACTGTTACGAGATTGACGAGACATGGGTGCTATTATGACAATTTTGCATTTACTGGGAAGTTATTAAAGTTTATTCGCATTGAGGCAAGTGATCTTAATATGCACGACAATGCCTTCTTTAGTTCAATTTATAGTTCAAATAATAATATTTTCTTAAATTTACTCAATTATAATTGTGCTGGTCTAAAAAGAATTGATTAGTATCTATTACAGTAATAATTATAATCTGATATAAAAAGATCTAATTTAGATTTCTGCGACGGTTTTATAATTTTAAATTTACATTATATCCCTATAGCGGCTCAGGTTATTTCATTATTTAACATAGTTTCGTACGTTTTTCGGTGTAATCGATCGATTACGTCGCATCGCGTCAGTCTTTTTTTTTTTTATTTTCCAAAAACATGCGTCGCCCTCGGAATTTTCGCAGCAACCCACCGTCTCTATTTGCGTGACGGCAGATACGCGAGATAGCTCAGGTTTGAGCACCTCTTTGTAATTTTACGTTGCCGTGGGGTGGCTAAAGCTGACGCAGTGGGGTAGATGGTCGGTGGTATGCCCAGTAGCCAATTCCCGGCTTTGGGCTCGACTCGGCGGGTCCATTCATCGCCGTGCATTACGTGACCGGTTTACCAATCCAGCCCTTCCTGCACCACCGCCGCCACCGCCGCGCCGCTGCCGCTGCCACCATCGCTACCATCACCACCACCACCACCACCACCAACGCCTGGACTATATACCTCTTTTCCGTTACGAGAGCTGGCACGGAAGGGCCGTCGGGTACGTACCTGTGTGTACGTGTATCTGCCAAACAACCCCCAGAGTCATATCGACCGGCTGGAATGGTCCGAACTCCCTTCGCGATTCCGAAATTCTCTCGTAAACGATTTTCCAAGATTTGATTCCGCTGTCCGTTCCGTTAAAAACGACGGCGGCTTCTCGTCTTGTCGCGCCGAGATATCCTTTATTTGCGTCGCGTGCGGAAAGGTCGGGCCGCATTCGAATCATGCGCGACCACGTGAATTTTTACGTCGCTGTGACCGATCGCGCCGTTTGCTCGTCTCGAGAAAAGTAGAATGCGTGTTTATTTAATTTTCTTGAATGTAGACGTGCAAGCTCAGCGGTCGTAATAATTACTTGGAAATAGAGACGTGTAATTTTCGGACGCCGAGCTCGCGCGCTTAGGAAGGATGGACTTGAGGCCGCAGACAAATCGACTGGCCGTTGCGAAAAAGGACAACACCGACACGGGCAGGCGCGCGCAGGGCCTTAAAGTAATTATTCCGTCTATAAAACGGCCCGGCACGAATTTCCGTGACGAATTGCCCGCGATATCCAGCGCGAGCAAACGAAACGCCCACGAAGAGGAGGCCGGCTGAATCCGCACGAGAGGAGACTTTCGAGAGGCAAGTCTTCACGGGAGGGCGTCACGTCTCCGCGTCTGATGACGACGGCAACGTTCGACTTGCGAGCCTTGGACGAGCAGCCCGGCGAGGGGGCGGGCAGGCAGGGGAAGGAGAGAAGAAGGTTCACCTCGATCAGCTCGGTTTCTACACGATGATGACATGTTAATGTATGGACGCGTAGTACATAAGCGTGTCTGGAAGGAGGTGCCGAAGGAGGGCAAGCACGCTGGTGCCAAGCACGAGCCAAAGCAGGCAGCCCCCTTCCCGCTTCCTCCCTCCCTCCGTCCTTCGTCGAGTCCTCCACTGAGCCCCGCGACACCCCTTTCGTGGCGGATGGATTTCTTTCGGTTCAAGAAGAACGGGCCCAGGTCTTCGACCGTCGTCCCAAGTCATTGTCGCCCTGCCTTCTTCATCTGCATACAATGCTGGAGACATCCGCGCGCGGCACACTGAACCGTCCCTTCTCCTCGCTCTTCCCCTCCTGTAGAACTGACTCCCGCTCCCCCCTCCCCCCCCCCCGCGACACGTATCATCGGGATGTCGTTAATGCGACCGCCCGTCGAAATTATCGAGAAACTAAGATTCATGGGGGCATGGCGAGGCAGCTCGAGAGGACCGGGTTTTGGATTAAAGATGACGTCTAAATTAATCCAGCGGTTTTTCGAAACGACGGGTGTCGCAAGAACAGTCGAAGAATTCGTACTGTTAAAGGAGTGGCTTGATAAATAGGGAACATCTCAGATTTCTTCTCCTTTTTGTCATTCTTTAAAATATATTATACCGTGACGAAAATATAACGTGGGCAATTTTCGTGTCTGACGTTATTGACAATCGGCCGCAGGCTGCAATTTCTACCAGAGGGGAAGAACTCGATTAAGAATCTGACGCAGGGATCATAACTATTAGTCGCACTCCCATTCGAACTAAATAGAGGCAACAGTTGCGGTTTATGAAATTAAATCGCCGCTGACTTCTGGAACGAGGGTCAGCCTGGCCAATACTATAATGATCCGGCACATTTTTATATTTTAACTCTATTCTTCTTTATTAAGTATATCTTTTGTATAATATAAATATTTCATAGATGATGTATATTTGCAATATTCTTTTTTCAAGAAAATTATTGATTCAAAAAATTAAATTAATTTAAACGTAAGAAACAACATCTAAGATAGAAAAGTTTCGTGGGGGAAACATTCATTTTAAAGACTCAACTACATATAAAATAGATTTTTCTCACATCTCCATCTCATTGCTCTGATATCTTATTTGGAGTGAAATAATGCGAAAGTTTTTAACGACGATGGCAAGAAAGGGAGAAAATCAAAATACTCCCCGCATTTGTCAGAAAGGCAGGATTTATTTTTGGAGGGTCCTGTAGAGCGACACTCGGCCACGATGTATAATATCCAGTCTGAGCGCAGCCACCTTTATCTCTTCTATTAACCCCCGCGAGGTAATTAAATTAAATGATCCACGGTCCCTCTCGATCATCCGGCTCGTAAGTGCCTATTTATTCCGACACCCTTCGATGAGAATGAAAGCTCCTACGGACACGTGCTACATATCAATTACAATTTAAAAATGTATGCATTATATTACATGGTATAGGTATTTGTATAATTATTCTCCTTTCTTTAAATTTTCGAATCCTCTTTCATGAGTATTAATGTAATTTGTAATAAATTTTAACGATAAACATAAACTGTCCGCTTGCACGAAATAACATTTACAACTTTGTAATCTTTTTTATTCTTTTTCAACTGTTCGCGAGAGGAAGTGAATTCGCAAAACAGTGACACATTTGTGATTGAAGTCACAATCGCGAAGTCTCAATTGAATAGGCTAATCCAGACAGTCTTCGTCGTGCCTCACGCCGCTACGTTATCTAACTTGCTACAGGAATTTCAGAGGATGAAAGAACTCCGAAACATCTGGGCCGGGAGGAGCAAGCGTTCGTTTCTTCATTCGCTCGCACGTTCGCTCGAAAAATACATAGGAAATGCGTCCGTAAGGTACGAAGGGCCCCTTCTGTCCTGAGATCGACCTCGCGAGCGCAAGCCACGAAAAAGAAAACGGGAAGGGAGAGGGAGGGTGGCACCGAAGGGGCCCCCGGCATGCCACGGTTGCGCACGTGTTAGATAGAGGGTCGACCAGGCTGAGAAGCTCCCAAGGGAGCTACGTACCATTTTGCATAAATCGCGAGACACCCCGTCGTACCAGAACCTCAGGGAGATTCTGGAATAGGTTGAATCCACCGGCGCCGCGCGATCACGAAGGGATGAAAGTGCCAGAGGTACCGAAGGCACTCGATATTTCACCTCCTTTTCTTCTTTTTTTTTCTGTATCGCGCGCGGTGAAAAATACGAACGAAAATGTTGAGGCGGAATTCCGTCTTCTCGCAAAGATGGTGCAAAGTTTAAATGACGCTATCGTCGACGACTCGTTAACGGTTGATCGATAGAATTTATCATACATATGCTTGGGATGATAAAAAAAAAACGAGAGAGAAAAGTCGCAATATATTCATTTCCCACCGCACAAAATAATCACAAGTTTTAAGGATTTAAAATATTAAAATTAAAGAATTTTTTAAAATTATATATTAAATTTTTAATTATATATCAATATCAATTACGCGCGTGAATATGGCAGATCGACGACGACAGGGTAAGTTCATGTTCATACGGCAAAATTTACCCTTCCAGCTTACAACAGTAACCGCAATATGTTCTCTCTCTCGTTATAACAGAGCAGTATTGTTTTATAGCCAGCGCGATAACTTTGGGCATACTCCTCGTATAGGGATGCGTTATCCTCACGTATGTTCGATGGGGTATGAGTACCCATAGCGCCCTGAAATGAAACGGAACAATAGCTCAGGGTGTAGTTAATGTTCGTCCTTTTGCGAGGTCGCCATACCACAAATTATGTGTCTCTTAAAACTTCTGCTTCGAAAGGCTGCTTATTTTTTTTTTTATACATCTACACACACGCGATTTTCATTTAATTCTTTCCGAGCTTATTTAGCTTGTATGCGATTAGCTGACAGTTAACTTGTTGACATGCAGTAACAGCATGTTCTGCTTATTTCATGTTTGTTTTAGGAATAATGATGTTTATTCGTCGATTCTATTTGCGGAAATTCGTATTTTTTTGTCATTAACATTGGTACTACTTCTAACGTGTCCTCCTTTTATAAATGTTCCTAGTGGCCATTTCTGGAGACGAGATCATTCACGAGCTCGATCGAATGATCGCTGGACTCCGATATATTCCGTGATTGAATACCCGATAAGGTGACTCCCGGTGAAACCGGTAACTCGATATCCTTAATTGTACTTTTGGTATTGCGGTTGTATTTTATTGTTGCATCATTTTTACGGCTTGTACTATCCTTAAACCATGATTCAGGGTTGATTTCTTCTCGATTAATTAGAGATACAGTAATTTAACTTTTACAAGACTTAATGAGGATGTATCATTATTGCTCATATAATTACAGTCACTTTTTATAGATATAATTAAGAAACTGTACATATTGTGTTTTCAAAAACTATATAGGAATAGTAAAAATATTACGAGATATTTTGTTAATCTTATCTAGAAAATAATTTTTAGCATTACAGCTGTCTTTGAATCCAGTCTTCACTTATCAAATAATCTGAAATTTCAAACAGCCAGGTACACGATTTATCGAATGTTTCATGAAGGAAGAGAGTAGCTTGTACACTGAAAATTAATTAGCTTATCTCGTCGATTAGCGACAGGATCATTTATCGCGGTTATCGGTGCTTGCCCGGCATTTCAGAAATTCGTGCCACTTTACTAGATTCAGGTGCGTAAGGTTTCGAGAAAGGTGCCGGGGTGTGGTGGTGGTTCCGGCAGACGAGCGGGCGAACGGGCACCGCTGCGGGCAGGTAGTCGGCCGGGTATAGGCTTACGCAAGTCTCATACCTATAAGTTAAGATTAACCTTGCTTAGCGGTGGCCGAGAGAACGGACCAGGGGGGACTTCAGGATCGGGTAACGAATGAGGACATTTGACGGGATTAATTTATGTCCAGTTTGGTAACCGAGCGCAACGATACGCCCAGCCATATCAGGCGAAGAGACGGCAGAGAGACCGAGGATCGATAGAGAGAGAGAGAGAGAGAGAGAGAGAGAGAGAGAGAGAGAGAGAGAGAGAACGGGAAAGGAGAGGAGAGGAATATGTACAGGTATCATCGTACGCTCGTATGTTCGACCAGGGACTTCGGTTTTAGGGAATAACAAGTTTTGTTCCCCTCCGCCTTCCTTCTCGCCCGTAGATTCCGGTGTGATCTTCGAGCTCCCGCAAACCTATCTCAGGGGTTAACGGTGAATGGACCATCGGCGTTGCCAAACCGGACACACGGTGAAACTCGTTTTTACGTGGAACTCGAGGACTTCTTCTTCTTCTTCTTCTTCAGCAGCTGCCGGAAGGAGCGGGGAGCGATTGCTTTTTTCGCGGTGTCATTGATTCGGACCTGCGCGTATGATTCGACTTGTAGAGAATCTCGAGATCAGTTGAATGTATTCTTATATAGTAGAACGGGTGCGCCGAGATAGAATCAATGGGACATCCATGGAAAAGTCTGCTTGAATGGATCTCATGAGATAACTACAGCGTTTTCCGAACATACTCTGCCCATGTTGAAAAGAGCGATTGTATCAGGTTCATTCTGTAAAAAGATTTTGCGAGGATTCGAGAAACTTGTACTTTTATAAATCACTTCCGTTATTAAAGCCAATAATAATCATGTCAAATATTTATGACAAGTTATTTAATTTTATCACGTAATTAATATGTTAATTAATATGTTAATGTATACTAAATTACTAAAAAATTCTAATAAACTTAAATAAACTTATATATATATATATACATATATATATCAATAAAGCATATTTAAATAAATTAATAAAACATATGTGTGCCGATCCTGTTTATTTTCATTCCGTTTTACTTACATATTTTCATCGTTGCCGATTTATTCGTCAAGCCCCAGGTCAAACTCGTATAAAAACGGGTCGTACGAAATTCCGTGCGTCGCGAAATTCCGTTCGTTATCGGCGACGCGTTCGTTTCCGTCATAAATTAAGCGGTTGGCACAGTTTTGTGGACCGCTGTCTACAGGTACAGGACACCGCGACTTTTAATATACTGACTTGTAATTTTCGCGATTACATACCGGTTCGTCTTTTACTCATCGACGGGAGGGTACGGCCGCGATCGGTGTTCACGAAGGGGGAACGGGGCATCGGATGGATGCCTTGAGCACCTATCGTGCAGTGTGCGCATCCTCGAAGCGAAAATAAGGGTTGTGTATTTCCGCGCCGTGCGAAAGCGAGTAGGCGAAAGAGCGCGCGTTTTCAAGCCGGTGCCCCCGTCGAGTCGCGAGATGCGATGCGACTCGCAATGGTTAAACCCGCGAGTTTACGAGCATTCCGACAACTGCGCGCCGTCGTCGAGGTATCCGCCTGCACGCTTTTTTTCGCCTCCTATCATCGACGACGACCTCCCCGTGCCCGTCGCCTTCCCCTCCCGGATATATCGGGTTTTGGATATCTCGGATCCGATTCCAGATGCCGAAGTGGGTTATCGGCTACGATGCCGCGCGTACGTCCACATCCGATGCGACTGCTCGAGTAAACTCGACGATGTAAAATCGCCGATGGTCCCCCCGTCGGCAATGGGATATTTGATTCGACACTCATTCGCGGCCGGTTCGCTTCGTACGATTCTACGCCCTTTATCGCCCGGCGAATCTTTATTTCTGAATAAAGCGCTAAAGAAGTTGCCAGTGATTGTCGTAAGGTATTTAGAGGGAGGTTCGAGTTTTATTTGTTCTTTAGAGATGACGCGACTTTTTGGGAATGTGTGTCGATTTTGTATGATGAGGATGGCCAGGCAATTTGTAGCAGGTATTAATGTGATATTTGTTACTTCGCGAATTTAATGTTAAATTCGCACGAAAAATTATATAAACTTCATTATCGATTAGTAACAATACTGGAAGAGAAATCTATCTGATAGCAATAATTTATGACATTATCCAATAACATCTGTATACAATTATTTTTTTATATAGACTTATTTACTTTAATTTTACAATAAATCAATTTTACAATCAATCTTTTGGATATCCTGAACACAGTTTCAAAAATGAATCAGCATTTTCTAATCAAATATTTCTAATAAACTGTCTAATTTAATCTACGTAATTTATCTTTTGCATCGTACATTTTAAAATTGTTTATGTGTGTGAGTGTGTGCATCCATTTGACATGACGGAAATATTAGTTTCGATAGCGATACAATTTATCTCTTTTTTTTTTCTTCATCATTCACGCACAATGTTTGGCATGTAGTAATCAACGTCAGTCCTGTGTGTTTAACGGTAAAAGTTGTGCCACATGTGCGACGGTCTGCGTGTGCGGTCCCCAGTTAGATTTAGATACTTTAAATACCGATACTATCGGCACGTGATAATGATAAAGGCACGAGGTGATACGGTTTCGTCCCGGATCGTTGCGCATGGGCGTAATACAATCTCTGTTATAAAGAGCGGATTAATAATAATTGTGCCGTGAATTGTGACACTCCCTAGACACCCGTATAATATGACTACACACTTTGTGCGTGTATTTGCTATAATAATTCTTTCATAAATCTCGTTCACACTTTATAACATGTAGATACAAAAAGAAAATATACCAGAATTTAAGAAATTGTTACAGAAACTATTTTAACGTCTATATAAAAAAATTATTTAAAGTATAAGTCGTTCTTAATAAATAAAAAATTAAAATTAGAGATATTCTTCAATAACTCGCTGATTTTACAATCGCATTAGGAAACATCACGTCAGAAAACCATATTTCACAAGGACGATTTGCGTGAGAGACATAGCGTGTAATTTTTGCACTAATAATTGATTCGCGCTTTTGTAAAACGCCATTGACATGTTGCACCGCTAATAATCGATAAACTGTTAATTAAGCGACGTTACATACACCATGAAAAAAAAGACTGCGCGATACGAAACTAGTTCGGGGCGATCTGTGCCCGGTACTCTATCATCATCATCGTGAAAAATCTCTTTTAAATCGTCCGTCTAATTGCGATTTGACGAGCTCGCATTCGCTTGGCCCGCGGCTTTTCGCCGGGAACGAGGCGAATCCTGTCGCGCATTGTCCCAACCTACGTTGGTCATTAGAGAGCATGATCGATGATCCGAGTAGGACGGCACAGAAGTTCTCGAATTTCGCTGTAAAGCCCGAGGCGAATTCATTCCAAAGTAAAACAAATCACTCAATTTTTAATATGTCTATATAAGCGTATTATGAAAATCTATCACTGAGTTTTTGACGTAACGGGAACGAATATCTCAAGCGACGTTTCTTCGACAGATTCTTGTCTTATAAACTCTTCCGCTCGTTCATAAGCAGCGAGTCGTCTCCTCGCACGGCATAGGACGGCTCGTTAAAGTCCGATCGATCGATTTATTTATCGCGAGTGAGGAGCGAGAAGAAGAGGGCTTACAGGAGATTGGCCCGAGCATCCGGTGTCCGGATCACCCGGATGATTGATAGTGATTTGGCAGATAGCGATCTAGGAACGCGTGGAGGTGTGCACCTGATCGAAAGAAGGAAGACGAGAAGAGAGAGGATCGCGCGCGAGAAGGATAGATAGCGGCAAGGAGATAGCAGGGCGAAGGTTATCCTTGTTCGGTCATCGAGGATAAGCTAAGACAGTCGAAGAGGCAGATAGGTGACTTCTGCGGGACTATAAGAAACCCGTAGAACCTATTATCCGTGGTGGGCAACGGCTATCGGCGATCACCATCTTTCCGTGTGGGTGTCCGCGCGTCCGAACGCCTTTAAGACCCTATAAGTCGAGTTGTGCCACCCCGTTGAGAAAACCGCCCCCGCGGAGTGGTGCCTAGACACCTCCTTAGACACCCTTTCAATTTCCTATATATCCGATAATCATCTGTCCGACCGGATCTCGCCGCGGGGAGGACATTGCCGTGTTCGCGTTTCTTTCTCCCCCAGTATATATACCTTTTCACCTCGANTCATATATATATATATATATATATATATATATATATATACACACATACATATGTACACATTGCTCGGTTCATTCGCGGCTTCCCTCCGGAGAACCCCGATTGACCCAGATAAATCCTTTATCGATGATAGTTTTGGAAGACAACCCTCCTGATGACTCATTATTGCCTTTCGCGATTGCTATAAATGATATGGGATAAATTATACGTATGGTTATTGGTTGGAACAACAAATAAAGTTATGTAAGTCGAATAAAAATCCACTCCCCTCGTCAATGTAAACAAAGAAGAAAATACGTATTTTTCTTTGTCCTGCCATTGCGTCATTAATAGCCATTCGCTGTTACGAAACGCACATGTTCGTAGGCATTACAAAGTTTCATTTGGTACGCGCGGAAAAAAAGAGTAAAGGTTATCTGGCTACCGTGCGGCACGAGCATTCTCAATAAAAAAAAGCCTATGTATAATTACGTATGCAAATGTCGTCGTTGCTCGTTCGATTCTTCGAACGGAAGAAGCGGCAGCGCCTGAGTCCTCTGTCCGTAAGAATATCGGTCGTAACGGCTGCACGGTGGTAGATCGAAAGCCACCGTCGGACAATATTGTTTCCCTCGCAGGGTGTAATCTATAGCGCTTAAATTTTCTAAAGTACTCAATCACCCAGCGTATTTTCATGCAAACGCCGTCTCACGGGATCCCCCTCCCCTCTCCCCTCTCCTTTTGGACCCCCTGCTCTCCGTGGAGGACCCACGAAGAAACGGACGCACAATAAAGCCGTGACGTATGAATCCACTGGCGAAATAAACTTCACGCGCATATTATTAGCCGCTATTCCCGGAGACTTATGCCGGCCCCTTAACCGCGGCCCGTAAGGCCCCCGGGGTCGATACATCCGCAGAGTCCACGCGGATCGAAGACGTATCTTTCCCATCTGCGGCTCGCAGGATCCATACTTCAGCCGTCGCGCGTCCGTGATTTTAATCGCGATATACGAACGTGATGACATACGAGGGAACCTTTGGTTGATAAAATATTGACGATTGTATGAAATTGTGCCTCCGTTTGATTATATTGCCGTTCGAGTGCGTTATCGATTGTCAAAATACGGTTTACGCACACATCACCGGATGAATTAAGAGACTTTGAATTTACACATGTATATACATAACAAGATGTGGGAGAGATAATTACTTAATCTGCCAGCATGGAATACGTTATGCCTGAAAGAGGAAACGAGGATGTTTTATGGCGAAATATGTGTCTCCATAGGATCGCGTGGAGCATGAAAACATGCAGTGTAAACTGTCCAATAAGTAAGGCCCCGAACATGGGGGCCCCACTTGTAGGCCTCCGCTCCTTGTACTTTGCACATATACACCATTTGCCTGCGTTTATAATGTATGGCGCGCGCGTACGTAGGCGCGGGAGGGAGCGAGAGAGAGAGAGAGGAGGATGGACGCGCGCGCGATGAGGCCCCCCGGGCCCGGCGCTATAAAGAATATCCGAGAGACAAGAATACAATCCGGCTGACTTATTTGAATCGTGTTGGAAGGACGGAACGAGCGAGCGGGTAGCGGAGGAAGAGGAAGGAAGGAAGGAAGATTTGCGAGATTGGGAAAGGGAAGCGAGCGGACCCTATAAGAGGGCGCCGTACGTGCGCCCTCGCGAGGGCCCGCGCAGGAACGCCGGGGAGCACGGGGTCCACGGAAGCGGTGATCGAATACTGCTATATTGCGCGACCTTTGTGAACCGAGCACACGTGCCCACACACGTTGTTACGTTGCACCGGAGGTTACTCCTTGCACGGTTATTGCGGCGGTACGCGGTAAAGACATCACGCGAAATGTTTCACTCTCTCGCTCTCTCTCTCTCGCATAAGGGAGAATAAGAAGCTTTATTTCTTATAGTCTTCCGAATATCTCCGATTGTGCATTAGAGCGCGCTCGAGCGTTTGAACTTTGTCCTTTGTAACGAACGAGTTACAGTCTGAGACGCAGACTAGTGTAAAAGGATTGTATCCTTGATACATTGACCATGCCCTGATAAACCGTGCCCGTCTACATTTTCTAGAGAAAGGAGTTCCCGCGATAAATCACACGTTCGTTGTAGCAAGTATGCTATTTTCGCATCGCTCTTATCAAACGTTAAACGATCTAAAAAGATCACCGGGGGGGGGGGGGTCTACNTCACGGACTCTCTCCGTGAACTTTAAACCTCATCACGGGACGTTTATTTTACTGTCTCCTAACTGTAAATATCAAAGATTTATAAGTAACATGGAGATTATTGAGATAGCGGTATAATCAAGATGGCAGGAGGATTTTCAATCGTCGAACACTTTGATTAGATAATTATTCTGCCGCGCAACTCGCTGTCACGTGACATCAACCTTAATGTGTATACGCGATAATCTTGAAAACAACGTAGGTATTTCCACCTTTTCTCATATGTCATCGCAGGGATTAAAGATAGCGAGGCGAGATTTTGACGCACGTCTCTCGCGCGCGACGCGACGTCGTGAAGCCGCGCTTCGGCCGATGAAGCGTTTCGAACGCGTCAGGTACGCGTGGGTCCTACGAGTGGATGAAAGGCGCTGCGGTACTAAGTGACGGTAATTATCGTAAAAACAGTGATTTTTCGCAGTATTCTAGTCGGCTATTTTTAGAGACCGAGTCACGTCGACCGGTCTCCCACAAGGTTCCCGCTTCGCCAGAGAGACCGGCGCGTCTAGGCGCGACACTCTCGTGTGCACGCATACACGCACGCACGCACGCGCGTTACCACGGCCGTTTACCACGCCAGACTTCCTAGTTTCGAGAAATCGGTCGTCTGCCGATCCGAGCACCGGCACGCTTTCGCAAAGGCACGAAATCGTTCTCTTCCTTTTGTCGCCGTCTACCGCCAACGTTCCGCTCGGATCGGCTTTCCCTGGAACACCGCGATCCCGAACGCGCTCTTGACAGCCACAGCGCCGAGGTACAGCACTTGAATGATTGTATAAGATTTGTTTTGAAGAAACTGATCGACACGTGATCAATGTTTTTCATGAATCACATGTGTGTGTGTGTGTGTGTGTGTGTGTGTGTGTGTGTGTGTGTGTGTGTGTGTGTGTGTGTGTGTGTGTGTGTGTGTGTGTGTGTGTGAGTGTATGTACGATATTTATATAATAGTAATGTATTACATGGAGATAAGAGTCGTTTTACAACGAGATGATCAATCGATGTATCATTGGAAAATATAATAAAACGATAAATAATTTTCTATGAAAGAAAATATAAAAAAATTCGAGAAAACAAGTCTTTACCTGACTAAACCTATATTTAGTATAGTGAAAATACGTTGCCATACGGCGTACGGATCTCGAGGTCCACGTGGCTGGTTGCATGTTTTGAAAGAAGGTCGTCTGTCTTCTCCTAGCAGGCTGTCAAGAGTGTAAATCCACGAGTTGATGCGTACGGTGGACGAAGGAAAGCGTGAAGGAAGAAGGCGAGACGAGGTCGAAGATGAGAGAAGTCTGCAGAGTGAGGAGACAAGCGGATCTTTTCAGAAGCGGGAATGTTTATCGACGCAATATTTGCTCGTCCACACCGCCGGGTCGTCTATACGCGATGGCGGAATTTATTTAATTTGTTAAGTGTTAATTTTATTTAATTTTTTCCACAAACCTCGCGCGTTCGCGGTACTCCCGGGGCGTACTCTAAATACCTACGCAAACATCGGGAGCAGGCGATGTGTTATTGGCTTCTTACCGTTGCGCAATTTCGTCATTTACTTCTTGCGTTGAAGAATCGAGATCTCTCTCTCTCTCTCTTTCTCTTTCTCGGATTGAATTTATGCGCTGCCTCCCGAGATATGCGGATTACTTGTCTCGATATGTTATTAACAGGAAGAATATAATTATTATCTCGGGCATCGATACTGATGAAATATCTCCAACTGGTTTATGAGGAATGTCGTCTAAACATTAACCTCATTTATTCGACATTTATATATTCTTCTTCTTTCAGCAAATGTCTAAAAAATTTATTTAGACATTCATTTAAATCATTGCTCTTTAGACTTTGTTTAAAATATTGGTATAAAAGAATATTTTTTTTCTCTCTATAATTTTTTTATAAAATGAAAAACATATGCGTGTATATATGTGTGTACTCTTTTTCAAAGACTTGTTTAAAAGAACATTGTGAATGTCTTACATTTCTGCTTTCTCTTTCAATGTTAGACTCTGAAAACATCCAACATAAATCGGTGGGCTTACGAAATATATCACGTTGGTTTTTAAAAAGTGTCGATATCGATCACACTAATTAAAATCCTTGAAGCGAAGCGCCTTGCAAGCGCCTTGTTGACGTTGAAACCGGTTGATGCTTAAAGCGTAAATCCGTTATTGAATGTACTCGACGCAATGTTCTACTCGGTAAGTTCAATCTTACGCATTGGCACGGCGTACTACTGGAATGTCCTTTCCACTCTCGTTATCTGGGCACGTTTCACGGTCCGTCAGGTACGAGAACGATGATGCCCAAACGTCGTTCTGTCACCGCATGAAAATCGACTCCGAGGATATCGAGACTCCGAGACTGAACACGAAGAGAGCGATGACTGCTTGAGGATTAAGCCACTCGAGGAAAGTAAGTGCTCTCTGTACTCCAGCGAGACTCCAGATAACGAGCTAAATGCGTCAGCGATTTGCGAGTTGCGAATAATAAATAACACACATACATGTTGGGATAAATAAATTATTTTACTACGTCAAATTCTTGAGTGCGTAAAATTTGGGATTTCCTGTTTTACAATTTTTCATATTGTAATCGCGAAAACGGCACTCGAGTATCAGCTTATAAATGAATAAAAGTACGATTTTTATCAAGAGCTTAAAAGTCGGTTGTTTTGATTACGACGCAATTCTCGCGTACCCTGTATTTCGCTTTCATCGAATTTCCGATACGGATATTATCAGAGATTTTCCTTTCTCGATTCCTCGTCGGCCGCGCGAGATAACTGTGCACTGCCTTGGATACATTGGTGTTTATTAAAGTTATTCGTTTTCAATTAATTTCACTGATTAACGATAGCGCGCGACGGCGACAGAGTGTAACAAAAACCAGTTATCCTCCGATAATTTAATTAGATTCAGTCAGGGGATTGAATCTCTTCGCTACTTTTGCTTTTACATCTTAGATGTATGTGTGTACGAACAAATACAACAACAGACGCGCGTCGCATTATTAAACATTATTAATCCAATTAGAATTTCATTAATGCCAATGATTAATTTTATATGCAATTTTTTTGTAATTCACTACAATTCATCTATTAACAATAAGCTAATTCTTTAAAATCTCGTCATATTTCATGCATTTGATATTGTATTTAAATGCATCGGAAATGATTTCGTGAATATGGACACGTAGTAATACTGTCGCGCGGGGACGACGAACGGAATGCACCAATAACGATTTTATTGATTTAATTTTTTTTAATAACGGATGTCTTTACATAACCGCGCAAAACCATCAGCGGCGCGCGACGCCGCCGCTTATTAAAACCGCAACGCTATTGCGTTTCAATTAAAATTTTGCCACTCATATCGAATACCGTATTCGTGGCGAGTAAAACGTATAAGCCCGGCATAGCCGAATATTGGCGAACGTATAACGTGTGACGGGGTACAACAGAGGGCTCGTATTCTCACACACATATACACACACACACACACATGAGTATAAAATTGTTAACGAGTGTACAATTACTTTTTATGCCTTTCATTATTACGTTGTTGTAATTTTCATTATACGCGGCGCGTGAGTTACTAAAGAACTCAGCTTGTTTATTTATGAGTCAACTCATAAACTGCATTCGCATCATTTTGTACGAATTGGTTTGCAATTTGTCCCACCTCGAATATTTTTCCTCGCTGTCCTGCTGTCACTTCGTTTGATCGTCGCCGGATTTTTTATGTGTCCTTGAATTGTAAGCGAGCTCATGGTTGAACATACGGCAAGAAAAGTATCTTCCAGACACCGTCGTGGCAGATCCTCGCCGCTTTTCAGTGCCGAGTAGACCAGCACCCTCCCAGGAGGGAGAAGGGAGCGGGACCGTTGCCGCGTTTCAGCGTTTCGGGCCTCGGGCTACAAACGGCGATCCCCATCTGACCCACACACGTGAGAATTCTACCTAGCTGACCCGACTTCACCGCGACACTCATACACATACTCCTGCAAACACACATACACACAACATGCGTCAACCTGTAGAAGCGGCGCGCCCACGCGAGTATCCGCGAGTCGTCTGATTTTGGCGGACATAACGGGTCGCGGATAAGGCGGTGAGAACCGTTGGTGAGACTAATTTCGCGTAAATTTATTGTAGATACTCCGACAATCTTTTTATGGCGATATATTTGGCGTCGTGATTTTTGCCAGCGGCTTCCCTTTTAAAGGCGCTTCGCAGATTATGACCGGAGAAGGCGGATTAAGGTAAAGTAACACAAAAGGTGAGTCTCGAGTCTCTCGAGACGTAAGGTGTAAAGTGACACGTGAAAGACGTTCATTGACATGACTCTGTACGCGTTCCCTATACGATGACCGACATGCACGTTCGAGAAATCGAGCGTTATTCCAAATATTATAGTACGGATTCTGTAATTTTACTGATAAGTGGTTTGCGAGTAGCGCACGCGCGCGGATAGTGCAAATAATTAAATCTCGCGATGGCTTAATCGATGTCTGAGGAAACTGGTTATGTTCCCACAAATCCACAGATGTAATGCATATACAGATGTATTACGAAAGACGTCCGTCAAAGTTTTTCCTTGTTTATTCCGCAGTGCTTTATATTGATTGCCGTCGAAACGGCGCACTTTTTAATTAACGGCCGTTGCACGTTCCTCGCGGAAAGGCCATTTTGATAACACGCCGCGCGCGTGCACGCTTTATTACGGCTATAATTCTCTTAATGCGTAGGTAAACGTTTCACTTATGCGGTTTTGCAAGTTCAGTAAGATGTCAAGTTGCATTCTTCTATAAAAGCGTGTGCGCGCGCGCGCGTCCCGTTTTGTCACNCTTAATAAAGTTAGCAGCTCCTTGAATAACAGTGTGTAACAGGCTTTCATATTCAGCGGTCAGTTCACATTAGCATTACACATTCACCGATCTGGTAGCGGCAGCGCCGGCCAGTAGAGCCGCCGTTAATCCTTCACCTTACCGCGCCACCATTAATCACCGCTTTATCATTTTCATATCATTTTAATAGAATATTCCTCCGGACAGGTGTAGGCCGAATCGGTTCCCAGACCTGCCCTAGAACAGCTAATAGCACGGTTCTCCGGGCTCTGACTATTGACCCCCTCGCACTCGGGATATCTCGGATCAGCTGCCTTTTCTCCCGCTGAACGTACAAACGAACGGCTGATTCGGAAACTGTCGAACGCGGTGCATGCCGAGGATGAGAGTGAAGCATACGCGGAAAAGTGGAAAACGCCAACTTCCCCCTTGAGTGTCCGCGCGGGAATGCACCGCACGTGCATATGCACATACGAATGGTGCATACGCGGCATACATTAGCATAGCTTTGCTCGGGCACGGGCTGTTTCATAGGTGGTTAGCTGGCACGCGACCGTGAGAGGTTCAGCATGGACGAGAGCATGAGCGAAGGCCACGAGACGAAGGGGAAGGGACGCGTAGAAAGACAGAAAGAGAGAAAGAGAGATTTGAAGCGGGCAATGTTTTTTGCAGTCATCTAAACAAAGCCCCGTGCATACATCATTCGGCTCGCGTATTTTGCGTACGGGAAAAGTGTGTCGTGGACCCCGAAGAAAACCAAGCGATACACTGCCGGTAGTCGCAACACGAAGGGAAAAAGAGGAGAACGTTTCTCCTGGTCGGCCTTAAAGGTTTTAATGTTATGCGGGATTCCCTTACCCCGTGAATGAAGCGGAGAGTGAGAAAGCGAGAGAGCCAGAGAGAGAGAGAAAGAGAGAAAACTCCGTGAAAGAAGAGAAAGAGAAAGAGACAGCGGGACAGAAAGAGAGAAGGTCTGGGCCCGAGTCTCTGGCGCTCGTAGGAAGCCGTTAGCCCACTTGTTCGTCGTATACTAATGAGAATGAAAATGAGATGACTGCGTTTATTTTAATTTCATCAGGTGCAAAGGACGTCGGCCGCGGCGCAGACTACACCTGCTGGATGCAAGTGCTCAGACGCGTGTACATCTGACTCGTTGTTGACTCGCGCACTTCCTGTCACGTTTCACTTTTCCGCCGCTATAGTGGGATGACATCTTCGGCCAAGCTTCCGGCTTGAAATGTCGATGATTATCCGCCGGCAGGACGATCTATAACTTTCAAACCAAGTTGGGGTCGTTTACTTGATAATAAATGCGCTTTCGGTCTACGATTTATTTTGGAGAAACAGACTTTCTCAGGCTACAAACACGTCGTTACTTATTCAGAGTCGATAATTGAAACAACTTAAATATCAACAAGTTTCACAAGTGGAATGAAACCGATTCGCACATTTATTTTGAAGACTCCGAATGTTTCAGATAGTTTTAATGTTTTAAAAATGCAAATGATTGTAAATTCTACAATTTTTTTACATAATGTAAAATACATAATGTAATTGCGTAATTATAATGTTACGTAATTATAATGTTGAATAACTAATAATTGTTATAATAGCACACAATTGTTATAATCACACACTCATCATTTTTTAAATTTCAAAACACTCACGTAACTTCTGGCACCTCCGCTCTATACGTCTATCACTCAAGATACGTGTATTGCAGAGAGAAACCAAATCGAATTTCGAACGAACGTCGAACGAAATCGCATGTCCGTTAAAACTCGTGGAGACGCGCAAGCGATGACGAGCGAATGACGAGGAAGCGAGGAAAAAACGGTTGAGGAAAAAGCTCTCTTGGCACATTGGCGCACGCTCGGCGGTTACTTCTTTTGCCTAACAAAAGAACTCTATGCTCTTCTCCTCACGCCGTCTCGTTTTATCCCTCGTACTTCGTCTCGCTCCGTCACTGTTGGTCCTGAACTCGCGCGGTGTGCTAAGGTTGGCATGAGAACATACCACGGCGTAGTCGGACGAATGCTTTTTACGTATGCACAATTGTCTCCTAGAGGGAAGGAAGCGAGGAAGTAGAAAGGACGATATGGAAAGCCACGAGGAAGCTGAAGGGGAGGGAGGGGGGGGGGAAGCGCGAAGGTGCACCGTGTGGCAAGTGAGCGAGTGAAAGAGAAAGAGAGGGTTGAGTAAAGGGTTTCGACGTTTCCTCACGGTTCGGCGATGCCGCGCGTTAGGACCATCTATCTCAGGGGTGTGATCTTCCTACTCTCCCCCTTCCCCTCGTCTTCCTGGGCGAGAACGGACGGCGGGGGTCACAATGGTTTGCATACACTTTCCCATAGGGATGACACCGCGCTCGTCGCGGACGTCGTATACCTGGACCTTTAAACGCGCAGCAGAGGCAGCATAAAAAAAAACCCAGGGAAGAGAAGAGGAGGATACATAACATATGGAGATCTATGCAAAATCGCGGCCTGAGGTACCTGAGGAAGGATATAGGCCCGCTCTCGCGTCTCTCCGATCCTATAACCGGGGGTCACCCTTTCTCCACGGTGCTTATTGTTCCAGATCGAAGGAAGAAGGGTTGAAACGCGCGAGTGCAGGGCACTAGCCCCACTGCCCCTACTACCCCCTTAGTGTAGTAGCGCCTCACCCTTTCTCCCAGTAGTCACCCTTGAATTTTAAATTATGCAACGACCGGGCACAGCGTCGCGCACAGACCAGGTATATTCAAATGGGCATATTACCTGGGCTCTTCCTATTCAAACATCCGACTACCTTCTCTGTCTCCCTCCCCTCCCCTTCCCCCGTTGCCCCGTTCTTCCTCCTTCCGATCATCGGAGATTTATAATGAAAGCATCACCATGCGCCACCAGCGAAGACCGCTGCTGAAGATTCTCACGGTATCCGTGACTGCTGCTTTGCCTATCAGAAGAGGCGAAAAAGGGGGGGAGGGAAGGGGAAAGGGACCCGATGCGACACGCATCTTTGGGATCTACGTGATGTTTGCGATCTTCCGCCGATCTGTTTAAAGGGTTCGATCTATCGTTCTTCCGTTCTCCCACAGGAAACCGTTGCGCGGATTCGTTATTGGCTTCCAACCATGCAAACTTTTAACGTATTCTACTGATCAGCTGACAAACGCGAGTCGCGCGCATTTAAATGCGAAGTCACCGTGACGGTTGAATTATCCATCTAGAGACAGATATTCGCAATAATGCTGTATTTGCAAACAATTTTGTATTAAAATGTTCTTTAAATTGGAGAAGTAATAGTAACAATAAAATATTTACATTATACAATTAAAATTACAAGAAATTACTATGTTTTCACATTTTTTTAGATAATTAAAATGATTTATAGATGTCTGCATTTTCATATGCAAGGCCAGTTGTTCTCCAGTGCTCTCCTAGAAGTAAAAGTCACTACATGCCAGTGTTTTCGTCGAACGCGATAATCATATGTATGTCTGGTCCTACGGTGGGTTAAGGTCATCCCCCTTGTCGCGGAATCGGGAATTAATGCAACGCGTCGCGAGGATTGGCTACCTAAAGCTCGGCGTAATATGCAAATGTCGAGGCCGGCTCGCGCTCGACGAAATGAGGAAGAGAGAACCTCTTCTTCTGCCTTTCTCGCCTTTTCCCCCCCTCTCTCTCTCTTTCTTTCTCTCTGTTTTTCTTTTCCTCTTCCTCCTTTGCGAACTGAACTCACCATTCAGCCGGAGCAGGACGAAGGTATCTAACAACCTTTGTAATATTCTCCGATACGTGTTTCTTCGTCTTCTTCTCCTCCAACGCAACTTCTTCCTTCCTTTTCCCTTTTTCCTCTTTTTACTCTCCATCCTTCTCGTGCACTCGGTCATTCCGACAAATAAATAATTCATCGAGGCTGCATGCTTTATGACGATTATGCTAATCTACGTGAACCTGTTACCACCGCTCGCGCTCGCACGCGCGCACGCACGCACGGTTTGAATGGACGGTCNCAGGACGAAGGAATTGTAGGCGATCCTGGCGCACGCGTTCCCGACACAAGTACACCTTGCGAACTACTCTCGACAGATTTCTTGACAGATTTGGGAAAACGGCGGGTCAGGGCCAGCAAAGGGAAACAGGTGCCGCTGTGCAAGAGGCTTTCTTGAGAAATGTGGGAAACCGATGACCCACTCTTTCTTCTCTCGACATGCCGTGGACCCTTTCGTCCTTGACACAATGACCGCTCTTTCTCTTTCACAAAGTTCCTTCTCGTTCCATTAAGATTGCGCCACGCCGAGAGGAAGCTGTCGTTGAGGATATCGAAGAAGTTGTCGCTATAAATAAGCGTCCGAATAAAATGCGCATTTAGGCAAGCCAGTTTTCCTCCTCGCCTCCTATAATTTCTTAGCTTTACACGATCGGCATGACACTGGTGGTAGGACGACGTCCGTAATGAAACCGACCGTACTCGCACACTCTTCTTCAGAGTCCATTACTTTACACGCTCGAAATTAATAATCCCGCTTATAATCTTTACTCACAAAGTACATTCTCAGACGCATTAGACTAACGCGCGTCGTTTGAATTTAAAGTGCGATTGATTTCTATTTATAACACCTAGGAATCCGACTACCAGCTCACAAGCCAGAAAATATCCCACCGTGGAGGCTCAGGTTAGCGGCAACCTACCGCTCAGCCGATGGTCCGAACGTAACACTTACGGGTATCTTATCGGTCGGATGGATAACTTATTAACTGTCGACAGCATGCTCTGCCCAGGGACCGCTATATGGTGTCACGGTAATAACGTAGAAACGCCACGCGTGGAATGCGCCGTGATATCGAACGTCGCGATGAAACGTAAGTATCCACGAGTGTAGTGGAAGACGACGGCGCGTTTCGCTTTACAGTCTCCGGGATCACTCGATTCCCAGTTGGATTAGACTCGTCGTCGTAAAGCAGCTACGAAGACGACGACGACAATGACGACTATGGCGTCGACGGTCAGCGATCTCTTCTTTCTCGCCGGAAGAATCCCTTTCCGTCGCTCCCACGAGGAGCGATCTCACGCGTGGGAGGATCGTCATCTTGCCGCTGAGGCGAGAGAGAGGATATGGCTCGTGTGTAGTGTGTACTTCTAAACGCCCCGGTCGATGTGTGGTACGCGAAAACCCGGAAATCGTTGGAGATCCCGTCGCAATCGCTCTTATCGCGTTCTACCATCCTCGAGCGACGAGCATTATTAGCATTGGCAGTTATCCGGGACTATCTAATAAATTGTTCGCGAAAAGGCGTGAGTGCGTGTGTGCGTTCACGGTTAGAGCACTCTTCGCCTTGTGAGACGTTCGCGTGGCACTTGCGTGCTTCGTTATTCACACCGCCTGCAAAATGTTTTCGAATATCGCATCACTGTTTGATTTTGCGCAGAGTTTGTGAAAAAAAAAAAATGAACTCATGACTACATTTTGTAAGCGAGAGTAGATTACGTTTTAGTAGAGTAGAAAATTAAATTAAAATAATCGGAAAATTGAAATAATTCTCTCGGGATGAGAGTAGCGCATATATATTTATTATAATGCAATTCACGCTGTGTGCAGACGCGATTTAGCAGTTGGCCCGAGCTTACTCGCATCCACGAAAGGTGTGACGATCGCGCGACGGTTCTCGTTCATGGCAATTTTTTACGCAGGGAAAAGATCGCGACACTATTTCAACGACTTCCTCTCTCTTAAAGGTGGAAGTTTGCTCGTGGTACCTGTTCAAACGGAATATCCGTAGATCAGACAACGCTCGACTGAATAGATGACACTCGAATCCTCAGAGACGGAGAGACATCCGATCATTTTTATCCCCGATAGCGTGTGGGCCAGATGCCCACACCCCTCGCTCAAATTGCGTCTAAACCCCCTCCTGGGGGGCGTTGCCCCGCTGATGTAGCAGGTAGAGCAGGTAGTGGAGGCCCGTGGCGGCCCGGCCTGCACCCTGCGTTTTCCGCCGAGGGTCGCACCACTGACGACAGTGACGGCAAGGAACTGGCAGTAAGGATATCAGGACACCGAGAAGGAGAAGAAGAGAGAGAGAGGGAGAGAGAAAGAGAGAGAGAGAAATCGTCAATCAACCAATAGCCGCGGCTCGAGTTAATGCGTTTCTTTTATTATGCAACTCGTCGCAACTCGAGCCTACCAGCGACAGCCGGAGCACTGGTGGCAGGCCGGAACCGTTTAGGGAAATTTCCCGCTACTGTTATTCAAACGAGGGTCGTGCGTCGAAAAAGTACCGTCCCGTACTCAGCCGCTGTCCCTTTGCCGCGCGAAGGTAAACGTATGCATATCGATCATTCTTCGATCTGATGAATGCCGCGAACCAACGACGTTAACAGCGACCCTACCTTTCTCGTTACTCGCCTCGAAGGCGCCAACGGTTTTTTTTCGCCGCTGCTTCGCCGATGGAATTTCTCGTACGCTCGTGCCCAAGTAAGTAGGATATCGCTACAGCTGCGTATTGTGAAATTGTTGAGCGTTTTTTTTTTTAACGTATCTCTCTGAAAGCGATATATATACGAGCGGCTATTGGGAATCTCCTGAAATTAATGCGCAAGGTTTCAAGGAGATGCCGGCTTTTGAGAAGCGGCTGCTATCTAAAATGCGCACGTTTCAACGGACCGCGACTTGACGTGCGTGCGTTTTTAATCAGCTGCGCTTAGACGAAGCCTGAATGCGGGCTCTTACAAGGTTCTCTGCAAGCTAGAAGAAATATTCCCGAGATCTCTCTCTCTCTCTCTCTCTCTCTCTCTCTCTCTTCCTTTCTCTCTCACGTCCCGCGATGAAAAGGCAACCGAATGCCGTCGCGCACGCGGCAAGCGACATTGTCTTTTATCGGCCTAAACTCATTTAGCCTTGGCTTCTGGTGGCGTTAAACGAGGGCTATTCATCGGGCGTTCGTTCGTTTCGTCGCGTGCAAACACGAAGGGGAGTGCGAAGGGTATACGTGTGCCCGGGATACGCTGACCGGAACGATTCCAGCAACCGCGTTCCAGCTAGCGCTCACGCGTGTTCACGAATTCTCTCTCCTGCCGCCGATACAGAGATCGCGCGGATG
Organism: Tetramorium alpestre; assembly: GCA_021460005.1. Classification (NCBI taxonomy): domain Eukaryota; kingdom Metazoa; phylum Arthropoda; class Insecta; order Hymenoptera; family Formicidae; genus Tetramorium; species Tetramorium alpestre. The sequence continues at coordinate 497,537 of JAJVSH010000048.1, read as the reverse complement.
CGTGTGCGTTCTCCACCCCGGCGCGGCGCGAACGCAGAAGGCGGAATCCAGAGACGGCGGAGAGGTCTGCTGTTTGTGTTTGAGAAGTAAATTACAATAATTGAATAGACCACTAATTCCCCCCTCGGCTTTCTACCGTAGCGTACCTCTCGCACTCGCCTCACGCTCTTTCCCGCCGTTTTCTCCGTCTTCGTCCCTCGCACGGAGCCCAGCGAGCTGGGACCTGCGAAGGTTAACCACCAGCCGCAGCCACTGTCTCTCTACGGCAGGCACACACGGCGGTGCGTTACCCGGGCACCGATCCACGCGTGTTGCGCCGGTGCTGGTACACCGCTGGCAAAGGGGGCGCGTGTCGTACGATTAATTTCATTTGCCGGTTGCTTTCTCTCTCTCTCTCTCTCTCTCTCTCTCTCTCTCTCTCTCTCTCTCTCTCTCTCTCTCTCTCTCTCGCTCTTTCTCAAGCGCGCGTGGGTGGAACGCTAAAGTTTCTTCTCTTTTTACTTCCCTCGCTCGCTCGCCGCCGCCGTCGCACGGCGTTTTTATTGTCATGCATCGTTGCCGAGGCGGTGGTACAGCGTACCTGACCTTTCGACGACACGACGACGAATGGAGTCTGTCACCCGACGATCAAGACGCGTCACGCGATATATATATATTTCTTTTGTTTGCGGCGCGAATTTAGTTCCTGACATTTCCACGTGCATAAAATACGACACGTGTAAGGAGCTGTTGTTCGAGTATCTCGTTCTTATAATCCATCTTGTCATGTCGTGTTTAAATAAAGATTACTGCGTACAAATGCAGGCAATTTTTTTCAATATAATGAACATGAATTATAATAATTTCATTTGTTAACGTTTGCTTAAGCTCGAGCGATTTAAATCGCACAAATCCTACGCTATATGTATATAAATTACGATTGTAACGGCGCTTTCCGCTTTACCCTTAATCCGCAACGACCGTAACACGTAAATGTTATTGGGTTAAATTATTTTTAGATATTCTCTGAAATCAGCGGAATTTGTTGAAGCAAAGAGATTGCTGCGTTACAACCGGACGTAAAGGCACGATATCAGATATACGAGGTAACGCCGTAAAAAAAAAAAACTAGAATCAGGAATGTCACCTGTTTGTGCAAGTGTTAACATTATCCCACAGCGCGACTGCGGATAGAACACAGCACCTCACAGCCACGAAAGCAAAACAGGATATTATCTCGATGGCAAAAAATTTCGTCTTGGGAAACGGCTTTTATCACTTTGATTTATGGCCTCGATCCGCAACTTAGCGTGCGACGGGCTACGTGTAACCCCATTTTCAAGAAGCGAGCACGTAGACAGAATGAAGGGAAGTGATCGGAATTGAAATGCTCTTGCGATAAATAGATCGCGCGATTAAATCGTCGATTATCTAGCTATTGATAATAATGCCAAGGATTCGCCGCAAAGCACTATTGCAAAGCATCGTAACGTCACAGATTTTCTTATCCATAGTGATCTTAAGATATTTCAGAATTTTAATTAAATTTTTATTTTAAATTTATCGTAAAAGAAAAAGAGATTTTTATTATATATATTTTATATTCCTAAAAAGTTTTTTTTAAATTGTGATGACATTACTAGAAATATTCGCATTTTTGTACACAAAAAATATATAATGTATATATAACAATACTGCGTGCTCTTTAGATGATGTCAGTCATCGCTGGCTGCTCCACCTCGACATTCCAACAAGAGTGCCGGCTTATATTCGCGCGCTTATAGTTTAAAAACGCTTTCGGATATTGTACACATCACGCGGTCGTCCAGAAGGCGAGTAGAGAAACATACATATTTGTAGAATGTAGAAGCGAAGTGAGGCCCAGATAGATAGAGAAAGAGATGGAAAAACAAGGAGGTGCAAGTTGATAGAGGGAGAAACAAAAAGGGGGAGCAAGTTCGATGAGAGGCTGAGGTTCTCCAACGCGCGATACTCGGCACACAGAGCAGCACCGATGGCCGCCATTACTCCGCACGATTCGTTCCAGCTTCCAAGTATTCGTTATTTGTTTGCTTCTCTGCCGGACGGTGCCCGGGACTCGAGTCCGCTTGTCTATTTTAGCGGGCGCTGCCGCGTCGGACTCGCTCCGGTCCACCTCAGTCTGAATACCAGGAATTTCGACGTTAGCCTAGACGACCCGTGGGCGCGGGTGAGAGAATCGTCGGTAGTCTCTCCGGACGAGCGGATCAGCGGGCTGCGTGTTTTGCAGACCCGATCAAGGCCGACACCCCGAGGATACCGTTTTTGCACACGTTAAAAACAAGTCGCAACTACTTTCCGACGTGGCGCATTCGAACGTGAATATAACGATGCTATTAATTCAATTCAATCAGCTGGAAAAATCGTACCATTTTTTTCTTGCTGTAGGAAAAGATCTGGAGTGAGAGATTGAAACAAGATTTCATTTCAACGTATGCATTCTTAATCGAGAGATCTAAACCCCAAGCATTCTCTCACTTGTCCTTTACTTTAACTGCTAAAAATATCGAAGGGCGTCTGGAATGCTCGTAATCTTAGATGCTCCTTTCTTTCTGTGAGACGGTCGCGTCCGCGACGTCCGGCACGTCTCCCTCGTAAAATCGGCGACGCCGAGTGGAATTGCGTCGGACGTGTTGCATGACACTCTCGCGTCTCTTACACATCGACGATCGTTCGAGATCCGCGCTTATCCTCGTTTACGCCTTATCGCTTAAACTCCTTCTGCGGATCACGACGAAATATAAAAACGCGAGGCTCGTGCCGTACGACGTCGCGCGCAGCGATCATGCATCCTACTCCCGCGCGATTTCGGAGAGTCAGTCGGAAACCAGTCTGAAGCCAACATCGGGATCGGGTTTAGCAGGATTTTGGCGCTAACGTGCACGTTGGCGAAGCCGAAATAGCGCCCGGGAATGCTCGCGGCTAGAAGCGAGAGAGAAGAGATAGAAGCGAGAGGGGCGGAAGAGAGAGAAGGAGGAGGATAGAGAAGAGCCGGGGCTTTCGGGGCCCGGTCCCCGGAGTACTGGCGACTGGCGATTATAAAGAACAGTAAAAAAGAAACGAGAGGAGACACGGAGAGAACAGGAACGGGCGAGGCGGACGCGCTGCGGAGAGAACGAGACGGATAGGAGCGGTGTATAGGCACATCGTCGTTGGCTGCGTTTAAAAAACCAGTTGTGCGAGCCAAGCCGACAGCGACGGCACTCGGTTGGGGCACCGAGAAAACCGGCGAGAAGGAACGCGTGGGCCGCACCGGGTCCTACACGGGCCCCGCGCGCTTTCGAGCCCTTCGCTCCGCGGTGATGCTCGCTCCGGTCGTCTCGACAGACACGGCACGGCTCAACCCAATTCGATGCTGCTCTCGCGATGATTTTACGAATCCTCATGGCAGAGTGACACAATAGCATTATAGAAATAGGAACGGAAGGTAAATCTTCGATCGCGATTCCTCAAGCATCCTCAATTCTGAGCGATTTCTTAAGTATTATACAATCTAAAGATTATGCATTTTTTTTTTTTCTTTAACGCTGTGATATATCACGATGATACTGGTAGCATGCCTATCGCTACGCCTCCCGATACTTTATATTCAGTAAAATTTATGCAAATTGCAATAGAGCTGCGCTACTCGACAAGAACCTCTTGCCGAGAGAGTGAATCTCGGACGGCGTAACCGTGATGTACGACGAAACGAAAGCGCGCTTACTTACGAAGGAGCGGATATGACTGCGCGCATTTTACGCGTGGTCAGGTGATTTCGGTGACGTCACCGTTGGCCAAGAGGTTACGAGGCGCAAGATGCAACCAAAATTATGCAAATACGATGCAAATCCTGGCGCGCCGTGACGCTAATCCACGTCACAATATTGGAGGTAATTGGCCGGCAGCGCTGTCGCATTCTCTCTCCCTCTCTCCCTCTCTTCCTCTCTCTCTCTCTCTCTCTCTCTCTCTCTCTCTCTCTCTCTCTCTCTCTCTCTCTCTCTCTAGCTTTCTTTTTTCCGCCGCTTGTGAAATCTCGACCACCCGAATGACCGGAAATCATCTTGGAGGAAATCATGAGATTCACAACGATTTTGACTATCTGTATGTGCATATTTATGAAAGAGATCAAACAGATTCATGCGATTTTTCACTCGTTAAACGCGTAATAAAATTGAAACTTTCTGCCTGTCAGAAAGTTATATCTAAATCTGATTTGAAAATAAAATTATGGATTTAGCATTTTATGGATAAGAAAATTTATAAATAAAAGAATCTATGAAAATGTATGAAGAATATAGCTGCGCGATCGAGAGAAAGTACGACGGTTTCGGTTTTCAGGAATCACCCAACTGCTGTATCTTAATCATTACCTCTGCAATTTTCAAAGTTTATAACGCGCGCGCGAATCTTCAAGATCGGGGTCTCCGATACCGTTCTATTACATTGTCCAAGTTCAATTCTATAAGCGATGTTAACAAATTGCAAGTCACAGCTGGAGCTTCCACAGTCCTCGTGGGGATTAATCGCGAGAGATCATCCCGCATACCTGTCTAGCCCTTATCGACCCTTGTCCACCTTGTCTCGCACGACGCTACAAAAGGAGGGGTACACCGGGACGAAAGGCGGGCGGGTTCATTCATGCCGGTACCGCAGAAGAAGAAGAATTATCTCGGTCGCTCCGTTATCTGCGGCGGCGTACGTGCGTGTGCATCGAGCCTAAAGGTAGTCACGCACCTCAAAAGAGATACCGCAATCTCGGACTGAGCGACCAAGCAAGAGAGAAAGAAAGAGGAGGGTAAAGGCGGAAAGAGAGAGTCACGCTGGAGCGAACGAGACGGGACGATCTTCGCGTCTCGCGGCTTCATCGTGGGGGTTGATGAATGACGGGCGGTCAGCCACGACCACGCTAAAGTTATCTGGGTAATCTGAGTAGGAGAGAGGTCCCACTGTCTTACGGTGAATTTTATTACGGCGCTCCTCTACTCGCGGCAAGAGCGAGGTCAGCGAGAGACGGCGGCGTACATGCATGCGTCGCTTGCGCCGCGGCCTGAAAACGAGACTGGGTCAGGCTCGCGGTTGCATCAGAGACACAGGGAGCCCCGGCCACCCTACGCCGATGGGCGACCACGAGTGATGTACAAGGGCGAACTTGGGAATTTCTGCCATTCAAGTCCTTGACCCACTATTGGCACATCGCGACGCTTCACTATGAATCGAGCACATTTGTAGCGACATCTTGCCACTCGCGTTCACGACGAGCCCCTTACCGGGCCCGTATTTCACGGGATCGGTAACTCCGTGCAAGGGGGTAAAAAATGTGGCGCAGCGGAGAAGACGGCTTCATCCCTGCGGGTCTTTTTACCTCCCTTAGACTCTGTCGATAATAAAAGACCATCGTCGAGTGGGCCCTATGCGAACTTTGGAAGGTCCCCGTCGCGATTCTTCTCGTTACCGACTGTATTCACTCCCTTTTACGCGGATCGATATTATTATTAATAATTTTCAAGCTACTAATGTTC
>JAJVSH010000048.1:468314-484958 GCA_021460005.1 Tetramorium alpestre | reverse complement strand
TCTCTCTCTCTCTCTCTCTCTCTCTCTCTCTCTCTCTCTCTTTTTCTTTCTCCCGCTGCGTGTGTGCCTTCGGGCCCAGCATCACCTGTCTTTCCTCTCCCTGTCTCTCCCCGGGTCCCATCCTACTCTCGTCTCTCCCTATCCCCCTGGACCTCTGGGACTTCGTTCTTTCTCGCTCTTCCCTCCTTCGTGTCTTTCATTCTCGACTTTTTTTCCTCTCGGTCCGCCCCCCCCTCCTCTCCCTGACAACGTAAAAAAAAAGAAAGATTGAAAATATATCCTTGTACTCCACACGGATCTCCTAGAGGACTAGCCTTTAAATCCCGAGTACCTCAGTGAAGGCTTCTGATCCTCGCGCGACGTCTTTCCTCTCTTCCTCCGATAGTTTCGATCGAACAACTTTCGAGTTGTTCAGTTTGAGCAGACGATACCACGGCTTAGCTCAACTCGTTTGTCCCTTCATTTTTTTCCCTCTCGTATCAGCATATGTTGAAACACAAATATTTTGCCCTACTGATTTTTTTTATTGGAAAAAATATTCCTGTTTACAAAGTTTTTGTGTATATAATAAATCAGCATTGCCCTTGCCACTTGGCGATCATCATGAGGATTTTCATGGTCATGGTGAACAAAATGGACTATCGCTCGCTCGCGGGATTTCCACGTGGCAACGGCAGGCGCGTGCTTGCGTTTACGACCGTTGCGGTTTTGCGGTTTTGCACGCCGCGCCGGAGCCGATCGTTTCTCCGGCTGCTCGTTGCGCTCTTGCCTACCGTGCGCGTCGCCTCGCAATATCTCTTGCGCTACGCGGGAAAGCGAGACGCGCGTCCGTATCGGGCAGACGCGGCGCACCTGCGTGCGGAGATTGTTAGCGGCCGGCGTGACGCTGGAAAGCACGGAAACAATTTGTAATAAGGACGATATTTGCGGTCGTGCGCGCGTAGGTCGCCCGCCTCTTCGCAGATATGAATCCGCGACTCGGGATCGCCTTCCAAGTGGTTCGCGAGTGGGCAACGGTTACGTCGGACGCACTCGAAGCTATCCGTTGCAGTGACTACGCCTCCCGGATTCGCCTTACATTCCTATCTCCCTCATCGTGGATCATTGTGGCTCTTATCTTATCTATGTAAAAAAAAACCTTTTTTACACCGCGCAAGAAACGTGAGATCGTCCGATCGTTCGCGATGTGTCGATATGAAAAATGGATGATCAGATATACGCCATTGTACGCCGATGCGATCTTGCAATGCTCGGCGGCAAGTAGTCGGCTCATCGTTATTATGCAATGTACGTAATTGCACCATGATTACTGCCGATACAATGTCGAGTGAATCATATCAAATTCTATCGCCGCGCGAGCTCGCTCTTTAGCGTCAATGTAATGCACTTTTTGCAATGACGCCTCGCTGTTGCAATTAATGTAAGGAGTGCTTTGCGCATCGCGGATCTCAATAAATACCGTTCAAGATTGGCTAATTTAATTCGCTCCTTTTTTTTGTACACGTCGCACTCATCCCCTCGACGCGACGGTCCGCGCCTACCTCTTCGGGGCTCTCAAAGTGAGCTACGCGCTAAACGTGCTCCGGAGATCCTGCGACGGGGAGGGGGAGAGCCAGTGGAATCCACTTTTACCCTTCACCAATCTCCTTTCTGGCACATCTTTATAGACAGTGTCGGGAGCTAGCGTCCTTCGTGCCTCATTTTCATTCTTGTCCCATTAATAACGGGCAAAAAAATATGCTTTTACGCTTCGCAAATAATCCGAAATGTGCATTTTTAATCCGACAGAAATTCGAGATACGCGCAGGCATCATAAAGTATCTCGCTATTCTACTTCGTACTCGTGTAACCCGCATGTTACAACACGTAAAAAAAAAAGAGAGAGAGAAGGAGATTCACGCTCGACGTTGTGCACTCTTCCGTGAGGGACGTCGGCTCGTTGGAGCGGCTCGTGCGTTTCGACTCTAGCGCCGGCATCCCGTAACTTTCTGTTCCGAACAGATCCACGGCGGTGCGTTTCCACACTTATGCCCGTATGGCCGAGGCGAGAGAGAGAGAGAGGCCCTCGACCTCGGAACACTGTTACGTGTCAGGTACCATAGCTGTACGCGTGAATAAGTTATGGTCGGTCTGCCATATCCACGAGGCAGCACGCGTGCATCAACCACGGTGCCACGCTTCTCTTCTTCCCTCGCTCCGGGAGAAGTCGCACGGTTTCTAGTATCAGAGAGACGTGGAAACCGCTAGGTTTCACTGGTGACTTCGTCACCGTAACGTATGGTTATTATATTTATATACCGTTATTTTTGCGACGCTATTCGTTTCGTTGCGTTCGGGTGAAACGCCGATCGCCGAAGAAATGAATATTTAACGAGCTCGTGCGAAATGATAAACGCGAGTGAATACATTCCATTCATCTTGTACGTAACAACGAGAATGACGGAAACTTTTTATTGAAAAATTGCGTAGTTTATCAAGTTTTATCTCTCCTAAATTTTTCTCCGCATAAATAAATAAGAAAGATACGGGGACCCGACAACAGATTATACTGGTGTACGTGGTAATCTTACACAATATGTGTGAAGCTGACTAAATAAGTATATTTTTCTCAAAGCAGGACGATTGTTAGTGAAGTGACAGAAGAACAGGGAAGAAGGTGGATGGCACGAGGGTGTTCCAAGGACTCCCCATCGCGAACGGTGGCGCGAGTTATCCCTTTCGGACATAATTCACGTCCGAGGGGGAGGGGTCCCACGTTTGCTCACTCGCTCGCATTGTCCTCCGGGGCCCGCTCCCCTCCCTCCCTCCCGTGGCAAGCCTTTGAGCTCCCGCATTCTGCGTAGCGTCACTTTATAATATTTACAGCCCTCCGCCAAATTCCTTCCGCGCCGTTTTATTTCGCTGACTGGAGGAGAAGGCGGTTCGGTGCCGTTTGCCTCCCTCACCCATTCCTCCCCCTTCGGCGGATGGTTCCATCGGGGCCCAGCGATCGCCTTTGCTTGATTTTCTCGTCTCTGGTCTGAGTTGTGGCTCGAGGGAAAGAAGGAAATAGACGTGCTGAGCAAAAGGACCGGAGAACAAGAAGAGAGTGAAAGAAAGAGAGAGAAAAAAAAGAAAGAGAGAAGGAGAGAATGGACAGAAAAGGACGAGGTAAAAGAGATTATATAGCGAGAAAGAGAGTGAGCAAGCGAGCGAGAGAGAGAGAGAGAGAGAGAGAGAGAAAGAGAGTGACGAAGGGCGCGTGTGCATCTTCTATTTGTTGGTAAGGGTGAGGCCCCACGGTGGGGCCCCCCTAACTGCGGTCTCTCTTATAAGCACCCGATGGGGGCCCCCAATCGGACACATGAAAGCCAAAAAGCCGAAAGTTGTCGTTGATCTAGTGCTCCACCGGCCGCTTAACTAGGGCTGATACCTTCGGATAAGGCGAGGGCCCGCGCTGAAGCCATCGATGTTTCGATGCTCGGAGAGAGAGACCGCCGCCGTCATCTATTATATCCGCCATCCACCCTTTATCGAGATTCTCAGCGCGAGACTATCTCTTTCCACGATTCCGTCGGCTCTCGTCCGCGCGAGGGTGAATGCGTTCCGAGATCAATGGCGATCGTCCTTTGATCGGGATCGAAGATACAGAAATCTACAATTTTTAGTTGTCTCGCGATTTTCAGGTGGACATAAAACTTTGTAACGTTTCAAGTGATGCCGAAAATGGTGTAATTTAGAGAATAATTTGAAAATAAACTATGTATTAAAAAACTAATCGACATTACTTACAATTAAACAGAAAAAAAAAACAATTGTCTCATCGAGTAATCTAAAATTGATGTTTGTTGATTTTTAATATATTCATATATCATTTGAATTTCATGTTTAAAGGACTTTTGAATTGTGATTGTCTCTTTCATTTCGGATGAAGAGACAATTCATAGGATACTTTTGAAAAAAAAAGGTACCGGCGCAGACGGGTAAAAGTTGCGTAAGCTCGAGCAAGTTGCGTGCCTTCGGCGATATATCGGTGTCTATTATGTGCGCGATGCAGCGTTAGGAGGATTCTCGCGCGTTAGGAACGGAGTAACTCACTCGTCACGGGCGGAGAAAGAATTTTTCTCGGCTAGAGTCTTACTTTACGGACAGGCTGGGTTAAAGCGCGCGCATACACACGTAACGTACGTGCGCGCCGTTTAAAACTTGGCAGCCAGCCGAGATTCAAAGGATCGTGTTGCAACGTTCTTCCTCAAGGTTTTTCGCGCCGCGCGAGCGCGCTATAAAGGTGTCCCGTAGGCGTCGAGCGTTAAACGCATTCCACCTTAGAGGTTACGCGTTGCGAAACCGCAACGCGTGAGTGTTGCGTCTCGTTAGCCGCGATTCGCACGTCCTTGCCTCAAGTTCACATCGGTCACGACGCGCTGGCGGCGCTGATAAGGAGAAGAAGAAGAAGAAGAAGAAAAAGACAGTCGTCGTTTCTCCGTTCCGAGATGAGCGCATGACTTGCGGACGATTAGCCACGGCTAATCGTCGATACATTATTATGATGACGTGGCAGTCGATTTACGAGAAGATTAATTCTTTTATACATGAGTCGTTATTTGTTAAAAAGATAGAAAGGAAGAGAGAAAAATCGAGACGATCAGTTGTGTGCAATTCTTTTGATGCATACATTACGATTTTTTTGTGTCTAGATTGATTTTAATTAATTTCTTTCCATGACGTTATCGAGCACTGACATTTCCGAGTCATTTCGCGATAAACTTTAAAAATTTGAACTTTGTGGTTCCCCGCAGGAATACTTTTACACATATAATATGTATATGTAAAATACATATAAAAAACTTTTTTTATTTTGATACGCATATGTATATAATTGACGTCCGAGCCAGGCAATAAATATCTCCCGGCAGGACACTCGCGGAATTTCAACGCTTGCATCAAGGCTGAACTTAGAAACCGCGGAACGCTCGAAATGTCACCCGTCGTGCTAAAAACAAAGGAACGCCGACGATAATCGCGTTCTCTAAGGTGCCTCGGGACATGTGTGCCACGCTGGCTTAACGCCTCTGCTCCGTCGTCGTCCTGACTGGGACAACGAGAGGCACGTCGAACGGGGCACGACGTTCGAACGAGGTCGAACTGTGGCGCGAGGTCCGGGGGAAAGTTCAATTTATGGCTCGGTTTAGGAAGAACCGCCTGTTTCTAAATTCAAGTGAGTCCACGATAATCGTTATTAACATGGATGGAAAGGCCGAGGAGAGAATCCCGGGCCTACTTGCATCGAATCGCCGATTTTATTCAGCCGGCTCTATATTCCTCCGTCACGTAATCGGGAATTGGCCGAGTCGCCGAGTCAAGGAATTTCGCATCCTGTCGCGCAATTTCTTTCTTTTTCATTTAATTGAGCCGCTATGCCCGGCAGGTATAACTGTCAATCGCGATATAATTTCTGGCTGAATTATCTCTCTGCGGAATACGAATAATATGACGAGAGCTCGAGCAATAAAGTCATGTCATGTCACGTTTACGCTTAGCGCGGAAATTGTCTTTACGTTAAACGTCGCCCTCGAGAAATGTATGTACTTACGCACATAGAGAAAGAAAGAATTAACGCCTTTACACATATAATATTGCATCTATTCGCACGTTTGCCAAGAGCTCTGTGGAAATGTTCGACGAGCGGCCGAAGCCAACCAAACGACTTCTACTTATTGCGCAATTCCTTGGCGACGAAGGCGAGCAGGATCGCAGGTCTAGACTATTTCTATACACNGGACAAACGAGTTGAGCTAAGCCGTGGTATCGTCTGCTCAAACTGAACAACTCGAAAGTTGTTCGATCGAAACTATCGGAGGAAGAGAGGAAAGACGTCGCGCGAGGATCAGAAGCCTTCACTGAGGTACTCGGGATTTAAAGGCTAGTCCTCTAGGAGATCCGTGTGGAGTACAAGGATATATTTTCAATCTTTCTTTTTTTTTACGTTGTCAGGGAGAGGAGGGGGGGGCGGACCGAGAGGAAAAAAAGTCGAGAATGAAAGACACGAAGGAGGGAAGAGCGAGAAAGAACGAAGTCCCAGAGGTCCAGGGGGATAGGGAGAGACGAGAGTAGGATGGGACCCGGGGAGAGACAGGGAGAGGAAAGACAGGTGATGCTGGGCCCGAAGGCACACACGCAGCGGGAGAAAGAAAAAGAGAGAGAGAGAGAGAGAGAGAGAGAGAGAGAGAGAGAGAGAGAAAGAAAGAGAAAGAGATTGAGCTCGGTGGAAAGAAGAAGCGAGAGGGACGAAGCGCAGACGCACGTTTTACGCATCCTACGCACACACGCGCGCGTCGCACGAGACGCACACACGATTTGAGCACACAGGCACGGAGGCATTTTAACACACGGCATTCCTGTTGTCGGGCTCCAGGATGGTTCAGCTGGCAACGTGGCTGGTGTTAAGCCCGCTTCACAAGAGCCGGTGCCTCGGCAAGTCGGTCTCGCGGCGCGGTAAGAGGCGATATCGTCTCGCAGGGAATTCGATCCGTCGCGATATTTGCATCGGTTTACACGGGTAACAGAATATTTGGTAAGCGATCGCCGCTCCATTTCTCGCGCCACTCACTATTTTTGATGTCGAGCTATCGGCACTTCCCTCTCATCCTCTCTCTTTCTCTCTTACGCGCGCGCGACGTGCGGCGAATTCTTCGGCGTTATCTCTCCGAGCAGTTTCTAGATGAATAACAGAATCTACAAGTTGCTTCAAGAGACTCGAGAACCATTGCCTCATTTATTGTTTTTCAAGTGCCGCAGTTAATATTGTCGGCACACGTATTGCGAGAGGTTCAAATAATCAATGTTGATACTAAACTTGTTTTTATCCGCGAAAGTTTGCATTATTAACTGCAAAACAGTATTATAAAATTAACGTCAATTTTATAATACTGTTTTGCAGTTAATAATGCAGGTAATCTTAACAGAGCGCGATTAAACGATGCGCATCTAACAGATCGCGACATCTTGAATCGGAACATCTCCTACGGTGCCGTGACATCGACAAATACAATACCCGTGCATTTACATGCGCATACAAACAGTGCGCCGGGAATTATACTTACGGGAATGTGCGTTGCGTCTGGCACGTTGGCGAGAATGCGAAGGAGACGAGGACTCGGTATGGGAGGCTCTCGTAGATGCGGCCTGACAAATATATATAGAATAACATACATCCCTGTACACTTTCGCTGAATCTTTGAAAATGATCAATTTTATTAAGCTCCAAATCAATAATGACCAACTAACAGATCTCATCGCATCGACGTCAATTAAACTTTTCCCCCCTTGAGAAAGATTCAAAACGAAAGTGCAACGACAAGATGGGACAGTCTGTATCAATTATTGATTCATACCGAGATACCACTTCCGCATCTACCGCATTCGAGATACGCTGCGTCCAAAAAAAAAAGCGAGGGACCACTCGGAGTCCACGATTGATTCGCTTGACAAAAAGTCGAGTTGGTCCCGGAGAGCGAGAGAGTGGCATTTTGCGATCATAAGATATTGGTTCGGAGAGATCGCTATCTCTCCCGCCGGTCCAACCGCGATGCGCTGCCTCGCGAGCACCAAGACATCGCGTGAATAATGAAGATTACACGGAGGGACGTGCCTACCTCCCATATCAAAGTCATTAAACGATACTTTCCCTCTCCGTCTCGCTGCCAGCCCGGCGAATGCTTTCGCGCGCGTTTCCGTCACGGGCAGCGGCCGCAGACGCGCGTACGTACGTCCGCGCACACGAGAGAGCCGCGCGAGATCAATTACTCTATCGCTATTGAATAATAACACAATGCGAGAGACCGTTCGGCCACGTATATGCATGTGCATACATTTTACCTGCATCCCGTCTCTCTCCTTCCCACCCGCGTTCCTCTCTTCCTCTTCGCTCGCTCACCTTCCTGTGCTCTCGACTCTTTCTCCGTCTTTCGCTCGCCCGGCCGGCTCGCTTACTTCAACGTTGCAACGCGCAGCGTATAAAGTCGCAGTCGTGCGTTCGTCCCTGTTCATTCATAGGGATCCGGTGAATGGCGGCGTCGAGAAGCGTATAGTAAGCGTACGGCAACGCATCGCGCCATCGGTTCTCCATTTCTTCCTCGTTTCGGCCAGCCCTACCAGACGTTCATTTTCAATCAAATTAATATTTGCCGCCGAACGCGCGAATTTAGATCGTACGAAAGTCAACAACATTCATCCGTTAATACAATGACCAAATGACAATCGCAAAAGCACAATACCGCATTTTCTGCGATTGTCGGTTGCAAGTCGCAATCTCACCTCGGTATGCGACTTTACCGTTTCCTTTCTCGATAATACCGAAGATAATAGCGATTCGGATAATTGCTTATCGAGAGACGAATGGGAACGCTATTCGCCATCTCGATCGCTATTCCAAAGCTGATTCGTGGATACGTGCGCCTTATTATTTCCGCGTATCTCAGGCACCGAGCGTGACTCAAGACGCGCGTACGTGAAGGCGTTTGAGAAAACGATAGAAACTTGGCGCGATTGCGTACGAGGCATTTAAAGTTAAACGTGCAGTTTAACTCACCTGTATGCCTCAAGGATATTTTTACTGCCGCCGCTGCGAAAATTGCCGCCGTGATTTGAGAGTGCCACTATAACCAGTTGATTCGCGTAAGCGATTATTATAAAGACAGCTTATTCCGATTAATAGCTGTGTAAACGGATGATAATTTTCTTTTATTCAATATTATACTCGTACAATTATGCACAGTAATTCTATAGGTGTATAAAAGAACGTCTACACGATTAACTGAAAGAACAAACTAACTTTAATTGATAATAAAGAATAATTTCTTTATTAAGATTCTAAATTATAAAGAGAGATAATTCCATTTCATGTGAGATTATCCATTGTTTAAAACAAATTTATATCGCGATTGAAAATTGCAATTGTGTCAGGATCACGCGGAGGACCTGTCATTCCGCAGGACCTGTCATGAGAAAAGTTTCGAAATGAAAAGCGAAAGAGGAGCGTAGGTTTTTTCAGTGGAATTTTTCTTCCTTCTTGATTTATTTTTTTTTTTGCATACGATCTCTTTGCAAGTAGGCACACGTATCGCTGTAGCGTTGCTTGTTACGCAGCGCCTTTTTTGCCTTCGCTTGGCATCGAGCGAATCCGCCACAGGATGCTCGACAGACCTGTGTCTTCGCTGACGTCATCGCCGACAAGGCCGTTCTGCGTGCAAAAAGTGAATCGGCGATCGAACAACGAAGGTGTTTTCCATCAATTATGCATCTTCTTAAATGCGTTGATTTTTCACAAATACGTCCGTACAGATAAAAACTAGATAGCAATTAGCGCTGAATGTAAAATAAATTAAAATATAGATAGATCTCTATAGAGAGATCTCTGCAATTGATAAATATTATAATAAAATATTTGATATTTTTATTATCACATTCACCGCACCTCTGAAATACGCTATTAACATTACGCAAAAACGTTCTATTTATAATCGTTTGTAATTACCACGCTTGTCTTCATCGTCGACGTTCTCATTTTCTTGTCTCGGGTCCCGGGGTCCCAATCAAAACCCACTCCAACGGCAATTACGAGACGAATCGGTTGGACTCTCGCCGGCGCGGGCCCGGGCCCGAATCGTTTCGTGAGACGAAATTTTAATGACATGTAATTATCCGCGGCGAAATATCATCATTTTGGGGAACTAATGCCCCCGGTTAACCGCGGCGAGACTCACTTTTTGTCCGAACGGATCTCGTCGTTAATCGTCCTCTATCGTCGCGTGATCGGGCACGCGCCGCGCATCTACGAGGACGAACGATGCTTCTCCAAAGGCTAAAATCGACATTGTTTCTCGTTTCTTTCTAGCGCAAACTCTCGTATATCTGTATGTGTGTGCCAGAGAAAGAGAGATAAAGAGTAGAAACATTCTCTAATGAACCGGTCGAGGCCGCGGGTCAAGCGCGGCTTTATAATCCCCTTAAAATCTAAAGCCGGTGCACACTGGATTGCTTCCACCGGCGCCGAGCTAACGGGTAGCGAAAACCCGTCTGACCTTTCGAAAAGTCGACCAGCGCACCGTTCGATGACTTTTCGATAACTTTGGCCGGCACACGAGATCGCCGACGATCTTATCTACTTGTTCCGATTCTCCATTACCTTGTTGCTTCTCAGTAAATGTGAATTCTATAAACTTGCATTAATAATAATTTATATATTTTGCGATCAACTTAATTGCTTCGAACTGTTGTCAATTTAGAAACTTATTTCCGATGGCAAAAGTTAAGCCACGTAAACTTACAATATATATATATATATATATATATATATATATATATACAAATAATCTTTTATCAATTGCATATACACCTATATATGTATATGTATATTGTATATATTATATTTGCAATATAATGAATCGGTTACTACGTGATGCTAGATGTCGGGCACGAATCTCTACATTTATTCGTGACAATGAAAACGGGATAATTGACGTAAGCGACTATCTCCATATTTATAGCATCGAAAAATGAACTCACCGAGATTATACCGGTTTTAAACCTTGCAAAATACGTATAACGCGCCATAACATACACCCACACACATCCGCGTTGCACAGCCGCCCTTTTCCTTTTCTCACCGTGTAGCTCCTTTCATTTCGCTATTTAATCGTTTCGCGTATCGGAGTTATCTCGATCGGCAGCTATCGACAGGTTTTTCCGCAGGTTTCGCGGATCAATAACGAGACATTTTGCGCGCCTGGAAATTTCCTACGAGACTCGTCATGCAGGGTGTCGAAGGAGCGCATAGATAGCTAAACGCGGTAGCGGCAGATCGAGAGCGCTTTTATGAAGAATGACTCCGTATCGGACTCTGTAATTACGGCGGAAGTGCGATAATTGCAATAAGAAGCAAAATATGAACTGTCCCGACGCGGAAGCAGATATTTATAGATACGTATATTTGAATACGATTGAATGAGATAAGTGTTAATCCTACATATAAATGAGTCTTGAGATGGTCAAGTGCGACTCGCGTACAAGTTCTGTGTATGTATAATAAAGAAATAATAAACCGGTATTACGCCGCAGTAAGAATCGATTTTCATCGTGGTTCGCACAGTTAAGATTTAAAGTCGTATTCCCTAAGGAATCGAGCAAGATTCTCAACCGCGTCCGAAGGGCGATATCATTGCGACGTGAGAGATTTGAGGCGAGTACGAGTAAAATTATCGTCAAGGCTCGCACGGCGGAGAAGCAGGCAGTAGTAGCCAAACGATCGAGGCTCGATCGAGATAACGGGGCTTAAACGTACCAAAGGCGTTTCGTCTAACACAACGCGCTCAAAGTGGAGCTCAAGGACGGTTGTCTATATAAGGGCTCGCTCTCTCTCTACCACGTCGGATTTCGATACCGGTGCCGATTAGATCCCTCCTTTACGCTCGCTCGAACGTTAGTCCGTCGAGAGATTAGAGTCACTTTTTAGCGGGAAAAGATGGTAATCCGATCGATCGGACAGCCGTAGCCGGGAAGCGCGGCGCTAATTGCACACGATACATTTGCGTACACTTACCCGCACCCCGGGGCCCATTCGTATACATTATCTCGTTAAACCGCACGATCTCGTTTGCCGCATTGATCTGTTTGGTCGGTTGAGAAAATTATAACATGTGTTAACTTGCGTGCCCAATTTGCATATTATAAAGCGCCATTTCTTCGAAATAGGTGCAAAGAATACTCTGCCGCCTACGCCCACGGTATCGGTTCCTCTCTCGAGGATAATGATAGTATCGGCGAAATGAATTTCGGGTATAAGTCATCGTAGATCGTGATCGTCCGTTCGGGATAAACGGAAGCCAGACAACGTGGCATCGTGGTCGACCTTTTGGTCGGAGACCTTAAGAATTGGGAGCGGCTCTGTGATGAAACTGGTCGTAGAGACCACTTGTTCTGCTATCTTTTGGAACCTCTCTGACATCGTTGTGGCCTAGTATCCTTCTTGTGCGAGATATTGAATAAAACAGCTGGCACGATATGTTTCTTATTCTATAGAAAAAGATTTATACAAATATTTATTTTAAAGTCCAACTAGTTTTTGTTGTAATAATTTTTTTATTCTATAAGAGAATTATTTAAAATTTTACATCCTGCTAAAATAATTGTATGCGAGAAGAGCAATACATGTAAAAATATTCTTTTTCTCTTTCTTAATCGTAATTTACATTGGATTATATGTGACTGAAAATAAGATATTACATAAATAACTACAAATACAACAAAACTAATGAATGGATTTTAATTCTCCGAAAGGGAAAAAGGAATGACATTAATAAAAAAATAAATCACGGCGAACATATGACGTGAATTAATTTTCAGGTCGATATACGAACGGTATTCGCGATCTCAGTCTGTAAATGAACTTGTCCGAACGGAAGGGTGTCGGAGGTATTTATGTACAGCGGTTGCTTGTGCCGCACGAAAGCCGCAAGGTCGGGCCGCATTAATAAAACAAACACAATGTACGACGCAATTCTGCATACAAGTAGGCTGTCCGTCCCTGAGGCGATGGTTTCCACGTACGATCGACAGGTACTATCTCGGAGCCCAATGGACACCAAGTAAGTCGCTCCGGTATCTCTATCTCTCCGGGCTTCCTCGGCTCCCTCTTCTCGGACACGTTGTCGTTTCACAATGGATTTTCGTGCAGTCCAATCTCTTCGAGATCGTTTCACGATAGGATCGATAGTAGCGCGGATTTTAACGCCGTTCCAGATAGCGACGCTTCCATCTCGATGTTCCATCATGGAATCGTAAGGAAGAATTCAGAAGAATACAAGTGTTGCGCGATTGAAAAAAGCACAAGGACGTGTGTAATAGCAAGAATAATAATTTTTCAATTTATAATAAAAAAAATGTTTTCATTACATTAAAATATAATTGAATAGATAGAGTTTCGCAACAAAAGTCAATAAGAATAAAAATTTTATATATCTTTTCTTATATTTCAGTCTTATTAAGAATATGTTTTATATTCTTTTTTTATAAAATCATAGAGAGAACGCTAATAATAATATCAATTATTAGTTGAATTTCGCATAAACTTCTATTTCCTTTAAAAAAAAACTATTTCGCTTAATGGTTTACATAAATTATAAAAGTCGATCTCGCTTGGATTGCGTTAATCTAAAGCATAGCATTGTTGCGACACATTGGATATTCAGGAAGCTGTATTCAGGAAGGCATCTTCATCTCCGCTCGCGCGTCTCGTCAATGCGGTTGCGATTAAGCCCAATGTCTTCGAGATCCTCTTACGGCTCGTACCACACCGCGTTATTATCCAATGCATTCGTAATGGGCACGCTCTCGCTCTTTGCTCTCGCCAGCCAGGTCTCTAATGAATGGCTCGGCGAGAGCACGAGACATTCATGAGACGCGTAGAAACGCATAAGGCCTCTCTAGTCATCCCTTCCAGCCTTCTTTCTATCGCTCCATCTCCGTCTACTTAATTCTCTAGCATACTAGGCACGCATTATGCGCGAGTGGTGAGGAATAGTTCTTCCGTTCCGATAAATTTCTCTCACCCTCAACCATTAGAGGTGCGTCTCGAGTTGTCCGTTTAATCTTCGTCGTGCCCACCTTCGTAAAAAAAAAGACACTAAAACAGACATTAATTACTTTCATTTCGATTAGTAGATTAATCACTGCAAGATATTCTGATTGATGAAGTTCCAATTAGTCGTTGTTTTCTTTGAAATCGCATTGATCCTCCGAGGCGCTAGAATATTTGAAATTGCGTGGAATCTCGAGACCCGAGCAGATCGTTCAAAAGGATCGGAGGATAACAGAGACTTTACGAAATTGCACGGCTAGAATGACGTGACATCGGTCTGCCCGGTAATTTTCTCGGGTAACTACGGCGATCTGGTTCTGTCGATGATGTAACGACAGCTCGAAATGTCGTCGGCCTTCCAGGCATTCGTTCCCTCCAGTCTCCCGCGGAATCCGAAGATCGAGTCTTTCCCTTCGCTCCTGCGTCCCTGGCACGTTTCCTCATCAGCGTTTCGTAAGTTCGGACTGTGCCGTGTCCTCTTCTTCGCGTTTCGCACATCTCAAAATCATCCCGATACGGATGGTCGCTGGATAGTCAGCGTTCTGTCGGACTTGGCCTATTTTCATTCTCAAAAGTCATCGCAATGATTTAATCTTTAGTATCGAATGACTCGAAAAACGTTGTTCGAAATTAATTTAAATTTCAAAATATCTTCATTTGTCTCTGTTGGCTCGGATTTCGTTACTCGCTGGCGCCTAAAAATGATATTTTTTTAAATTATACAGTGATATAATATCGTCTTGATTATAAACACAATGTTTAACGCATCATCGTGATTGTGCATTTATGATGGCCGCTGCATTCGATCGGATGCATTTGTCGGATATTTAGTGCATCACTGACATTGAGATTTTGACTGACGCGACGATTGTTTCGCGACGGAATCGAGCGTGACCGAGTGGACGCTCGTTAAGGTCTCTCGTGGACACCGATGACGTCGTTCGATGAACGTTGCGACACGTAACAGCCGCCGTTACAGCTTGCACCGCGCGGTAGACATCCTTGACTGCCCGTTTACACCGTGACAAAACTTGCGTCGTTTAAAACGCTACGCGTATCCGTTCGTACCGCGGCAGTCGTTTTTATTGCTTATCGCCGGCTTTTATGGTGCGGCCAGAAAACCACCGGTACGCAAAATCGCGTCATTTTGCCCGCGCGAGATGTGCGATCTCGTGCGGTTGTAATTCTCCGTAGGGATGATGTGAAATAAATATCGCAGCCCGGTCAACTCCACCGTATACTTTTTCACTTATATATTCGCACACGTGTGCGCCTTTAAAATTCATTAATTCCGGATTAGCTGATTTCGAATCGGTTAGCACGCGTAAGTGAGAATTCCCTGTTTACAGTTCTGCGTGACACGAGCAGAGAGGGAGGGGGAGGGAAATTAATTAATCTTAGATTAGACCGCTAATTTACAGTTGTTGCAGCTGTCCCTGAGCACGACGTCCCTGACGACAGCGAAAGCTTCTTCCGATATAGAGAAGTCCGATATGCGCGCCGATGACGCAGTCGGATGGAAGTTGCGACACGAAGCGGCCAGGCTCGTGCGGATGGCGGCCATCCTTGAGCGCTCGTGGCTCATTCCAACCACGGTAAAATGGTCTCCACATGAGAGCGTACACGCCCGGTGCCGCTCGCGACTTGACTTTATTGCATCGCCGCCGACCGGATCGTCCGGCTGCCAATGGCGCTCTCGAATAAGTCATTTGTTCTAGTCGCGATAGAGAAGAAACATAATCGCGGCTGTTTTCTTACCTCGCGTAACAGGATCGCTAATGGAACCGCCGTCCCTCTCGCGCTTACGACGACGAAATTTCTCACGATTCCCGTTCCGAGTTCGGGTCTCGTTCGATCCGCGTCTCGGAGCGCCATTTGAATTTGGAGCGGAAATGGAGCTCGCGAAAGTGGAGATTCAGACGGGCAGAGAGCTCCAGAGAGCTATTTTAATTCCTTCCTATGATTGGGATTCTTCACGGAGTCTCCGGAGGTCACCCCATTCGGATTCACGTTCTTCGGCGATCGTCAGAACGAGCTAAACTTTTTGACCAGCGGGAGCGTAAAATTAGTGGAATCTTACCGGAGGCTGTAAATCTCGCACGAAAGCCGATCTTGTTGACCCTGATTGGACCAATGACAGAGATGGAGGAATATCGTGAAGATTTTTATCTCTGTTTGTTCAATTCTTTAGGCGCGTGTAACGGCGGTAGAAAAATATTAGCCGGTTATCGGCTTCAAATAATCCGAAACTTGGATCGCGTAACATTATCTCGAGACGATCGCTTAAGATCATCTACGAGATAAATGTATGAGATAAATTCCTTTTTATGACAGAGAAAAATTATGTATAACGGCGAACGATCGGTTAAAATATACAGGTCAATTAGGACAGTCGTGATATAGCAGAATAATATAACACGGCAATATTTCTTAATGATGTAATTAATACGGCCGCAGTATTTTTTTATGGATTTCACAATAGCTATTAAATAAGCGGTTATCGCATTTAATTTTATTATTAGATTTATAATCTTTTATGAGTTATTAAGTCCACGCATCATCGCGAGGTATTCCAGCGTCACGTTTACTTTCGTGTCACAGATCCTCCGATCGAGTCTACTTAGGTGCTATGTCTAGCGCGCGCGCGCGCAATCCTCAATTTACTATTCAAACACCGATTCTCGCCGCCTTGGAAATCGCAGACACTCGTCTCGGTGTAAACAAGAGAATAACGACGAGATGAGTCAGTCTCGAGGATTCTTCAAAGCAAGGGTGTCTGTCAGATAACTGTGGTCCTGGCCACGGACATAACGTCATTGGATTTTTTCTCGCGGATTCGAGCACATCGCCTAACTCTATCGATGTAGAAAACATTATCGTTGTAAGCGTGACTAAGGATTCTATCTCTCTCGGGAGATTTCAATAAATCGAACGCGAAATGGATCAAACTGGCGCGTCTTCAGGTGAAGAAAAGATGAAGACGTTTTGCTCTCTCTCTCTCTCTCTCTCTCTCTCTCTCTCTCTCTCTC
>JAJVSH010000048.1:255719-468153 GCA_021460005.1 Tetramorium alpestre | reverse complement strand
CTCTCTCTCTCTCTCTCTCTCTCTCACTTCTACCTACTTTTCTTTTCTTTTTTTTTTCGCATCGTCCGATTAGAACCAACATCGCGAACACGCCGAGGTCTCGCGGTGACAGAGTGAACGTTGGGTGCGCCGCAATCCGTAAAACGCACACGCACGCACTCACCGGTTACCGGTCCACCTGTGTTCCACCGCGGGTAATTCACGTATCAGCGCACGCACACGCCGTCGGCGACCATCTAACCGCTCACTTTGGTACGCTTCATTTCTTCTCGCGTCTCGTATCTCGATAGCCACGTAGCTTCTGCGAGCAACCTCTGCATGTACACATTAATACCGTCGATAGATTACATCAACCAGAGCCGCAGAATTTGTCTTCGAGCGGAATTAGTAACGGGGTCGGATATTTGTCAATCCCAGTAAAAAGATAGTTTTATTGATATTCTTTCTTATTTAGAGGCCTTGAAATGAAAAACAAATTTTAAAAGATAAGTATTATTTTAATTTTTGTTCAACGCTATGATTTTATTTTATTGCCTTTGTTATTTTCATTTTTACTTTCATAAAATAATAATACGGTTATAATTATTTTATGAAAATTAATTAAATTCTCAGAGAGAGAGATTAAGAACTGAGCTTTTCCGGTTCCGTGAGGTAATATTTTGATAAATTTTTTTCATTATTCATTATGATGAATATGATAGGAATGAACGTGCTCACTTTCATATTATGTCAACGATTTGGCCTTGGCATACGCAGGAAAAGGTTGAGAAACATTACTGCGCGCGACGAACACGCGTGCAGCAACGTTTAACCGCGGAGATATCTGTAAAGTCCGTATCTATGTTATCGCTAGTATTATTATAGTGATATCTATCTACGGATCTCAAGGTTCGAGTATTTAAATATAACTGATATTTCTAAAGAAATAGCATTTAATATCAATTAGCGGGCAACAGTGCGTTTCAGCGCAATAAATGCCAACAATTCAATTGAATTACGAGCAGAACATATTGCGAAACATTATCACGTCAGTTGTCAATTAACGTAATCTATATCTGTCAGTAAGTAGAACACCACGCTATTCAGTAGTGGCACCGGCACGAATTTTTCAAACCTATGATTGCAATTTTATGAAAATATCGTGAGAAATTATTTATCGCGATAATCTTTCAGCAATTCCATCCTCTTGTCGGCTACGATGCGTTTATTTACGAATCGCGGAAAGTAGTCATCGGAGAGATATGCAGATCGTATGGTAATCGTGTCGTAAGACAGGCGCACGTGTGTGTCGCATTGCACCTTGAGGAGAAGAAGAGGCGGAGGAAAAAAAAAATCGAATGACGGAATGAATCGACAACGTAAATTTTTAGTTAATGTCCACGTTCTCTTACGTGGAGGCTTTTACATTCATATGCAGCCGCGAAAACAATTGCCCGCGGAGAAAAACTACATATTCGTAATAAAATTCGTTCGGCCTTAACGTGCGCGTGTGTCCATCGCATAATCGAGATATAAATCCTCGCGCCATGCGCGTCAATGCGATTACACGCGCTGCTTCGATTTAAAGGACGAAAGAATCTACGATAATATAATGTGTACGTTATGGTCGCCGATTAAAGCCGGCGTCAAAGAAATCTGTGGCTGAACGTTAAATCGTTGGATCTAAGACGCTGTACAGGACAAAATAACGATTTAATTTCCTTGATATTTTGGCGTATCTCCTTCATGGCAGTTACATGGCAGTCTCCAGGATTATCCCACGTTACGAACGTGATGAAGATCTGCCGGACGTAATCGAATGTAGCATTAACGTTACCGGCGCGAGCGGTACGCAGAATTATTCCGCGTCTTTCTCCGCGCGCGCATCGTAAAGCTAATAATTAGGTGCTTACTTGGTTGGCGAGCGCGCCGGTAATAAGCGGCGATAAGTTAGGGCGCAATAACTCGAGAGGACGAGCGGTACGGAACCGATCGTTGCGCGTGTCATCGCCTCTTTCACGAGTCCGCGGGTGTTGCTATTTAATAATATTTAGTGGGCCATTATTACGCGGTCGGGGCCCGCGTTATGCCGGCGAAGCACGGTACATCTCCGGCGCAATTCCTAACGTAACGTCGCGATATGTTACGCGTCGTCAGACTGGTTTATTTACGTACAGTCAGCGTCCTCAGCGCGGCGCACGTCGAAACGGCGAGAAAGGAAGAGGGAAGGCGAAAAGAGGCATTTCGCGAAACGGGAAAGGCAGACAGGCCGGACGGTATACCGGATTTTCCAGTATATCTAGACCCGCAATTGCGAGCCACGACGGATACCTATCGTGCGTGTGACGTACACGTCGCCTCCTGACTTTTCGCGATCTTGAATCGAGCGGCTCTTGAACGGTGCGGCGCGATTTCGCGCCGTTCCGGCGAAGGTCAGGTGTCAACGGACATGAAACAGTCGCGACCTGTCGGTTCTACGAACTCTACTGCTTCCCGGGATTGCAGATCGCGGTAGGGTCGTTTGCGACACGCAGTACGACACGGTCGTAGTATACCTCGCGAGTCCCTCGAAAAAAAATCTCAGTCTTCTGCACGGAAGATATTAGATTGCGTGGGGAAACGATGGTAGATCGCGATTTCCAGGGACCTGAATTTCGCGGGTCAGCTGCGGTTTCCGCTCGGACGGCGCCTCATGCTTTCTTCCTTTTCAGGTCACGCATACACACACACACGTCGGGCAGATTCCCCTCGTTCGCAGCCTAAATCACGGGCTTACCTATTTGTTTCCTCGTGCAATTAGCGCCGTTGTTGTACTCGCGAAAATAATAACCGCTTCCGCGAGCAGTAGCGTCCACGTTCTACTTACAGAACTTCCCGTACGGTTCACGAGCCGAGCCGGGAAGGAGAGGCAGCACGAACCGCCAAGGCGGTCGAGATCGTCGCCGACAGCATCATCCTCCCGCGAGTATGACGACATACGACTCTCATTTCGAAAACGCGAGCGATTCTCCGCCGTAACTCGCGTTTAACCGTGGCCGGCGATCGGCCACGGCCGCTGGCCAGAGCGGCTTAATCGGCAGATTAATTATTTATGAGGNGTGTTTCATTCATTCATTAAAGTTCCCCGGGGCCTGCGCGAGAGATCATTATGACGTGATAATGTCTTAATTAACGGTGTTTAATGAATCCCTATCGCGGGATCACCTCGCTTTATAATGCGAGCGCGCGCGCGAGACCATGCGGCCGGCCTCTAAACGGCGAATTAACCCGCGGTTAATAAACGAACCACGGGAAAGAAGCGCGTGCTCCCGGAATACACGCCGCGCGGCGACGTACCACCGATCGCTGCGATCTACCTGCCCGCCGTGGTTGACCGGATTTTTGCCGGTCCGCCGTGTCCCGGGGATGGCGCCAATTAACCCGCACACCGGGGGAGGAGGACATTTGACGTCCCGGTAATCGCGTGAATTCTCGCGACCTTAAGTAAGCCCGATAAGATAGGCCTGGTATGCGGTTAGGGCAGTCACTAGCTGACTCCTAATTAATTTGAAAAGGCCCGGTCGCGATCGCGAATTCCTCGCGTGATAAATCGTTTCTCGATAGCGACGAGCCGGGGCGACTAGTTCCGGATGCGCTTTTGATAAGAATACACTCCTTCGTATTTTATTCGCCAGTATGTTATACGCGTATGATGTATCGCGCCGCATCCTTAATTATTGTTTTTAATACGAAACGATGTAATCTTGCTTCTTCACTGCTACTTGCAATTATTAAATATTATTCGGGATTCTTACGTACAGTTTCTCATATTTATCACGCGATAACACATCAAGTTTCTTTTTATTATACATCTAGTTTCAGACGATTATGTTTACCGTAGACCGTAAATATACCAATGCGTGGCAGAAATGCGTTATGTAGAACCAGTCGTACCCGTTTCTCTGGAATAGTATCGTCGTCGTTGTCGTCGTTGTCGGGCACCTCGTGACTACCCGACGACTACCCGAGTTTCTTCGTACGTAACTCGTATTAATTATTTTGACGCGCTGGGCCCATGTTTGTAGTTACTTCGCGGGCTGCTCCCGGCGATAATTAATAGCGCCAGACGCGAATGAAATCATCGTAATGCGCCGTGACTGATTGCGTTAGGGTTACCGTGTATCAAGCCTTCTCATTTAAAGGCACCACGACCGTAGGAATGTAAGATTAATACTGCTTGCTCACGATTCTCGCGCCGCTATGAAACCCTGTACTTACACCTATAATATGCCAGGCGCGCCAATTACATCAATAGAAAACAACGTTCAGGATAAATTAATCATCGGAAAATTGATTCGCTTTACGAGACATTTCGTCCAAATCTGTCATAAAAAGTAATTACGGACAAGAAAATAAAAGCTAAGACATATACATTTAAATTATAAAATTAGAGATAGATATTAGATCACAAGAAAATTAAACTCGAAAATTAAATCAATATATATTTGAATTTTCATAAAATTAATAAAATAATAAATTTTACATAATGAATAGCATATATTCTAATATCTTTCTGAAGGGAATCCAAATCTCGTATACGTCTAGATGATTTAAATTTCTATCCAATCTCAATAAAATCTCTGCGCATTTATCAATTAATTATAGTATGTCGTCGTCATAATGCTCGCAACATGCGCAAAAAATGTCAAAACATCAATTTCAGTTCGGCACGCGGACTAAGTAATGGGTCAGATTTTACAGAAGGGGTAAGGGGCTATTCTCCGCACGAGCCGAAGCCCGTGAGCTTTCTCTTTCTTTCTCTCTCTCTCTCTCTCTCTCTCTCTCTCTGCCGCTGATAATTCTATTATGTACGGTTTAATGTACAATTAACCGATCACTTAGAGGCTGACATTGCGCCGAGTCACGATGTCTTATTAAGTCTCTACCGAGCACCGGCCGGCCGAGAGCACGGTGGCGGGCGGTCTCTGAGAGCATCAGAAGCGGGTCTTAAATCGGGCCAGGCCACTGCTATTTAGCCTCGGCCTGGGCTGGCCGCCGTCGATTTAATGATTGCTACCGCACAATTTGCTATTTCGCGCATAAACGTATCCGTAAACCGCGAGAATTATCGCGAGCCGTTGATTTACTGTAATGAGAAACAAGTAATCGGTACGTCATTCCTTCCTCTGGCACATCGAGGATCTTGTATTTATGGCGAGTATGGTAATTATACGCGCATCGCAAGATGTTCGGGCGTTAAGTACAAATCGCGATAAGGGCGATGAATTTCTCTGCGCGGAACCACCGCGTCGTTTTGTTCCTGTATGTTAACCGCTCACAAAGTAGCCACTGATACGAACGGAAAAAAAAGAAAGAAATAAAAAAAAAGTGAAGATAAATAAATCCCGCAGCTGCGCATCGCACGAAGATGACGCACGCCCGAGGCGCTCATTCCGTTGAGCAATTATCTTGTAATTATTGTAAACGATAAAGAGAGAAAAACACACGACGCACATTCTAGCGTTTTTCACTCTCTCGTTTTAGCTCTCATCTTCCGGGGCTGAAAAATTATTGCAATTACTATTTGCTCGCACATAGTCAATGAGAATTTATGTATGTCGTAACGTATTAAAAATAAATTATAAACTCTTAAATTGCATTAAACACACGCACAGATCTGTCGTAAGTTTCAACGCAGTGTTAGTTTCAAGATGGCCTGTTAATATAAATATATTATTTCCGCGACGAAAATTCAGAACCGCCCTGATCTCCCGCGAAGCTCGGATCGACTCGCGGCGATCTGCTAATTTAAGAGTCCATAAAGTTGGCCAGTCCTTTAGTCCCTCGTCTGGAGGATCCGATTCCCCTTTCCCTTTCGCAACAGCGACGGCGGCAAAATCCCACCTGAGACACATCGTGTACCATCGTCCCTAACGGACCCACACCGATGATATTTCAGTGTTAATTGCACCCAGTATCTACCGCTCTCGAGTCCGGGGCTGACTTCTAATCTCGGGTTCATTAAGGACTCCTACCCGGGACCAACCGAACTATTTTCAGATCGGGACATACGTATGTGGTAGCTCGGAGCCCGTGCGGAGAAGAGCGAACGAGGAGGGAAGAAGGAACAGGACGACGAAGAGAGGAAGAGGTGGAAGGATCGAAGGATGGTACACAGAGCGAGCGAAAACACGGGATGCACTTTGCACGTGTACGTGTGTACGTATGCAAGCATGTGCATGTGTGGATGTGTATACATGAGTGTAAGCTCTGCGTGTGTGGNACGGATTCAGTGCAAGAGGAAGGACGAAGAGTACGATGAGGACGATGGGTGAACACACGGGCACAGAGACGAAGGGGACAGGAGAGGGGGAGGGAGAAAGAGAGACGGAGAGCGAGAAAGAGACGTGGCGAAGCAACGGCCATCCCCGATTTCCATTTTAATTGAACTCAACGCAACATCATACTTAATGCCAGAAACGCGTCAGAAACTCCAATTAAACGGCGACGCCATTTCACTTTATCTCCCCGCACATTCGTCCTGATTGCCGGACCGATCGTCGCCGAGGCAGCCATCGATTACTTCTCCCCCGAAATTTCTCGAAGAAACGCTCCGCGACTCGTCCCGCCGTAGGATTTATATATCTTCCGCCGCGCGCGATCGCGTGTCGTAGTCGATGAAATTCACCGAGAGCAAATTTTGTCTCTCGCGCGTTTAACGTCCAACGAATTAACGTTGGTGAACGTCCATCGATCGAATCATTCGCACCGAACTGGTGTTATGTCGCGAGGAATATAAATATTCGACGTAGCTGTCCTCAACGAGATTTCTTATAATTTAATTCGATTCAGCCTCCATAATTTATCACGCTGGACATGATATATAAGATGGAAATGCAAATATTAATCAGTATATTGCACTGAGGAAAACTTGCTTGATATTAATTTATCAGAAAATTTATAAATCTTTTTTTTTTTTAGAGAAATTTCCTGAATGCTTACGATTTAAAGTGTGAAATTTTGAATAAGGTGAAATTCATTTAACTTTAAACGATGTCTCTGAGAGCGGAGTCGTAAAAAATATTCTACTCTTAACAAGAGATCAAAATATTCGCTTTTGTTTGATGCTCTCCGTTCTTCGTGTTTCTTACGCGTCGACGAGCTTCTTGCTCGAGAAGCAACGAACAAGCAGAACCGGCGGACGGAACAAAGATGTATGGGTTTGCGTGTGTACGTGTATATGACGAGAGATCGCGCTTTTCCCAACTAACTACCGGATGCTGGAAACGCTCGTAGCGGCGAGACGCGTTGACAACATCCAGGATGACGTTTTTCTGAACGCGACTGTCGACGAGACGGTATGAATAAGGAAGCAGCGCGCGGCTGCGGCGACGACAACGACGACGAAGAAGACGAAGTCGTCGGCAGTCGCGAGCGGCGGCAGCGGTGGCAGAAATGCCGAGGCCGGCCCGCGGACCGGCTTGATTTATTGACGGGAAAATCTAGTCGCACAGTCGTCGGAGTCGTCGCAGTCGTCGTCGTCGCCGTTGAGTCGCGGTCGGTTCGGCTTACCTCACCGCCTTCTGCGCGCCTGCGGCCAGCGTCCTTCAGCTGGAGCCACTGAAACATAAAAAAGAGAGACATCACGTAGAAAGAAAAAAATCTGAGACGGAATGAACACCGATAGCTTATTTCGTGCTTTGCCAGGAATCCTTGAGAAAGATTTCGCGTTGTCGAAACACCAAAGAATACGCCTAACTCGGTCGATTGGTTAAAAGTTGAAGCCATTTGTTCGCGCTCTACGTTAAATTCGTCTTATGGATTTTAAACGCGCGAGAAAGATTAAAAATTTAAACAAGAAATTTGTGATTTTTATTCCTCTGCGAAAAGATACGAAAACTTTAGATATGATAATTCAAAATATAAAAATTCTGAATACATAATAACCCATGTATATCGTATTTTTATATTTTGTGTCTAATTTTGTAGGTCGATGACATACTCGACGTCTTTGCTTCTATCTCTCGTTCAATATATGCGTAAGCGTAAAGTAACTGCATGTGTGTCTGACGAATGTCCATGAGACGATTCTCTTAATTTAATTGCTTCAAGATACAGATTTATGTTCGACCCGGGCTGGTTTTTTAAGAATTTTGCATGTGATTTCGGCGCGCCGTTATGTGTTGTATTACGACGTCGATTGCCGTCGACGATGCATATGAAAGAAGTTCTCGCGAATTCGACTGAAATTTAATCGGCACTTTCGTGCCGACGCGAATCGTGTCATCCACGTGTTCTCAAGACCCATGTGGATAACCTTTGATTAGCATTACCGAATCAGACGTGCTTCTAGCATTCACGAGATGTCTCTTAAAAAAAAAAAAAAAAAATGCGAATTTGGCGAATAAGTCAAAGGTAAAGACCGAAAGCTGTCGGTCTTGAATATAATGAGGTAAAAGATGATCGAATCTGTGAAAGAAATACTGCCATAAACTTTGTGCGAATGTGCGATTTCGCATCGCCACACCTTCCATTTATGGAAATGTCGAAGTTTATTATGCGACAGAACCGAGATTGCCGGTTGACTTTATGATATTAAATTAGTTTGCATCCTGCCAATTGCCGCTACTGATATCTCAAATGTAAAGTGTGTTTTTTTAGAAATCTTTTTCTCTGGAAATATCGGTCGATCGCTCAATAACATCACAATGTACTTCTGATAAGCGAATATATATTAATATATGTGTCGCATATATAATATATATAATATATATGTGTATATGCCATGCTTATCTCTTTTTCTTTCTCTCTCTCTCTCTATCTCCGTTAAAGCCTGTCTCTCGCTCGAGACCTGTCCGGATTTGTTTATCCTGAGAGAGAAAGAGAGAGGGCAAGGAAAAGGGAGAGACTCTGAGCAAGTTTGTGTTCCAGAGATTCCGATCGGGCATACCACATCGTAGATTCACTCCCAGGTCGAAGGCTGTCTCGTCGAGCCGTCTGTCATCTGAGGGGAGGAAAAAGCGAGGAGACGTGTGCCGAACACGTAGGTGTAGCGATTTCGACGAGTCTCATTAGGCAACCGCGTTACCGAGAAAGAATTTATAAGAGGATAATCGCGTTGCTTGAACAGAGATTCGCTGCTGGTACTGTCTGGATAAATACTAAATTAAGTTAATTATTTGTAAACAAGTTAAAGAGCAACTATTTTTTTAACAACTCATTGAGAAGATTGTCTCCCATTATTAAAAAAAAAAGGGATCGAGATAAAATGGAGAACTAAAAGAAGTTAATTGCGTAATAATCTGTCGAATGGAAAGTCATACGTTTTCAAGTAGCGATAGGTAACGGGCAGAAATCTCTTGAGGATTTTTTAATCGCTTCATCTTCCGTCGGGGATGTCATTTCTCCTCAGGTTTATTCGCCATTTATTCGCCGATCCACTAACGGACGGACTTTCTGAGCTGTAGTAGACCGTGTTTAACGCGCTTATTGCGACGGCATCACGGCGAGCGCATCACGGCGCGGCCGATTAGGCGAAAACACCGCCGCGGGCTACCGGGCTTGATGCGTCGCAGGGCCGGCCCGTTCGCCTCTACGTCTCTCGCCGGCCATCGATATCTCCGTGGCGAAGCGACGCGGCTGCTCGAGGTGGCTGCGAAAGCTGCGTATGAGGCCCGAAATCGGCTCCATTCGGCCCTCTCGTCTCGCGCGGCTAAGGGCGAGGGCATTGAGATGCAGAGAGCGTTGGTGCTACCGTGCGATGGTCCCGATACCGCCTAATGGACCGTCCCCGCCCCCTTTTCCCCTTCGTCCTCGTCGTCGTCGATTCTTCTTCTCCGCCCTCCAGCACCTTTCACACTCTCTCTTTCTTCCTCTCCGTCTCTCGCCGCCGGTATCCTACCGTCGCTCTCAACCTCCCCCCCCCCCCCTCTCTCTCCACCTTCTTGATTTCCCTCCTCGCTCTCCTCTCCCTCTCCCCACGGTCCCTTTTCTTCTCATCCACATCCTTCGTACCACCGGAACTTCCACGAAGTGCAAAAGAAGCAGAGCATCAGCGAATCCTTCTGTCGCTTCGCGTGCTAAGCGCCTCAGCGATAACAACCTACCTTTCGATCTGACCCCATGACATTTCCATCATGGACAACTGATCGAGGACTTTCCTTACTTTCAAGAACATTATACGATAAAAATAGCGTTTCTTACAGACAAGCGTTTAAAGATATTTTCTCTATAATATCTCTTCTCTGCTTTTAATGCGCTTCCTGAGTGCAAGCTAGAAATTTGCGGCGAGATAACTTCGTATATACATCTTAAAAAAAAAAAAACTTTGGAAGGAATATAGGAAGTCGTCAAGAATTTCATTGATCGTCGACGCGTCTCCAGGTGTTCGTTGAAACCGCGGTATCTGCGACTCGCGCGATGGTCGTAGGCAGCGCGCGGACTCCGTTATTGCCCCTCTCGGAAACAAAAACCTATCGGCGGCTGGATGATCCAACCGCGAGAGTCGGCGGCGACGTAGCGGGAAATAAGCTGGAGATGAGGAACGCGCGTGTACGATGATGCGAGATGACCGGAGCCGAGAAAGAAGAGGACTCGTCGTCTACGCGTCGTGCGTTTTATGCTCCCGCATCCGCGCGCCACGAGAGAGAGAGAAAGAGACAGAGTGAGAGAGACGAGGGGGTCTGCATACACGGTAGCACGGCTATAACTGCGTCGCGGCATCATTTATATTTACGAGACACTACGAGGAGCCGTGCCCAGGCTGCATTGTTACTGCCCAAGGGCCTTATAGCCGCCGTCTGGGCCTTATAGGGGCCGCCGCGATATCTCGCTCCCTCATTCCGTCCCGCCGGGCCCGCGGGACCAGCCCTGAACGCCGCGCCGCGCCGGCCGAACGAAGGAGAGATGCTGGGACTGTGGGGCCCTGTATCGATCCCGATTGATCGGATTTAGTGCGCGCGAACGCGCGCTTTCGTGGCCGTCGACCCTCGAGAAACTCGCGTAATTGGGTCGAGATGCTCGGCAGGGAAAGAAAAAGGAAAAGAATCCGTACAGCCTAGCGATAAACGCGCGGACGACACGCTCGTAGCGTTTCAAAATAATCGAAATATAGAAACGGACAAATGTATGTACAACGCACATAAAGATGAAAAAAATCGCATTAATAACCGTGAGGTCATTATTATAGAAGTGGATTATGATAGTCGCGACTCGTTTATAGTCTTTGCAAGCGAAAGAGCAGCGAATTATTATTTTGCGTCCTCCGATGCTGCAGCAAGTCCTCGACAAGTGTACAACAATAGTCCCTTTGTGATGGCTTTCAGAAAAACGGCTCGATGGTGTCGGTCGAGCCGTCCTGAATGGAGCTTTCTCTCTCTTTCTCTCTCTTGGAGGGGGCGCGATCGAAGGAGGGAAGAAAGATTTACCGCGGCGCAACGGTTCGCGCCAATCAGGCACGACGCGGCGCATCGCCGGCGCAGATATTTCACAGTTATGGCCAGATAAACCACGACCTTAGCGCCGGATGTACCGCCGTTTGGGGAATAGAGCGCATCAATGATGCAATGTTCGGCATCGAACGCGCGTTTGTCTTCCTTACCTGGAGTTTATAGTCGCGCCTATCACGTATACAACTCCGCTTATATATTATCTTTCTCACATATACGCCCACTGTATTCCGTAAACTTCCTCTCGAAATTCGAGAGGATCCTGCGGGCATCGTGTAATTTATCATTGATTAAACAGAGAGGGGTACAGAAGGAATTTTTATCTTTTTTTTTTAGCACACACGAAAACAATAACAAATCGTTTAGAATCAGAAGTATTTTGAAAGAAAAATTATTTAAATGATCAAATGATTGTCGCATGTTTGACGACTAATGTCAGAAACTGCGCGTCTTCTCCCTCGTTCCAGAGGGTAGCTGTAAAGACTTTTAGGATGGCTTCTTTCAGTGCAAGTGAAGCCAAGGACTGCGCTTTTCTGCTGATCAGCGTGCTGAATCCCGGTTTTCTGACAAAGTCGTCACCGGCAGATTGCGAGGAAGAAGGAGAAGGAAAGAGGAGGGAATGCGTGGGAGGGAATGGTAGCGAGTTTTAAACCGCAACTCGATATCTGCTCGTTTCCGCGCCGTATACCAACCCCAGTTCGTGTAAGTCTCTCCAGGGATTTCGGTGGAAGCCAGAGGGATGCCCGGCAGGATGTGTACGAGCCGTGCAAAAATGGGAAAACCAGAGCGGCGTTGACACTTTCAAAGTCGTTTCTGATCGCACGGGTTAACGATGGTGGAAAAATGTCCCTGTCACCCCCGATTTTGGTTAGGGTCGGCTGAACGGCGGTTGTTATTACAGTTGCGACGAGTGCGGTAATTAAAACGTTCAATTTAACCACCGTGAAATCGAATCACTTCGAAATACACGGCGAATCCTTTCCGAAGTATAATAAATTGCAGATTATCGTTGGAAGAATTATGTTAAGCGCTACATTATAATATCTTATACAGCGATAACATCAACATCGATGACAATAATAATGAATTGCTCGATAACTTCCTTTCGCAGGAGAATATTATTTCCGTGAGAGAGAGGACGACTCGACTCGGCGTTTCGCTCGAGAAAGTTACTCGGAGGCTGAGAAAGAGAGAAGAGATCGGCGGCGTGCTCGCGTCCCCCGATAAGTTCAAAACCGTGTCGATGCTCGGCGCTATAAATCGTTCGGCCGAGGATCGCTATTCGCGTACGAGGCGAGTCGAATCGGAAACGTGACCGAGCGCGGAAACGGGGACAAGGAATCAGGCAGAAAAGGAAAATATAAAATTCTATCAATTCGCGAATCGATGGTTGCCGATACAATTTCTCTCTCGTCTTGTAACGGAGGGTACGCCGAGGGATGCAATGGCATGTATGACGCAGGAGGGAGAGAGAGAGAGAGAGAGAGAGAGAGAGAGAGAGAGAGAGAGAGAGAGAGAGAGAGAGAGAGAGAAAGAACGCGCGCGTTAAAACGGCAAACTTCGCCTTATGTGTGTTTGGGGTTTCAGGTCTTATTAATGATTGATCGAGGGATATCGACGTCTCCCCTCTGACGCGACTGATATATGTGGTGCGCGCGATAGGAGAGGAGGAGGGTGGCGGAAGGGGGAGAGTTTGTCTGTGCCTTCGCACGTGACACAATAAAACAGCACGGCCGTATCGATAGCTTATTGCGAGACTTTTTATCGATCTCGATAACTCCCCGGTTGTTGTTCCACCGAAGCGACGCCGATGCGCAACTTTATATAAATCGCGCTCCTGTCGGGGACCGACTTTGTTTTGCCAGCAGATTAGCCGGAAGCGTCCCCAAGTACCTATCTTGGAGAATATCGATGGGTCGTTCGTATCCATCCGACGATAGCGCAGGATATCACATTGATTTATTTATCTCGGGGTAGTTGATTAACGCTACGTAGGTACATCACGATTTCAAAACTACTTTTAATTAACACAAAGTAGATTATCGACAAGTTTCACTTTCAATTAACGATAACTTGATTTAATTTAACCGAGTAAAATCTTAAATATTATGATAGTTCTCGATTAGAGAGAAGCAAAGAAAGAATTTTTATTTGCTAAGCGGAATCTTTCCAGAGAGAGCGAGCAAGAGAAATTTATCGCATGTGCCCGCGGCTCTTCACACTTTTAATATAAATAAGCGTAACGTCTTATTAATTGCAATTAATGTCGGGCACACAAGCAATAATTCGGGCGAAGCTATTTCCGGCAAATGTCGACTAATTTTCGTAAAAGGTGAGCGAGGTCTTAAAAGTATAAGACATAAAACCGCTCGAGCAAATACGAGGCTAAAGCGGGACGGATACAGCGAAGGTGGAAAAGCCACGTGGATCCCCGAGGGTGGCATTAATCCGCCCTCGCTCTTCCCGATGCTTACCCATCTAGACAACGGAGACGAAGCAATCATATTTTCCGCCCCAGAGGCACGATACGTGTCAATGCGAATCAGGCTTAGTGATCTAATGTGGATTCCGATAGTGTCTGATTTACTCTCGACATCTCTCTCTCCGGCGAGATACACTCTTATTCCGTCTGTGCAGATTGCAGCCGTCTGCTTCGGATTTAAAAAAAAAATCAGATTGATATCTCTCCTGGCGTTTTCATAAACAAACTTTAAATAAAGTCTTTAAATAAAGTCTTCGACTGCAATACATATTGATTACATATCGACAAGCAAGAAAAAATTCTGCGTGCGTTCCGCATACGTCACGCACGTTGTGCGTCAATTTGTATAAAAAAATTAACGGCGCAAGCTTATCAAGGACGGGAAGTCTATAAATAAAATTATGTCGGTTGCTAAAGAAACGGATACTGTTATCAGCCACTTTCCGTAGCGAATCGCGTAAACGACTGCTATCGTACTTTCGAATACGGCGTTTTAGGAAGAGGAAACGACGTAAGGATTTCGAAAGTTGGAAAATCCCTTGCGAGTAATCCAGCGTCCCGCCATCAGGCACGATCGTCGTTCGCGATGGACGGAAATTCGCGACTGGCTTTTTTTCCCTCGCTTTCCGCCGCCCTTTTCTCCCTACCTGGATCCTTTCTCTTCTCGTTTCTACTCCCGTCACGTATGTAGCGAGAAAAATTGCAGCCGAGCGCTTTGCCCGGTACTCGGTTCTGCACGCTCGGCTCCCTCGCCTCGTCTCTCTTTCTTCGCTTCCTGTGCCTGGATACGCTCCTGGAGTCCGCGTGATGAATCTTATTGTTAGATAGAGACGTCCTTTTTGCTCGGCCAAGTATACGTTTATTTTTAGTTACGCTGATGCCTTTGTTGAATTGTTAAATTTGTTTTTTCCTCGATATAATTTATCATTGTTAGATTAAATTTGTTAGATTAAATTTAACGAAATGTTTCTTTTTGAAAATTTTTACGGCTTTCAATAATTCTAAAAAGTAAAAGTTACAAAACTTTTGGCATATTTTCTCGCATTATTTTCTTCTTTGATTTTGTACTCATGTAATGTGCAATGCTCGACAGCACGCATATTCGCGAACGTAAGGAAAAGGAGCCGTTTCCGCGTGTATCAGCGTTTCTGAAATACGATTCGAAGAAGGCTAAGATCAATGATAGTTTTAGTGATAGTTTTCTCTCTCTGTTTCTCTTTCTCTTAGAATAAAAGAGTCATAATAATATATGATAAATCGCAAGGGAAAGAAGCTCGACAAAGAAAACTGTGAACATTATGTGTAGATTAGAAGCAATCTACAAATTTAAATGTAATAATACTATTGAATTAATTTTAATTGGATTAATCATAGTTTTAAATGTAGCTAAGAAGATACGATAATATCGCGTCACAGCGGCATTTTCGACGAAGAAACGACTTAATTCTGCTGCTCGCATTTCTAAGTACTGGAACACGCGATCGTGTCTAACGACTTCACATAATGACATCAGGAGGCGACGAGGATCGTCAGTAGCTACGTATAGAGGTGGGCGATTACTTCTCGGGCCATCTGGATGCTGCTCATATAATATGCGGCAGTTTTCCTCGAAGGCACGATACACTCAGCTGCGATAATGCAATTACGATATTACGCCATTGCAACGAGGGCAGCTTTAGATCACATCAGCGATTCGCTGTTCCTATGTTCTACCATCGTTCTAATTACTCCCGATTTTAACTAATCAATTTATTACTAACAGATATATTACTTTTCACGCATTTCAGACAAGTGATACAAGAGAGAATCGTGTAATGAAATTAATTGTGTTAATGATAGACTTACTGCTAAGGACTATGTCCGCTAAGAACTAATAACCATGTATGAAAAATGTATAAAGTTAAAATGATAAAGATTGATGACGCGGTGGTTTATTACGATATACGGCGATTAAAAGAGAAAGATCTTGACCAGGAAATTGTTTTCGTGATTTCCTTGAAGTGATAAATGCACGTAAGTTATAATCCTGCGTCTAATCGCTTGTTAGAAAATACTATAATTAACGCTGGAAGGTTATATCCTCGACGTTCAGAGAATTAGTATCAATCCGAGTTACTTTACACATTTCATATGCAATAAAATATAATCTAAAAATTCTCGAAGAAAATTATAATTTTATTAAAATTTATTAATACAGAACTTGATATAATATTGTCTCCCGACAAAGTATTATGAGAATAAGAAAGAAAAAAATGTCTCGGTGATTTTTTTAAAAGAGAACTGTGAGCTCTTAAAAATTTCTTCAACTTTGGACATTATCCTAGTACAAGTAACCGAGGAAACGATCTTTTATCCGTGATTCATATCTCCGGCTAGGATCCTACAATCTTAGGCACACCCCGGCGGAAGTAGTCGCCCGCACTTTTATGTAACCGACGCTACGTGTTTTTTCCTGAACGATTTCTATCAAGGCGAACAGACTGTTAAGGGAAGACACGCGCATCCTGGGTAAGCCGTGACGACACGCGTGTCTGTCTCGACTTCCCTGCGAGTCGCAGCCCCGGGTTTCCTCCGTCTCTTTCGCTTTCGTCACTACGTGAGTTTGATCCTTAGTCGATATCCGTACAAGTAAATTACGCGTGACTTTTACACACGTAAGTTGCATGTAAAGCCGATTTACATGATTAACACGTGATAAATTAAGCATTTTACCAAGCACCAAATATTAGAACCTTTAGTTGTATTTCGCTCAAAAACTAATTAAAGTCTTGTTTGGTTCACAAAACTCGCGTTGGGAGATATATCTCGATATCAAATTTAACAACTGCTGCTCATTGAATTACAAAAAGCAAATAATCTTACGGAAAAGAAAATTATGACAAATGCTATAAATAGGAAAATGCTCGTAAACCACATCGATGATGCATCAATAAACTTCTCGTCCACCAGTCGCCGACCAGTCGCGCGACGTGTCGCGGGGAAGCAGTAATTGTTTCTTATACGCAATGCCGGTCCAGCACTTCGTCGCATCTCCTCGTGCCTGTCGATGGAAATGCGCACGAGCGAGTTGTCAAGTATGCAAATGATGAAGCTGCTTGTCCGTCACCTTAAGACCAGCATTGTCGGCGCTGGATCGTAGCCATCGTGACCGTTAGCTTGTATAAAACACGGACTCTTCATGTTCATGATGTTGCTCCACGTGACCGCGGATCGCAGATAGTGTAACTGGCGTCTATCATGCTCTGTCGTGTTGAAGGCAGTATTTCTTATCGCCAAGATAACGCGTCATTGACTAAACCGGAGACAGTAGTGATCCAGACAAATAGCTGATCTTTGAAGTATTTCCATCCGATTCTACAAAATCAAAGATTATGTACGGCAGGCTTATCTCTGAAAGAAGTAATTGGCTGCATCGCGAAGGCTGACTGCAATTGTGTATGCGGACATCGGCATCTTTTGTTGATAAAAGTAATTAATTTGACGATAAAATAATCTGTTGTGTAAATTTTATACACTATAAATACTACACTATAAATCACGAGATATAAGAACTAAACAAGCTATCGATCGAATGTATTTAAGATAATAGCTATTTTCATTGAGAACTGTGAGATAATCAATAATTTTCATTTTAAGATGATTGATAAGCTATTAAATATTAAATTATGTAAAAATATAAGCTTACTTGAATATAAAACATCTTTACAAGAGATATCAACGAATCATTGATGATCCACTAATATTCTTCAAGAAGATGCGTTTTGTTTCTTTGTTTGTGTTCAATCATCTGGCATGACTTTCGTATGGATGAGTGCGCGCAATTATGTCAGTCTAATGAATCAGAATTATTCGTCAGGCAGTCTCATTAACGTCAAAGTCAGTTGCGCGCGAATGACTCCTGCGAAACATTCCTGGCATAACCACACACTTATCATACACAGTCATTCTTTTCCTGGCTCGTTGACACGAGTTCTTCAAGCCACCTCTCTCGGGCGCGTCTCGTTCGATTAGGTGCCACGAAAGTCGCGTCTATCAATCGCGAAAACGATCGCGGCGGTGAACTCTCGTTTCGCGCGCGTTCAAACGACGCACACTATCAACCAGGCTGATTAGCATCTCCGGGGCTGTAGATAACCGCCCCCGTGAAAGCGTGCACAAGGTCGGCATACCTAGCTACCTCGAACCAGCCGGCGTGGTAAGCGCAGAGGGGGTTGGTTCCTACCACCCCCGGGATGGGTGTTGCGTGTAGAACGCGGCATAAATATGTAAGAGCTACTCTCTCTCCCTCCCCCTTCCGCTTTCTCTCTCTCCCCCCGTCCCACGAGCTGTTGGCCCCCTCGGTACTCCATCCTACGCGGCACCCTTCTCCCGCGGCGCCCCTCTCCTTACCACCCAGACCTTGCGCAACCCCCGTGCATGTACGCGAGAGAGATGGGGACGTCGATGATGACGTCAGAGAGTACGTCCACGTCACTGGCTGGCTGCGTGCAACGTCAGTGATCGAAGTCAGCTGAACCGACGGTGGTGTTGGAATGAAAACATTTTAACAAAGAATTTGAAGAACTTTTAAGTTTGCATATGGAACTTTGTCGATTCGTCTGTCGATTAGCATTCGTATCCATAATCGACGTCTGTGACATATCTTGGTCTCTAAGACTTTGGTAGAGAGAATTAAAAAAAAAAGATCGATCGGAAAAGTCAGGTAAGAATGTTTTATGCCGTTGATTAACCCGATGAAACGCTAAATATTGATCACAACTGCATAATCATAGCAAATAATCACGGCCTTGTTAACGGCGCTGACATTAGGCTGCTCCAGCGATTGTTCGTCGATGATGCGATGGTCTTTCCGAGAGTCAACTTGGGTCTTTGGTGATGATCGAAAGGGGTTTCGAGCCATCCACTTGAATGGGACGAGAGGCGGAAAGGAGCAGGACGAGCAGCAAGGCAAGGTGCTCATTGTGATGAAGCATGAGTCTGACCTAGTGGGGTAGTGGGGCAGGTCGCAGCGGATGATACATACATATTTATGTCGCGCACCGCGTACCACCACCACCACCACCACTACCGCCGGCACCGACAACCAGAGTACCACCGTGCTTCCACCATCAGACCAACCCCCTCCCCGGTTGTTCTCTCTCTCTCTCTCTCTCTCTTTCCTTCTCTCTGTCTCTTTCGCACGGCACGAGCTTTCGCTACCCCTTATACTCCTCGCGGAAGACCAGGCAGGCAGGCTGGCAGGCAGGCAGGCAGGCAGGCAGGCAGGGTGCCATTGGCCTTCGCTCGGTCTGGGTTGCTAATCAGGCCGCGAAGGTGCGCATCCCGAGCACGCGCCGTTTTCACGTTGCCGTTGAAAAGCGCCACGAGGATGCCACGTGAGACGAAAGCGTGAGGATTCCCCCCGCGTGGAAAGTGGAACGCTTCCGGACGACTGCCGCCGCCGCCACCGCTGGCTTTCGCACCGCCAACTGGCGGCACGAACGTAGCTATGAACATCCCCTCGGTTACCAAACTTTCACCACGTGGCCGGCAAAAAGCTCCCCCGCTGTTCTTTCGCAACTCGCGCGTCTTCGACTCCCTTTCGATTTATCGAGAGAGTTTGATTTGATCTCGTAGTTATCTTTTCTTTTCTTACATTGATTTTACTGCCAGAATTTTTTCTTTAAGAAGAATCATTGATCTGTCGAAGTCAACTTGTGTTAATTTCAAGATGCAATGTGAAAATAATTCTTTTTAATTTTATATAATTTGCTCCAATAACTTTTCTCATTGATATTTGCCGACTTCTATTTCTCTCTTTGAGTTCTCAATGCGCCATCGGTTATTCCGATATTATATTAAATATTATGGTCGTTTAATTTATCAACTCTCTCTCACACACACATACACACACACACACACACACACACACACAGCGAGCAAATGAAAACGAAGAAATTCTCGAACGGCAACAAATATTATCCGTCGAAGTCGCGCGAGAAGTACTTGCTCCTGCCAGCGTGAGTTATTAATCAGTGAATTCCTCGCGTCACGTGGCCGGTTACCGAGGACCTGTCGTCCTATTAATCGTGCCCGCTAATGACGCCTGGCTACCGGCGTAACACCATCATCGTCGTCAGCGTCGCGTCGTAACGGTCACGCGATCCAGATCGCGTTTCAGGCCGCGCGACGTGCAATTATAACGAGAATGCGCCGCAAGCACGCACCATCACGCGGGACAAGCGTATGTCCCCGTGGCTGGGAGGGAACGATCTTATCCTTCCTTTTCCTTGCGAAGAGGAATCGATTTCGCCTACGACACCGTCCGCGATTCTCGAACACGACACCGAAGGCAGCGACGATTTCCGAAGCGTCCATCGTCGCGCTGCTCGCGTTTGGACGCACTTTTACCACGGTCGAGCGCGATAATGACCGTCGGCTCGTGCGGCTACGCACGCAAGTACGCACGCACGTATTTACGCGTGTATAGCGTAATGCATCACATTCAAAGTAGCGCACGTATCTTACGAGCCGTATCGCGATATGCTGATTGGACGTGATCCTTTCTCATCTGCGTGTCTTGGTTTTCGTATTCCGCTATTACCGTGTTCCGGATTATCGCTCTTACGTGCAATTCAATTAATTAACTATACCCTCGATAAGTCCGATTATAATTTCGCGCGCGCGCGCACACACGTGCATCTCGANGTCCATATTTAAAAGATACCGGGGTGGTATTTACGATCGGCACGAGTATCCTACTGCCGCGGCGGATTCCATGCGGGTCTTTAATGAGAGAGAACGAAGGGCCGTGCGAAATTACACATCCCTTGGGACAATCCAGATCGTCGGGCGATCGGTCCGTAGATTTAGAAATTAAAGACGCGGTTTATCGCTCCGAGGGTGTCTTCGAGGCTGTTCTTCGCGAGTAAAGAAAATACACGTTGCCCAAGAGGCAAGGACGATAACTTGTTTCACTCACGAACATCGATATTTCTCGAAGAGTATTTAAGCTTATTACCTCTTTTTGCAAAAAAAAATCAAGATCGTATCTTCGCGTTTCAAAAATTTCCTCCCTATCCCTTTCATCTATCCTTGAACTAAATCATTCGGTGTTCATCTATTTTTTTCTTTATCTCGCTCCCCTTAATCGCGAGGCTATCGTTCTTCTTACGAGAGACGGACGTTCGCGAGGAAACGGCGCGGCGCTATCAGGAATGCAGTTGGCCTGAGGAAAAACGAGGCGCGAGCTGACGATGCATACGGAGACAGACGTCGCGTCGCGTCGCGTCGGCGTTGCCTCGCACGCACGACGCGCAATGATCAACGATAGGTCCGGTCTGGAAGATAGAACGGGATAGAAGTAGACGGCGCGCGTTGTAGGCCCCGATTTATCGATCGATAATATCCTTACGTAAAGTGTTTATGTCGTGGACGCACCATTAATAAAACCGTTTACCGTGGCTTTTCGATGGGCCTGCCTCATCCGCGATAACTGCCTCGGTGAATAGCTCGCCTCCTACCTTCCCCCTTCGGTACTTCTTTTTCTCCACCACACTTCTTCCTCTTCTTTCTCTTCCGCCGCTTTCTATTCTATCCGCGGGCAACGTCGTTACTCTGACATTTTTCGGCTGGCCGTGATACTCGAGTACTCCGCAAGCTCGTTGAAAGTTTTCACGTTGGTTTCATGTTGTGCGAGCTTAATGGGCAGTAACAAAACGGATTCGCGATAATCGTTGTATGGGGTACGAAGGTTTTTATAGGACAATCGATAGGTTTATAATCTTTGCTTTTAACTCTCGCGGCGATTTTTACTCAACGAGAAACGCGTTTTATGAATTATATCGCGCGTCTCTCCATGTGTGTGCATACACCTTCGTATGAGAGCAAAAGTGCAAGGATTCAGCTGAAACGTGATCGCCGAGGAATCCAATATTCCAGAATCACGGATGCGATAAGTAATAAAACCGGTTTGCGTAAAGCCGGTAAACGCTAATCTCTCGCGCTGTTAATCACGATAATCCGTGACAGAACGGTCTCATTAGTCGAATCGTCGAATCACTTTATAATCTAGGGAGGAATATTATCCACTTTTTATAAAAACCTGAATGAAAAGAGCGTAGATCTAAAGCTGCTGCCATTTTTTTTAATAAGCAATAAATCGCTATTTTTTAAATTTTATTTTTTCAGTATTTACCAGCTCATTGTAGCACTATAAGCGGTTACTAGGAAGAAGCCAATTGCGAGCGAAATAAAAGACTACCGACTTGTCTGTACTCGACACACCTTGTGGAAAAATAGTTTTTACACCGATACACCGGAGCGGACAACAAGTCGATTGACGTCGGATCCCCGGTATGGAGGAATACGAGCCTCGGGTTAACGCAAACGGGTTTTATCGGGCCACGCGGACTCATCCACGCTCAAGCTAACGCCCACGCGTTCAGCCCAAACGCGCACAGTGCACGCGATCATCTGGCGACGCTTCGTAATACGTGGGTTACCACCTTGACACCATCGGTATCGCTTTCCAGGAAGTTATTGGCCA
This sequence comes from Tetramorium alpestre, assembly GCA_021460005.1. Classification (NCBI taxonomy): domain Eukaryota; kingdom Metazoa; phylum Arthropoda; class Insecta; order Hymenoptera; family Formicidae; genus Tetramorium; species Tetramorium alpestre. Next base: position 445,739 of record JAJVSH010000048.1, on the reverse strand, counting down.
TCGCAAACTTTCGTCTTTAGCCGCTTGTTCCCGTGCAGCTGACGTTAAGTCCCCCTTCGCCGGGAAGTTTTGGGCCCGGTACTTCTATTATCAATATCGTTTTCTACCTGATTCTCATTCGCTTCAATGCTTCTCGAGATAAACTTTCGGCAATAATTAAGAACCAAAATCATATTGTAAATCGAAATGAAAAATGCTCGACAAATAAAACGCTCTCTTCGTGGAATGACGAATACGCTGATAATAAAAATACACACAACTGACTGCGTTTAATTTTTTTCGCAATCTAATGCGTATGTCGACGGAAATAACTTCTAGATCGCGCAATCATACGCCCAAGTCAGAACATAGAGTCATAATCATATTACACGTAGCTGTCCCGGATATTTGCATATCTGCGTGAGTTTCGCTTGTTTAGAGATGCGGTATTTAGATAAGAGGCGTCCTCTCGGACGCGCACACACACGCAAAACCTGCTTTCCAATAAAGTTCTCGCAGCTGAACCTTATTACGTAAAGCCAGGCGTGCACCTTGACTTTCCGGCTCATCTTCCTACCCCGATAACGGCGAGCGAAAAATGACGTCAGCGTGAAAAGTGAACAGCCAGCCAACAACCGGCAACAGATGCCTCGTGAGAAAGCCAATGATGAAGTTCAGTGAAACGTCGAAACGCGGCGGTGGTGGCCGCGTCGATAATGGCAATTAACGCGATTATATCGGCCGGTTCTTAATCATTACTAGCTGCAATGGGGAGTAATTACGGGCGACGATTTATTGCGGCTAATGACGCGTAATGAGCTCGCGCGGTGGCGGGCGGCTCTCACACGCGGCTAAGCCTCCACACGTTCGCGCCCCTGGTTTCTTTTCGATTCTTTCCGCGCGCTTCGTACTCGCGGCTCTTTCCTCCTTGTGTCTTGCCTTGTGTATCCGCGCGCGGTACGATTACGTGGACGAGGACACATCTTGGCACTTTGCGATCGGCACTGCGAAGTCGGGTCTCGCCGACTAGGTGTCCTTGCGCTTTAAATAAATGCGAAAACACCGCCTGCGTGCCGTGCAGCGCGTCGCCGATACCGCGGCGCTCCTCTTACGCTTACTTCGAGAGAGGTGAGTTTCTTACGCTTACGCCTACGCCCGCAAGATCCAAGTCCCCCTCGTTTCTCCCCCCCCCCCGGGATCTGTCGCCCGTACTCCGTCTCATGTCGATGCAGTCTAGAATTGTATTACAAGTGTCTTTGTGCAACGGCTACCAGACTGTAACTGATAATTGAAATGTCTCGTCCTGAAAGCACGCCTTCAATCCGCATGAAAATCACATTAGAACGAACAGCTATATTTAGGGCGCTAATTATTTTTTGACGAAAAGGCTCCCTCGCAGTCTCGGCGTGCAAATATTAAATATGGTAATGGTGAATCCGATACGCATCGTTATCACGCTAATAAATTGGCCCAATCATCGCGGCGATTGATTAACGGCGAAACGCGAGTAATCTGTGAATTTTCGGTTGCCGGGTTCGATGGGTTTTCGTTAATCGGTGCCCGCCATCACTCGCGTGTTTGCCCGATCGTTATTATCGGACATTTTATACGACGCCAGGGTTCTTCGTCACAGGCTGCATTCTGATAATTGATACCTGCGGATGCGCGACGAAGGACGAAGGACAACGGCGCGAAAAAAGAAAATGCAAAACGTCAGGAAGGAACGAGGGGAAAGAAAAAGAAGCGGAAAGACAGTTTCCCGAAGCGACGGGAGGCCCAGGGCAAAACCGATCGCTCCTTTCCTACCGCACCCCAATTTTAATCAGGACCCGAAGTATGCAAGTAGGATAAATGCCTGCGAGCTCTCCCGGCGGTACTACCGGGCGTTACGATGCATGTAATTTATTTTTATTGCCACCAATTTTTTTTCTACCCCTCGATCAGCTCCTACTAATTCCGAGGAGGAGAGCATTGCACGAGAGAGGCATCGAGGCGACTAGCCCGGGGTTATGTCCGCGCTTGAAATATTCCGCAACCCAAAAATTTTCATCAAACGCCCGTTCATGCTACGTAAACGCTGTTGCTTTAAAAAAAGCATTCTGTCTCGAGAAATTTAAAAGATTATTATAGATGGAATTATTAAATAATTATTACCATGGCAACCTCTGTGTGGCGTGTCGATGAAACGCACTTGGATAAATTCGCGCGAGCGATCGTTGTTTCATGAATCGTCNTGAGGCACGTAGAATAAGAAGAAGAAGAAGAAGAATAAGAAACCCCGACGATATTTCGGAATTGCCTTCCGGATTCTATTTGTGCAAATCTTCTTCGCGGGAGCGGCGGCTCTTCTCTCGCCGCGATACGCGAGCAGCGATCCATCCGCGCGGTTTTCCACCTTCGAACCCCGTTTGCCTTGTTGCCATTGGAAAAGCTCACCCGAGTTCGAGCCACCCGAGACATTTCTTCCGGATTCCTCGCCAAGGCCCGCGCACGTTGCGCGTTTGTCCGATTTAGAGGTGCGTGAGATTTATAGCGAGCGTGTAAGAGGTGGAGTGGCAGCCGGTGATGGAGGATCCCGCAGGAGGGTTGGAAATGAAGCGCGGGGCCAGGGGCGGGGAGAAGTAAGAGAGATACATAGAGCGAACGGCGGGTTTTGAGTCTGAGCCGCGAGGGTTATTGCAGTAAGCCTTCTCTTGGGGGTTCAAGAATATTACTATCCGCGCGGGCGCGCGCGCGCGCGCGAGCGCGCGGAGTCTACCCTACGCTTTCATCTAAACCATCCTCCCCTCTGCCGTTCACCCTCCACGCCGCCCTGCTCTCGCGCGTTTCGTTTCTTTCCCTTCGGAAGCCCGGAGCGAACACGAGACGAGGAAGCCCGGAGACGAGGGAGGAAAGAACGATTCCCTCGAAACCCAAGCGATCATACGTGCCTAGGCGATCTTTTTAAACGCGCCCCACTTAAAAGAACATGGTTTACGTTTATGGCCACTCATTCGGCGGGAGAATGAAGGGACGAGAGAGGAGAGCGAGCGACACAATTCCACGCAATTTCGGACGAGGGGGCGAAAACGTTTGTATGTACCGGCGGGGGGTGCGCGAGCTGATAAGCTATAACGGTCGAGAGGAGGAGAGGGACAGGGTATGATACGCATGATTTCCACGAGAGCGTTTCGTAATCGGAGGTACATATATATATATTTTTTCCTTAGCGCGCAATCCGCGAATTTTTCCCGGTTGAACTTTTTGCGAGCGGGTGGCCGCGAGCGAAGGCGTGCGTGAGTAAGAAATAGAATTAATTATACGGCGAATGCTGCTTTAATGTGATATTGAATATGTACATGCGTTATTGCGCTATAATATCGACGAACGGGTCGCGCATATTCCCACGTTCGCTATTCAGAATTTACTGGAACCGATGCCGATTTTAGTCTCGCGTTGGATTTGTACCGGAACAAATGCATAGCCGAGCTCTTACTGGTCTGCCGAGCTAATACTTATTCCACTATGCAGGCAAAGCAAATACGGCAAATACGGTCAAATACGGTAATCATAATGCAAAATTAATACTGGAATATTTTTCGATCGGGAAATTAATAATCATTACAAATTCTTTAATTGACTTAATAGCAGCGACCACTTATTTGCTAGATATCGTAAAATCATTACGGCGATTACTAATTGCATTATCGCTGTTGCAAAAAGCTTTTTATTTCTGAACGGAGAAATTAATGCAAGTTTTGTCGAGGAGGCGGGCGTCATTTTTATTTTGACGAAAACGCTGCGGGGTAATGCGGGACAATTTCTCTGTTTGGAAGTTACGAGGCTCTTTCACCCCTCGTTTCACTTTCTTCGCGGGCGCTTTATTCCTCGCCGCTCCTCGATTCCGTAAGACAGGACACGGTCGAGTTAGTTAAAAAAAATGAATTAAAAGTGTAATCCGCGCGCTGATTGCGAGGACTTCCGAGATGGAGAACGGTCTCGCCTCGTGATTCTTTCCGCTCTCTTGGGGACCGACACGGCCAAGAGGAAGTTGTCTAATTAAAGACGGGAGTCGATCCATGGGCATGAACGAGGCACTTTCTGACAGAAAAAGAATTCCTCCGCTTTGTCGAAAGAAAGGGCGAGAGAGGTGGGACGAGGGCGGGAAGGAAAAAAAAAAGAAACACAACGTCGCCTCCCCGTGACTCGCAGCAGTCGTTCGAATGGGGGTATTAACGTCCGTTGGAAATTCCCAGCGGCGCTTTATTGACCGGTCGATATAACCCGCTTCGTAAAAATGCTCCTACCTCGCGCTAATTCGCAATTCCGGGTCGGTCCGGAAAGCGATACGCTTCGTTAAAGTGGAGCGAGAGGCGACGGGAGAGCGACGAGAGAAAGAGCGTCTCTTCCGATCTCTCAGGAGTACAGGAACATCGCCCAGCCGAGAGAGATTATTGCTAGGATCAACGGCGCGGCTCAATTTACCGCAATTTACCGCGGACTTTCCCCGATTCCGAATGCTCCCAAGGAACCTTATGTCTTCGGACGAAATCCCCTCTCGTACGCACGAACGACAGGAAGGGGCGAGAGGGTCGCGCTCGCCCTTCGCTACGTTTCTCGCAGCGCCGTTTCTTTACGAACGCTTACGTCCGTAAACTGCGCGCGGGGCTGATCTCCGGGTCTCGGAGCTTAGCCCAGTTTTATTTAACGCGTGTTTAAAACTAATAAAAGCCGACGGAACTTCTCTCGTCCCGGCAGATCCGCAATCAGAGCTGCGAGTCTCAACGGCGGACAACCGCATTATCCACCCCCAGCGGGGTTTATGTCCCGCCCGCCTTGCCTCCGTCTCCTTCACCTTCGTCGGAGGGTTGTTGCTGCAAATCGTAGAAGGACAGACGAAGAGAAGGCTAATGACTGAGTAGTCCTCAAGTTTTGGCGCGACGTTAACTGCTCGAGCGGTCTCAACAATTATCTTATTTAAGCTTCTACCGTTTTACGAGTCGCTTCTTTCGCCTAGGTATAGATTTAGGTTAGGTTACTTGGTCGGGACAAGAAGAAAAATAATTCTTACCATATGTAATAACTACTACTATTATCCTGACGTGTATTGTCTACCTTCGATCTCTCGCGATCTCTCATATTCTTGCGATCTTTGAAACAAAATACAGCGGCATATCGTCCTGTATGTACCTACATGCAGTTTTTTTGCCTGCAAAAACAGAAGCGACAGAAAAATAACGTAGGAAAACAGCGGGATCGCTTAATCCGACGCGACGCGATCCATGCAGATTGATAAAACAGCCATGACTGAATTTCGCTTCCGATGTTGGTAGCCAGAATTTTGGCAGCCGGTAGCAAACGCAAATATAGAATACTCCCTACCCCGCGTTCGAGTTACGACAAAAACAGCCGACAATTCCGGCGACTTTCGGCTCGCAGTTTGTTTTCCGTTTATAACCGTTTGCCGCCGTTCGCGTTCCGGTATTGGGAAAATTCGCCGCTGCTTCCTGCGAATTATCCGACGTTGCAGGTACATGGAAAAGTTTACCCGTCCGCGCGGATTGTAAACGAAACGGCGCGTACACCACCATTGTCTACGAGCCGGTCGCTCGTGGCTGGATGACCTGCGTGTTGGTTATTTTGACTAGCAGCCGTATTTACACGGGACCAGCGGGTAGTCCGGGACCAACCGTTTACATCGCTCGTCCGTTACAGCGAATCACGCGCGTGCGCATGTTCGTCGAGGTCTGCTTCCGTCGTTGCTGATGAGGCTGCTGACAATATGTTACTACGAAATTATTATGGTCGCTTTTTTTCACCCAAATCACTTATTTTTCTTCCACTTGCTCTTCTTAAATAAACGATGAGTATCAGCAGCATTGTGCGACAAGTGTTGATGTCGTGTAAATTGTTCAGTAAACCAACTGATATTCGTAAAGTAATCAGAATGATATCCCCATGATGGAGTAAATTACATGTGTTACTGGCCATGTATACATTTTTAAAAATTATAATTCTATAATTCCGATAATTCCAATTGATCTAATTTAATCAGCGTAGCAACGTAAAAGTATATTGAGATATTATTATTTTTTAATTGTGAGTTATTTAAGCAATTAAACAAGTGTCGCAATCAAAGAACAAAAAGAAGATTGTTGCTAATGTGATGTACGTGTCCGTCACTTTTATTCTATTTTTCTTTTGAAATTTTTTTTCTCGTATTTTTTTCCAAAGTGTTTAATGGTGATTGGTGTTACAGCCTTCACGTTAAAAACATCAGAGATCTGCAAACTATTACAATATAAGAGGGACATTCAGAGGGGCACTATAATGGGATTGTTTTCGGGCCAAGGAAAACATTTAAGAAAAGCCAACGTGTCAGATGTATGTAATGACGACCAAACATTGAAAGCGCTCGTAAGATTACGTATTTACGATCGTGTTCGAAATTCTGGAATTTATTACTATTTTTCTTATCGTATCTTTCACACCTCCAAGTAATAACCTGTTCTTCTCACAAGCTGTTTCTGATTAAATATGCGATCGATATTGCATAAACGATGATTTTTAATCAATATGCTTCAAATAATTATCTTTGCATGGGTCTAATTTTGAAAATTTTTATGAAAAATAATATTAACCCGTGTTAATTCATGTCCACGTCACATTAAAATGTATAACATTTTAAAATTTATAAATATCAAAGATAAATTTATTAATCATTAAGTTGATTAATTTTTAATAAATTCATGATATTGCTTTAATTACATTTTTGCGCAATATTATTATCGACGCAGCCGCGTAACTTTTTTCATGAGATTACCAGACGCGTTTTCGTCCGACATAATTTTTCGTTTCATTAACGGAGAAACATATTTAGTGTCATTTCGACGCAGTTAATTTTCTTCTCAACGCAGAATTCAAAATCCAGATTTTGGTCTATCCACATGCCTCGAAATTATTAAAACCAAGTTAAACAGTCATGAAGAATCGCTTTATGAGTAAAATATATACAATTCACGAGTTCAAATTATTACTTTATAACAAACACGCACAAAGATTTCGGATTGCACTTGACTAAATGCGAGCTTCATTTAAAATTTATTTCATGCAAGAGCAATTCCCTATCAGCAAATTGTTTCATTCGCGATTTATTTGGATGTTAATATTATAACAGTTGTCAGTTAAATAAATCAAGAGAAAATGCATATTTCTTCTACTTTTATAAAAATATTACACTGTTCTTTTTGCGATATTACGACAAGGATTACATTCTGAAATAAGTTGTTGTTAAGTCGTCGCCAACTACGAATTAAACAGCATACTTCGTCGTAACTATAATTAACATTTTCTCTAATTACAACGAATAACTCGCCTTGCTGGCTAATCTCTTTCGTTACTTCCTCGACGGAGACACGAAGAACAAGCGCGAAGAGAAAGAGAGAGAGAGAGAGAGAGAGAAATGTAAGAAGGAATAAGAACCTCTCTCCGGGAAAAAGGAGGAAATAAATCCTGTTCGCACGGGGGAGAGGGGAGAAATGCGGGAAGGAATCGACCGAGACTAGTACCAAGAGGTGTTCTCCCTTAAAAGCAATCGGCTGTACCACTATTTTGAACATTTCGTCGCGGTTAGGTCCTGAGATATAACCGCCTCGCGATGAAATTATAGCTGCTCCGCGCTAACCGGGCCTTTAACTTATGCGACGCACCGGCCGTTAAATTATGTAACGCCCCGCGTAAATATCGCCCTGCTCCGCTCGTACAGTATGTTCCACTGTACCGATGCTAAATCGCGCTTCAACGTTTATCCCTCTTGGTTTCCCGGTGAACTTGCGCGATCGTACCTCTCGCTCCTCCAGGCGGAGCAATTTGCTCGCGAACCTCGTTGTCCAAACAACACGGGTCGTAAGAGAAGAAGAAAACGTAACGTTTATATGATGGTTTAACCATAATAGCGCTCGTATAAAGGCAATATCGTCTACGTAATTTGAATCTTCACACTTTGTAATGGACGAATAGCCTCATTTTTTTCTACATAAGAAAATTGAAATTTAATATGAAATAACATAAAAAAAAGGAAAAAATATACATATGTTTTATTTATTATATTTATTCCGCGACTCTAAAATCTCTGCATATTTGAAATACAATAAAACTTACAAAATAGTTAAGTTTCGTCAAAATGCTGGCTTCTAAAAGTAAAAAAAATAAAAAGCTGAGGGGCATATATCCCCGCCGATACACTTGGTATGTATAGGAGAGGGCACGACTCAACCTTCCACCTTGGAGATCCGTTTTCCAGATAGCGGGGAACCATTTTTTCGAGTACAATTGCTTTTTAAAGAGATAACCGTGGCGAGCGCAAACGGGGACACGGCACGGCGGCACCTCTGTACCCTTCTGCCCTCGTCGCCCCCTTCGGCCCGGTTCTTGTTACGCGGCGGCGTAAGAGCGAGAGAAGAAAAATGAAAAGAGTCTCGGAGAGTGAATGAAAGAAAGGATTGAGTAGTCTCGGGCTCGCGCAGCCTGGATGTAACCAACAAAGGGTGTGTCGAGAAGGGCAACGATGGCCCCCACAATGCCGTTCTGATAAACGAGGCGACATTGTCCGTCCGCGTCCGTACGTCTCTTTTTCCTTTTCTTTCTCTCTCTCTCTCTCCTCCTCCTTCTAGTCTTCCTCTTGCCATTCTTCACGCGCGAGAGGATGAGAGGTCCCGTCAGTCACGCTACGACGGTTTCTCCGCTTTTTCACAAAGCGAAAATTGGATCTGTAAGTAGGCCGAGGAATCGGAGAGCCGCTGCTCGGTGAATGGAGAGTATTATCTTGCGCAATGAAGGTACTGTCTTACCTTCTATGTAGGAATAATTACTTGGACAACTACTTGGAAAAAGATATAATATTTCCGCTTACTTATCCGACGCTACATAAACGGCAGCTGATTTTCTCGCCAATTCGGCTGAATCGATAGGACAATCCGACTGCAGAAACGTTTCGACGTTAATTTATCGGATATGTATTCAGATCGATTCGTTTGATTAAAGCAACCGCGTTTCCACTTCTACGAACGAACAGAAGTTATTCTCTTCAGCAGACCTGATCAATTTTCGATCTTGAGGTATGCGCGTTAATAATTGAGCCGCTACATTTTAGCGGCGTCACACATGAGAGAGAGAGAGAGAGAGAGGATCGTTTCGCAGCGTCGAAATTGCGAGGCGGCCGGTCGGATGGTTACGGATTTAAGGCGAGAAAGCGGGGCTGGGCGACAGCGAATGCCGAGACATGCCATGAGAAAGACGACACAAAGTTGCAATTTATGTTTAACTGCCCTGGCAGTTCGTTAACGAGGCCCCGCGCTACGGTCTTTATAAACGCGACGTGTATCTAAGATCGGCCGACTTGAGTGGACACGTTCCCGCGGCTTTCCTCTCATTTTTTTGCCTTCATATTTTCACTCGTTTAATATGCCCGCCGGCACATAAATAAATCCCTAATTGGACCGAGGTCCTATTTGTTTCTCTTCTACATCGCGCGGCCACACCGGTCCCCCTCCTTCCTCACCGTTCACGGCCCGTCGAAGATAAGAACCTAATTTTGGGAATTAGCGCGAGTTTCCTAATTCGCCCGCTTCGTTATGGATTCCTTGCTTCGACGGTGTTGGAATTCTCGGCCAAAACCGTGAAATATTCAATTAACAGACGTTGGAATTACAACAAATATTATTAAAAAAATGGAAAAGATAGAAAAACATAAACGGAAAATGTTATAAAATCAAAAGTTATAAATACGAGAAATCCATGGAATATATAAAAGTCAAATTAAAAGTTACAATTGTGAAAATTCAGGCATTGTCAAAAGATACAATTAAATGTTACGCAGGAGAAAAGAAATCTGTGATGAAACTTTTGATAGATAACTTGTTAGATTTTGGCAGTGTAACATAAATCTAGCGTAGAATCTACTTAATCATTCTATTATTAATATTAAATGAGCACGCCTTCCAAAGATTTTGGAATTCCGCATCGCGCGGTAACAGCGACGTGAAATATTACAACGCGGTCGATTAAAAATTGTCGGCTGAGACGCGACAATTTTTTTCTTTCTCCGATAAATCAGCCACCGCCAAAAATAATCAACGGCCGTAAAATTCGGGCGTTCATAAATTAAAACAAACATTCGATTTTTGACGCAATTTTCCTTGACGCAAGCGAAAACTCGCGTTTCATCGAAGAAGCTATTGCAAAACATCGATGTGTGATTAATGACGCGCATTTTAGCCGTACGAGACGAAAGTCGAAAATTATTAATTTTCTGAGGTACGATGACCTGGCGTGGCCCGACCGTGCCCGATGATGTTTGTTTCTCGATATCGTACGGGTCAATGTATTATTCATGTGCGAATTTATCCCTCATTCTTTCGCGTGACACGAATATGGAAGTTTCGTCGTAAAATCGTCGACGACTTTCGGCCAAGTGTGCGTCTACGATTAGCGGTATTATGCTCGGCTCCCATTAGGTTTTGTGCCATCAGCCAGATCGTTATCCGAAAGCATAACGTAAGTAATAAAATACGGTGACACTCGCGCCAACTTCGATAACCACATAATTATCAACGCGTCAATATTTTAACGGCCGTTACACGCACTTTCAACGCGTTGTAAAAATAATTTTTATCAAAATTCTCTCGCCCCTCCCTCCCCGGATACGCGTCACTTGGCGTCGTTTATAGCCGACAATTTTGGAGAAGACATCGTCGGAGTTGGCTGCGAATCATCCGAACTCATTTACTCGTAATCTCTACGGTTTGCAAGCCAAGCGGTAGATAGGGTGTTCCCGCTTGTTTTTGCCACCGAGCATTGTCGTCGGAATTCTCGTAAAATAATTAAGAGAGCCCGGTAGAGCTACCGTGACGATGGCATTTTAAAGGGTCATAAAAAGGACGTTAAAACCCGCGCGCTCTCGCTCCTTTCCACAAAGCGACATCCGCCATCTGGAGGATCGCGGAATTCGCAGTGACAAGTATCCTTCCGGATTTTCTCGGCTTTCTGGAGCACGAATCGGCGCAGCCATGAAGAGTTATTTGCCAGGAAAGTTGAGAAGTGAACAATTAACAGCAATATGTCGATTAGTAAGTGAAATATAATATATGTTTAATGCGTTTAAAGAAATCAAATTATGATGACGTGATTATGATCAATTCATCAAGATGTCTTTTTGCTAAAATGAAATATTACTTTCTTATCTACGTTATTAACAGAAGAAAAAAAGAGATCGCAAAGATTAATCGGAGTGTCGCGCTACACATTTGAAAGACAATGAGAAGAGAAGCAAGGAAACAGAAAGAGAGACCGAGAGCACTGTCAATTAATTATGTATACGCGATTAAAAGGAATCGCGCGCTTTCGTGTCCATAAAGAAGTCGAATGGAAGAGACGCAAAAGTAGGTGTTGCGTTTATGCATCGCGCACTTCTCGATGCACTAATTATCTCAAGAATCATATTGCGCATTTACCACGCATTACATGTAAGCGCGATCAAAAAAGTGGTCGCGCAGAGACGGCTCGTAAACGCTATTAACATGGAATTTCCGTCGAGCCTGTTTACCTACCGATTAGTTTTACGTAAGAGAGTAGCATGCTCTACTATCGTCGATTGATAGCTGAGTGGAATAAATGTCCCCCATTAATAGAAATAATTCATACAATATGCGACAATAACGCGACATAGGAAATGCGCACTCGCGCATTCGTATGCTCGCGTGAGCGGCGAGAAATTGAGACGTCACGTTAAAAGTACAGACCAGTGAATATTTTACAGTATAATATGTATAATATTATCTCCAGGTTCGCGTAAATGGTGCAAGTTCGTCTCGGGCCGTTCATTCGGTTTATATAATATGATACAAATATTACTACTATGTTATCAAGCCGGTTTACATAATTTGATCGGATACTATCAAGAGGAGGGGTGAGGTGGGGAGAAGGGGTAGTAAACGCGTCGCGTATTTTAATGAGACCCACGGAAGACCGGGCGTGCGTGGCTTAACGATTGCATAACGACGGAATAAAATTCGCATTCTATCGGTCGGCGTTATATAAGAAGTTTTAGAATGTCCCAGAAATCAGAGACCGTTGCCTTGTATTAGGATACTCGCGCGGACCGCTCCGTGATACGACGACAAAGGCGAGTCGTAAAGTGGGCTGGGCCCGCACGGTCTAGACAGCAGAACGAGTTTGGTGACATCGACGGGGTCTTGTCACGGGCCCACCTTGCCACTTTCTGAGTTCGGCGGCCCCCCGAGTATATCGGCTTTTCGTGAGAGAGCCTCAGCCTAGAGAAAGTGCGCGCGTTACACGCGCGTCTCTAAGCGCCTACTTCTTTTTCTTCACCGGCCGAAAAATACGAGGGCCTTCGCCTCGAACGGCGCTACCTTGTTCGCGCGGTGTGCCTCCTGCTTTCGGAATGTCTCTTGCCTACCTCGGGACGCGTTGCGCGATGTAGATGACAACTTTCGAAAGGAGAACGTCTCGTAACTTTGACGTTAACGAAGTAAACGACGACCGGTGCGGAGCCTTGCCAGATATCCGTCGTATTTTATCGTCGATCGATTGCCGGTTACTGATTAAATTTTTAAGTAGAACGACAGGTCATATATACTAGTAGTATATAATATGTATACTATCAGTATATATCCATTAATTTCTGAACGTTCACAAAGAATAACATTTTTCTAATGAGAAGGTAATGACATGTATATACGTTAGAATCGATACGTAAAATGATTTATACTATAAATCAATAACAGTAGTATTTGCATACAAAATCAATATATATCTGTAAGATTTGTGTTTATCTTCTGTTGTTTAACTTTCCTTGACTTTTGATAAATGTTTGCTTTATTAATCAGTTTTGCAACTTTGATATATTATACGTTATATAAATTATATAAAAATTGTCCAATAGAATGAGTACGATTGGCATCGAGCTCTCTGAAAGCATCATCGCATTATCGCATTGTTCCGCTTCCATAACGAGATCGAGCAGCTTGCATTGTACTCGTTTGCGCACGGTGATCTTCTTGGTCATCTCCTGCGTTTTCGGGCTGCGTAAAGGGTATCTCGAGGTATTATATCGCAGAAAATAAGTGTCTACGAGGCGAAAGGACGGTGGGCATCCCGTGAAGTAGATCTTCGATCTGGTCGCTCACGATTTGCACTTACGTACGTACGTACGTACGTACGTACGGACCGTAACTCCCGGGTACGTATCTTTCCGAGGACTTCGTTCGCGAAGTTCCTTAAGGTCTCGCCCTTATCTCGCATCGGGCATTGTCGCTTGCGTCGGCTGACAGCGCCGTAGGGCTACCGAGGACGGGAGTACGAGAGGAAGGTAAGAAACGAAGACACGAAGGAGCGAAGAACCATGTGTGCACGTGTGTGCGAGAAAAGATCCGCCCGGAGATCGAAAGATCCGAAGGAGACGACGACGACGACGACGACGACGATGAGAGGACATCGTTGAGCGAAGGACGAGATCGGGTGTCGCTTCTCGAGTACGAGCAGCGGTTGTGTGCCGAGATCGGTCCATGATCGCGCTCGCGATCGAGAGCCCGGACCGACGCCCGTCACTTGTCCTCTCGCGGACAAGTTGCGTCCGGCAGATTCTACAATTACTCGAGCGCCTTTTGCGAACTTACTCCGCGCGCTTTTAACTTCGAGAAAGCGCGCGACTCCGTATTCTCGCATTATCGATGCTACGATGAGATAAGATTTTTAATATATATTCTGACGCAAGCAGAATTCGGGGTTTAAGATTAAAAAAAGGAAGCAAAAAAAGATGATCAGAGAGACGTAACTTCCTCGTGTGTAATTTATTTTTTTATTTTTATCCGGCCGTAGAAGACGGAGATATCGAATGCCATTCTTTAGTGCATTAAAGCACAAGATTTTTTTCAGCATACGTCAAGACAACCGGTTCGGCGGTTTCTAGTGTTAAAATACGGCTGACGTTACAGCCCGTGCCGGCTGCTCGTTTCCACGAGCGTTTATGACAAAGTCGCGACGACGGGGCAGCTGCGCGATAAATAATTTATTCCCGATTTCGGTGAACATGCTCCCAGCTGTAAATAATGTCACCGGTAACCTCGAGGCCTCGCGATACACGCCTCGCGGCGAATAGGCTCGGTTAACCTTCGCACGAGAGCGCTGAAAAGAGATTGCAGTCCGCCGTGGGATCCGCCAGGACATCCAATCCAATGATTTCCGGTTTGCCCATCGTCACATAAATTGCCACGCCGAATGGGCATCGGTTCGCACGCGGATGGACGAAACCGCACTGGCATTCGCGGTATTGGCCACGTGTACCACAGCCAGCTCAAAGAGATCGGCACGTTCGGGATGGCCAAAGGGTACCGTCCGATGTCGAGTTACATACTAACCGGGTATCCCACAGTGCGAACCTGTCAAAGATGTCGCGATGCCAGAATACGCGGGGATTATACTCAAAACACATTCTGAAAGTGCACGATTGTCCACATTTGGATAATCAATGACGCGTCTGAGTCAATACCTTTTATCTTTAAAAATCTCGAATCTGTTTTTTTTTTAAAGCGAATTAATTTGCTCTGAAATTTTCGTAATACTTATGACTTTAAATATTTAGATTCAATCATGAGGACATTACAGATAAAAAAATCGTAGAAACTCGTTTCGAACCACAATATTATTCGAAGCTTCTTAGATTTATAGAAATCTCGCGGCCAACGCTGGAGCTCATCCAATCCTGAAGATCGATCAGCGAACGAGGAAACAGATTTGTTGGAAAGTGCCGGAAGTGCCGCGAGGGGACGGTTGAATTTCTCAAAGTCGCGTCGTCAGATACCAAGCGTCGCAAACTCCTTTGATTTTGACAATCGCGCGTATATGTGCGTACGTACAAGTATCATACACACATACACCATGTATGCCGCTATACGTATATGTATGTATAGCGGCAGCATCTCTCAGCTTCGTTAAAACGAGCGTCCCGACCAATGCCTTCGTCGTTTCTTCGGACGACGCGCGCGTCTGAGGTTCGATCGTATCGTTGCCGGCGAAGGTACCTCCCCGCGACGTCGTGAAAGCTGGTTCGTTTTGGTTTCCCGGGATCATATATTGCGAATTTAGTGGGAAGCCGGGACCGTCGGAACGATCGGTTCGATCGTAGCTGGATCTTCGCCCGATGCTTCGCCGTCGTTCCATCCCCCGCTCGTCCCGTCCCGATCCCGTCCCCGTCGCCGTTCCCTCGCGTCCCTTTTCCTTTTTTCTTTATATCGACGTACGTATTCCGTGCCGCTTGTTTTTATCGGCACGAATGGGACTTTATGACGTCCCGTCACCCTGCCGTGCCGCTCTCCGCGAGCCCTCCTCTCCGTCCTCGCCTCCGCTCTCTTGTCGTCCTGCGATTCCTACCCGGATCGGATTTTATATCGGGAAGAACGCGGGAGCGGGACAACCACCCCGAATCCCGCGAGGACTTTTTCGACCGCGAAACTACTCCGCTCCGGCTCCCTAACTTCTGCTGATTCGCGCGGATACAAATTCTCTTGTACGGAAACGCATGTTCCGCTCGTGTTGAATCTCTTCGTCTGACCCCCTCCCCCCATCCCCTCGTATTCACGACGGAGAAGTCGCGGAATAACAACGGGTTAGTGCCCGATCGCATTATTCGCTCGAATTGCTTCGTAGCGCATTGATTTTTGTCGACTCTATCGTTCTACAACGTTTACGACGTGGATATTCGCGCAGTTGAAGAAAGAGAGAGAAAGAGAGTTTTACAGAGTATTTTTGTAATTTTACAAAATCATGAAAATTCTCCCAAATTTACCTTTTTGTATAATTGACTCGTTAGACTGTGCTTTTCCTCCAGGTTAAAGTTTACTCTCCATTCGAGCGCGATTGTATCGCGAGCTGTCGGGCGCGGAAAATTCGACGCACGTCGTTTCGATCGAAGGTAATCGGATCAATCGCGAGGGTGGTCCGATTTTTCTGTCGGATGGCATACTGGAGATGTAATACGCGAGGTATGTCGTTCATTAGAGCTCGTGACTTTGACTAATAATGTTTACATTCGTCACGTAGTGACGCGCAAGCGATTCCGATGATCGCAAAATAGTGGGCGGTAACTCTAATGTCTGACAATCATTAAAATTTATACGCTTTGAACGCCGAGTTTCTATTGCACGAATGCGCTTAATTGGCTAACGGATATTCCACGTTAGTCGACAGTGTAGACTGGATAATTATTGCAGCTACGAAAGAATTTAATATTTTACAAGAAATTTGATCTTTTTGCTACAAGTATCCTAGACCAAAATTAATAAATTTTAATTGGAACGTATTATTGTTACACCACATATATTGTATTTGATTAAAGCTTATCCATTAATTGGTTGATTTGAAATATTTTTTGTTTATGTTTGCTTTGTTCTAGACTAGAATAATAGAACTGTCATTATTTTGATAGGCTGATGAATATTGGTAATGTTTATTTTAGAAGTACGTGCTCCAGATAACTATCAAAATAGTAACGCGACGTGTAATTATTGTCGCCATCGTCGAGTAAAACAGTCGCATATTGTACCGTATAATTGTATCGTCTCGCCATCGAAAATAAGTAGACAAATTGTTTTGGATTATACAGTGAGAGCAAACTGCAATTACGGATAATTGCCGCGCGTCAAAGCGACGGCGGCGGCGTTAATTTCTAATATCGATCTGTATATCGAAAAATGTCAAGTCATTTATCGTCCATAATCCATTCGGATCGACGGCTTTTTGCGACGTGTTGGAAGAACTTAATATTCCATCTGTAAACTGTCATGTGACCTTAATCGCTGAAAGCTTAACTAGATTTAGCGCTCTTGACATTTACCAGTTTATTGTGGAACGTACGCGCGTTCTTGTTTCTCCCACTAATGGCGACTATATAATATTATGCGATGCCATTTATTCCTAACGGCGCGCCACGATACAATTACAATGAAAAAAAAATATAGATACGATCGATCAATCGATTATCTTTCATAACGTAAATTCAGCGTGTAATTAACTTACGCTCGTCGGGAGGTGGAAATACGGAGAAAAAAATGTGGAAAATGACGAGTGCTGTCGTTTCTTTTAAGAAATCATATCGCACGTAAAAATGATTATTTCTCGGCCGATTTAAAAGATTTTACGTATTAAAGATAGAATGCAACAAATAAAGGAAGATCCTATAAATAATTCCGAGTCAATTCTCTCGCAGCAAAAATTCGATTGGCCGTCATATTTTTTTTGCGACTACTTTTCCAGTATGCCGTTTTCTAGTCCCGTCACGCAAGAACGTGCGCTCGGGATTTTTTCTTTTTTTTTTTACGCGGGTGTTTGCGCGCGAGCACGCGCCTGACTGGTAACGGAGAACGCCTGGGAATTTTCCGCAAGTCCGACCGCACCTATACGAGAGAGAGAACGAGAAATCGGATTACTTTTTTCCGGTATATCGCGACGCGAAAAACGCGTCGACGTCGCCGCGTCGCGTCGTCGTCGTCGACGCGTTCCGTCATCATCGGCCTTCTCTACGCGTCGCCGATTCGCGCTCACGTGATAATAAAATGCCCGCGAAGTAATCTATCGAGATCCGAACGTTACGATCTACGAACCGCCGCGGGCTGCGGCAAGGTGGAATTATCGCGATGTCCCTTGATGGATGCGATTGTCGTTAGATGTTGCTAAAGAACCGATGCTCAACTACGTCGAGTAGCGATCGACGCGAATGCACAACGCGTTCGTTCAAATTGAACTTTATGTCATTTCGTTCCACCATTCTATCTCTCCTCTAGTCTTGGTATCAATTCTATGACTATATTAATTTTTAAATAAAAAATATCAACCGTTTATTGATTGAGAGCCTCTTATTGTTAGATGATATCATCACTACTTGACGCGTAGTAATTTTTTTCCAATTTGAATGCACTTTGCCTAGAAAAAGCAGGTGCTACTGATATATTTCGAGTGTTTATTCGACGAACTTTCAACGGGTCGCACATGGCCGTTCGTGTCCTTCGCTAGTTATAATACCGGTCACTTCGGTTGCGTAAGCGGTCGATCGGCTAGCGAATGAATACAGTATTGCCGATAGACTCGGTTGTACTCACGGCTTATACTGGAATCGAAACGATTATAAACGATTTAGGTTACGCCGCGGGCGGATTTCTGCTCCGCGCGAAAAAAATTCCGCGGCAACGGCTCCTCGTTGCACGAGGGTAGGCAGACCGTGGTCAGGAATCACGTCGGCGGGACGAAATGGCACTCGGTTGGATCTGCTCCCGCGGATAATCGATAACAGTGATTAACGGGGCAACGACGGGAACGGCGAGCCAACTGGAATACTAAAAGTACACTCGCGGAGGAAGCTGATTGGATCGAAGGGAACAAGGTAAGAGACGCCCTAAGCGCGAACGATGTAAGTTATAAGTATAATGGAACAAAACGTAAAATGGAACACCTCTCTCTTTTCTCTTTCTCCTCCTTTTATTTATTAGAAATTACTAATTGCCAATACTGGTTGTATTGGCAGACTCTTAAATAATGTTGATTATTATATCTCATAGAGATATAATCTTCTAAATCATACAAATTATAAGAGTTTTTTATTAATAATTATCAAATTATTAAAAAAAATATTTAATGCATTATAGAAAAATTGTAAAAAGATATGAAAATTATATTGGAATATTTTCAATTGCATATACCGTATTGGAATCATACGTTTTTGGACCAAAAAGCAGAGAGTTTCATATAAAGCCTGCGCGATTCGTGGACATAACAATCTGATCGAGACAATTCGATCGACCGTATCCGATCAGCCAGCGATCGGACATCGTCGATAGTCGCCACAGCGACGGATCTACTGCAGAACGCGCGGCGATTGGTTTTCGCAGCACGATCTGACCTAAAATCGAGCTCCGCTCGGTTAGACTCTGCTTCTCCGTCCCCCTTGCTGTCCCTGGTCGACTTGCCGCGGTCTCCTTTACCTCCTTGATCCTTCTCCTACTCCACCGTCCTCCTCTCCCCATCTTCCTCCTACATTCGTGATCTTAGTGCCGGTTTCTACGGGGAGCTGGGAAAAACGTTGATTTCACTCGGCTGGAATGGTGACACGATGTGCACGTCGGATTTACACACGCGACTCCTTCGTCCCTGTCGCGATACAATTGTACAATCGCGACTTCAGCGGGGTATTATACGGCCATCGCGCCGCTGCGGACGG
This sequence comes from Tetramorium alpestre, assembly GCA_021460005.1. Lineage (NCBI taxonomy): Eukaryota > Metazoa > Arthropoda > Insecta > Hymenoptera > Formicidae > Tetramorium > Tetramorium alpestre. Next base: position 426,496 of record JAJVSH010000048.1, on the reverse strand, counting down.
CACTAGATCGGTCGAGGATCAGTCCTTGCAGGAGAACTTTGTAATTGCACGAGGTAATAATTCCTTATAATTAAATTTCACGTTTCGTTTTTTTTACGTTTCTAATTTTTGTATTTTTAGTTGTGGACATGTACAACTTTATGGATCAAACATTTACTTCGGCGGATCTAACGTGGGTATAGGATTATTTTTGAAATTTCTAATTTCAAGGCGTCACGTGAGATTCTAATAAGCATGAAATTTACGATGCTCGTAATTTGCAGAGAGATCATTTCTCGCGCACGCTTATTTAGACTACTTTCCGAGCTGATTCAAAGAAATAAATCCGGTCGGCAATATCTCTCGATAACTTATTAAAACGACTGGTAGTCACGCGTGCGCGCAAACGCGTCCGTACAAGCGATCTTCCTTTGCACGTTATAAATACTCTTCCGGAGATACCGCCTTAAGCGCAATCGACGTGGTACATTTTGCAATTTATTGTGTCGCACCGAACGAAACGCGTGCATTTGGCCGGCAGATGTTGTCAGCTGCCTCACCTGCGTATGCAGCATTCCGGTGCAACATGCAGAGCACCTAAACGGTGTGCTGCATCGCGAGAAAGCGGCTTCCCGCCCACGTTTTACTCCTCTCATACCACTCTGGTTTACCTTTTAGTCTGGTTTACTTTTTATTCACTGTCTGGATCACCTATCGCATCGACATTTGCATTTTCAAAAATTTTCACATTAATTTAATAGAAAAAATTTTAACGTTACAAATTATCAAGGAATAATTGATTTTAACATTATTTCCTTATCAGTGAGTAATTGATGTAAATGTTTCGCAAAATTATTCAGAACACATACGATATTTTATTAAGACAAATTGAAACAAGAATTTTATCAGATATTTGATGTTTCTTCAGCGGATAATAAAAGTATTAAAATCACTCGAAAAATGTAAAAAGAAGGCTCCGTAATCTGCCAATTAAATATTAATTCCCGTCACCTATGGCGATCAACTTTATAATTTTGCACATAAATGAAATACTATCTCTATTATATTATATCTCTCAACTACATCATTTTCTAAGAAGCCGACGAGCATTTCTAGAATCATTCAATTTTCTGATGATGTAAATCATTGAAATTTTAGCATTGCGCGTAGAGAGAGACAGACAGAGAGAGAGAAAGAGAGAGAGAGCGCAGGCTAAGGGGATGAAGTGGGCGGAAATAAACGTAGAAGAAATAAAGAAATATCGGCGTGGTACAACCGCACGCGGTTGGTACCGGTGGCAATCGCAGGTACTCGCGCGACCGCGGATGTGTGTAAGTGAAAAGGGTTGGTCTTGTCGAGGCACGAGAATGCGGTTATGATAATGCACCGGCCACCGTGCTACGCGAAGAGACTCCGAAGGTGGACGCGGCTCGGCAATCTCGCCGGTGGGGGAGAAACTTGTGCATCGCATCCGCCGTGGTGCATCCTCTTCCTCACCGCGATGCGATGCGATGACGCCTACTCCATAACGTACCCGGCGCGCACACCGGGACATTTATCCATGCCGATAACCGATTTTGGCAAGGGCCACGCCGTCGTTGTCGTCGTCGTGGTGGTATCTCGCTTTCTTCTTCGCAGTTCTACCGCCTTGAGCCGTGCGAAACCCGCGGCCCCGGCAGATGCCATCGTGGCCACGCACGGTGGAAACTTGCTCGAATCTCCCATTGTTCTTCAGAATGGTTGCGCTGCGTGGCGCTGAATCGAATCGAGCCGCACGTTTCTCGGTCGATTTTATTGTCGCGACTTTTTCGCTGCGCTTCTCGAGAATTTAGCGGACAATTGTCCTTGCTGTTTTATGGCATCGCCAGATTTTCTAAGCGGACGCCGGCTGTTCTTCGGCCAAATTTGAACGAGATGGAGAGCGGAATAAAATCATTTGACAAGTAAAACAAAGCAAAGACCATCTTTTTACTGATAAGATGGATATAATCATTATTTACCGAAAAATATAAAGGATAGTAGCAAACTTATTTGTATGCGCCTCTGTTGGACATTCTCAATCGTGCAGTTATCGATAAAAGAACGAAGATAATAAAGATAATGTCTCCCGGAGACGATGTGATGTTATGGAAACTTTTGAGCGCGACTCGATAACGGCGACCCAAAATTCCGCTCACATCACATCGAACAGCGCTCTCTTGCACGACAAGTATCGCGTATTCGGTTTTCGCACGCGCAGAAAGAGAGAACCCACTTCGTCGCGCCAGGGCTGGCCGCGCGCGCGTGAGCTAAACGGATAAATTGTTTCCAGTCCATTAACCATTAACCGTACCAGGGATTTGGATTCGAGGTTTTCTCCGAGGTACCGTGAGACGATTCGCCACGAGGAAAAACGAATCGAAGAGACCGGCGGCGTTAAGATATAAAACGCGGCGAAGGTGAAGAAAGAAGGAAGATTCTCTTTCGTCAGAGGCGAAGAGAGAGAGAGAGAGAGAGGTGGCATATAACGGTTGAAAAGAAGTAAAAGGGGCGAGAGAGAGCGATCGAGAGCGGGTATCACCGGTCCACCCGATAGCAGTCACCGCCATCGGTTCTGCCCATCCGCTCGGGCGGAGCGGTGCGGTAGGGGTGGTTTTTAAATAATTCCACTATTTCCATGCATATTGCAGGAAACAATTACAACTGTAATTGCTAATAGAAGATTCCAGACGAGGCTAGGTTTATCTCAAGGTTCAAACCCGCTCCTTACTCGCCCATTTTGCCACCCACCTTACCCTTCTCCATCCCCATTGCTTGTCCCTTTGCTCAGTATAGCTCTTCTTACTTGCAATCTTCTCAAATGTCCGATTTACCACGACCGATAGCACCGCATTTCTCCTTGTCTTGCTCTCTTTCTCTCTCTCTCTCTCTCTCTCTCTCTCTCTCTCTCTCTCCCCCCTCTCTCTCTCTTTCTCTCTCTTTCTCTCTGCAGGAATGCACAGTACGATCACGTAACTAGATAGACGGTTTTACGACTGTTGGACATACCGTTTCCAGCCGCCGATTGTTCGCAAATGTATGTTATTGCGGCGCGAACTGTTGTCCATTACGAACGATCGTTTGTAATCCCGTATATTCGACCGGCATTTACAACCTCGAGCCACTACTTTAGCGCCGGGCTGCGGTTTCGTTTGCGTTTCGCTAAAATTTCGCCCGAAAGGCTCCTGTAATCGTCCAAGTGTATCCGAATTGCAGTGGTAAATGTCACACGTCGTGTGCTCTCTCTTTCCCTCTTTCTCTGCCTCTTCACTTTTGATAACAGCATTCGTTCAACCGTTACGAGATCGAAACCCATTGTGATGTAATCATGATAAGAGTGTAGTCTCTTCGATTTGGACTTTAAAAGATCAAAATAATTTATGAAAAGAAAAATCGAACTAAAGAGGATTGTGCAAGTTTTATGCCACGTTACACGTAAAGACAGACAGGAAGTAGCGTTTCATTCGAAGCAAAAATACGAAGAAAGGGAGTCCGGGCTGGTCACGGGGAGACGGGTGGGTGGAAACAGGAGGGTGCAGGAGCAGAGGGCAACGAGGGAAAAGGATAGACGTAGACAGCGAGAAGGAATGGAAGGAAAAAAAATCAAGCAAATTGGTATGCAGCACACAACAACCGGCGGGTGGAACGAAGGGGGAGTGAAGTTAGGCCAGCTAGGGGTTCCTGCTTCTGGAGAGAGGGTGGGATCAATACTCTCTCTCTCTCTTTCTCTCGTCTCCTCTTACACGCCGGCACGTACACGAGAGCGGGCGCGTAGACACGCGAGCGCGTACATGCACGCGCTTCCCCCGTCGTTGTTCTCCTCTGCTTTTCTTATTTTCCTTCCTTCCCTCCTCCATCGGTCGTCTCCGCGCAGCAGCCCGTGGCAAATCCCGAAACACACTAGTAAAACCGAGCGAGAAGGCCGCGAATGAAAAGAGAGAGAGAGAGAAAGAGAGAAAGAGAGGAGGTGGATTCGTTGCCGGCGCGACGCGACGTGCCGATGGATCGCTAGAGAGTCGGCGGGATTCTCCCGGTCGCGGAGTTACTGAACTGTAGTATCAGGATAATTATATTCGATCGGAAGGATGCGAGGTACAATAACCCGGTATCCTGTTATTTATACCATTATGTGTAGGGGCGAAATTGTTTCGGGCCGTGCACGGTTCCTGGACTCGCAGGAACACGATCATTTGCCGCGAAAGTATCGCTCACGCGACCATTATGCAGAGTACACAGTAACAAAAGCGATTGAATAATTTAATGGAAACCCGAGATAAAACGGATCTGTAATCTTAATTCTTTATTTTAGGTGATTAGTCCGTCCTCTGTCTCTTGGAAAGTATGAACTTTTGGAGATATCGATTGAAATTTTCTGAAAAGAGACGAAGCTTAAAAACGGGCCAAAAAATATATACGTGCGTGTATTTACTTTCGCAATTGATACTTATGCGCGAGCGTAACGCGCACTTTTCTCTCTTAAACAGCGCTATGACGAAGGCCGGACGGCAAATTAGCGCGGCTGGACATGGAAAAAGCGAGGAATCGGGAGGGGCTGCGACTACCCTGCCGCATGGAATTTCGCGAGAAAATTTCGACGCGCCCGTACTATAATATAATTACGATATTCCGCCGGGGCGGAATATACCGTGGGATTAACAAGGCACACATTCTTGTGAAACACCAGGCAAGCGGCGGAATCACCCTAATTCGAAACCAGGTTGCCATCTCGTTCGCGCTTGCTCTCTCGCCGTGTCGGAAAGGGTAGAAAATTCGTGAAACTTGAAGGTTGGCCTAAGTCATTTCGTTAACGAGGTCACTCTTCTCCCTTATAATTAAGCTCTTTGATGGCGCAAGCTCCTACTTGGCATCTTTGACGCTGCAGGAACAAGCACGGAACGGTCGATGAAGATGATTTCTATGTATATATGAAAAGTATTGTAAAGCCCAAAGTTATCCAATTTAGAGACACGCGCGTTTTAAACAAACAAATTATTATTATTATTAATCGATGTTATTAATCGATATGAACCTACATGATTTGATGAGCGAATGTTTCTTAAGAATGCGAATAGCGAGGGTGAACGAGCGAAATGGATGAGGGAAGATAGACGAAAACCAGGAACGAATAGGCAGTCGGTCACGTCTTGGGTTAATGTTGCATGCAAGCAAAGTCACTAGGTTTATTAAACTGTGGAAGGAAGAATGGAAAGGAGTTGGTGACTAACTTTGAGATCGCGCGTCGAATTAATGCGTTAAAGCGTTAGCGCTTTCTTGCGGGTAATTTGTCCCAATGGCGATTAAGCTCGCGAAACTTAATTAATCTGTTCCAGCAAAGTTTTCCCGAAGTCGAAAGCTCATATTCTCGTCTACTTATCGTTCAAAATAGACAAGATGATCCTGACGTTTATTTCTTTAGTAATATAATACAAGCTTCGTGTTCGGTAATCAGTGAGCTATTTATCGTGATTTAACGGAATTTTAAAAAATGCAAATATAATATATTCATGCATTGTTCTCTGGCTAATCGTGTCACATTATTTCTGTTGAGAAATTCATAAACGGTATCGAATTACATCTGATTATATAATATTTAATAATAACTTAAAAATCAGCGACTTGCGTGAAATGGTAATCATATCTTTATCTTATTTAAAATCATATCTTCTGATCTAAAACTATAGCGTAACATTTTACGTATAACTTGGTTATTCATGATTAGTACAAATTCACGGCGGTGTATATTTCAAGTTATATAAACCATCTCGATTAAAAACACGCGAGTTCAAATGTTATAAAGTTGCTCGCTCGAGAGTTAATATTTCTGTTATCATCCGCTTGAATCTACTATTATGATCTTTTTATTACTTAAAATCTTATAGACTTTGCACGACAAATAAACATTCTAAGATAATAAAGCGAGCCTATCTTAATTATCAGATGTTGAATATTGAACCAAATTTCCAGTAATAAATGTTTTGTCTCGGGTCTTAAAAAAATGTTTGTAAAAATCAATTTAATTTTATATTTCACGAAACCAATATAGTTTTCCACGCTACAGTCTTATCTAGATGAGATTCATCTCTATTATTTGAATTTTTGTTCTCTGCAAACTTAATAATAGAAATTTAAAAAAAATCAGACATCTTACAACTAGTCAAGTATAAAGTGATAAATATAACAAAAGATATGACCCTAAGTGATATTCCATTTCAGGCGCGATTAACATAACGAAGAATCATCCGTTCGGGCAGCGGTTTCCTGTGGAATGACCCCGACAACGGAAGCTGACACAGGAAAAATCGGCGACATAGAATAATACGCGCGGGCGAACAATGCAAAGTCTTTGCACAAGGCACTGCGCGGCCAAGAGTTCACGGCTGTTGCCTGGGTTAGGGGTTAGGATTTCCGATATTATTTATTTGGGGCCAAGGTTAACCACCTGACCTGATCCTACTCCGGCTTAGTTAAGTCAAATCACACGGAGCTTTCTTTACTAAAAAAAAAAAAAAAAAAAAATAAAGACCAAAGAGATCTCAAAGAAGCACTCTCTAAATTTCTTAGAGTGAAATATAACTCTAATTGAGTTAATATTCACTTCAAGCGATAGTGAAAATACTGCCACTCGAATATAGTGAAAATTGACTTTTCACAAAAGTAACTGTTTAACTTTAAATAGGATGAAAAACAAATTACTCGTTTCGAAGTGACTAATTCACTCAATCAAAGAATAAAGTTCTTACTTTCATGAAGTGAATTTTTTACTCTATTGTTACGGGTTAACATATTCACTCTTAACAAGTATAAATTTTAATTCTAAGTCGGCTTTCACACTGAAATAGCAAGCTATGTGTAACATAATGCTTCGAGTAGTTGAAATGAGAAACAAGGTCATTTCTTTTCACTTCAACTAATCGAAGTTGCACGTCACACATAGCTTGCTATCTCAGTGTAAAAAGCCGGCTAAGAATTAAAAGTCTTTTTCTTTCATAACCTAAACTGGAAACACAATTTAACTTATAAACTATTCTTTATTTAACACGCGTTTGGTAAATAAACTACATAAATTTTTATAAGGATTTTCCTCTGGAAGAAACGTTGGAAAAATTTCTATATTAATTACAATATATTAATTCGTTCAAAACGTATATTCTTATGCCGAGATACACGAACGACTAACGTCGAGAAACAGCGAGACGATAGTGACGATGGTTTTTGCTAATATGGCAGGCTCATTCGTGCTTTACTCACTCTTCATGTGAATGAAAATATTCACTCTACACTGCATAGAGTGAAAATGTCACTCTACAAAATAGAGCACACATGTATTCACTTCAGTTCTCAGAGTGAATTTTACACTCTACAACAAAAAGTAGAAGAATTCACACCATATGAGTGAAAAGTCACTCAAATTCGAGTGATTCGACCAATTCAAGTTTTTGAGTGAATTATCGCTCTAAGAAATTTAGAGAGCACAAGGCCACTAAAGTATCTACTGTTTCGAAAACATCTTTTCATTTGGACTCAATGTAAATAACGAAAATCATTTAAAGTCAAATTTATTATGATCCTAATTACATGCAAATTTTGATGCAAAATCTGCTGCGTGTCGTCTTAATGTCGTTTTCGTTGCTCGTTTAGCAACGACGACGTAATTTTTTAATGCGTCATTCCTTGTATTACGTCGTCATTCTTCGCCGTGGCAAATAAATTTTCCTAACGGTCGCGCGCGGTGACTTGTGCTGGCATTGATTTTATCCGAGCATAACATCTGTGAGCTTAGTGACAGGTACTGTGCCGCAGCAGTTGGTAACCGCCCATGGCGAATGGGAGGCTGACGAGTGAAGAGTGAAAAGGACGAGGAAAGTCGGTGATTATGGTCAAAATGTGCAATAAATAATAATAATTGCCGCTACGTGTTTGCACAATGCAACTCGTCGCTTAGGCTGCCGCATCGGCACAAAAAGGTAGATCTCAACTCATAGCTACGGCTGCAGTTATGCTCGAAGGAAGCGACGATTTTTCTATGAAGAGATTAAACGATTCTGTTCTCCCGCCTGCGGGAGAGAAAGAGAGAGAGAGAGAGAGAGAATTTCACGTTGAAAGAGGAAGAACGTATCGAAATGTGAATATGTAATGAGAGAAAGAAAAAAACGCTTCCAAGAGTAATATTGCACGGATATTTAAAATTAATACGACGTAAAAGGTATTTCGCAAATTTTTTAATCCCATATTGCGGAATTTGCGCGAATATGGATTGTCAGGTAAGAAGTAAAATATTTTTCATGCAAATGACGCTCGGTGCGCTGAAAGCCGTTTCATCGCAATGGCCGGTGACCGTCCCTCTTTTCGGGATTAATTAAAGAACCTTGCGGCGCGTTCTTGGAAGAACGGCGACTACAACGGACGCCGCCGCCGCCGCCGCCGCCGCCGCCGGTACAGGATCGCATGTTTCGGTCTAAATTCTTCGTGGTCTACATCACGGTCGTAAGAAAGCGTCAATTTGGCGTCGGATGCACGAAAGTCCAACGACATCGTTACGAAAATGCTCGAGCAGTTTTCCAGGCTCGCCGGAACTCGGTCAGAGAAGAAGAGAGGGAGCGAGAGAAAGAGAAAAGAAAGAGGGAGAGGGAGAATACCGGTCACACAAAGGCACCGCGTCTGGATATGAATTCTTATTTTACCGATGAGGTAAAATATTGGAGTAGCTCGCATCCGCCGAGGTGGGTCCACCGCCGCATCCATAAATAAGATTTCATCGTGTAATACGTAATATCGCGTGCGCCCTATCCATTGTGTATTTTTATCTTCATTCACTTTGCATAATTTCGCCCACGGTCCGCGCTCTCGCCCTTAAATCGTCGAGCCGCGCCGTCGTTTCGCATTGCGTAACCGAGAAAAATTGATCGATGGCATTGCTATTTTTTTTTTACGGGAAATTTCGTACTTTTGACTAAAACACTGAAAAGTTCTTCAGCTGTTATTTAAATTGTTTTTTTTTTTTATTTTCTCAAGCCAACAGCAAAGGCACTTTGTTTTTGAAAAATGGAGTTTGATGTTAAACAGTCAACGAGTCCCTATTCAAAGATCAAAAGCAACGAGGAAGAGCAAAATCTACACTCTCACGTCGAAATGCTACTACGCACTTTTTTCCTCTCTACCCGTAAAAAGTATATGAAAAAAATATGCGCAGAGAGATTCCCTTGGGGAACGCCGCGTTAAACGAGGGAATTAAGGCGGCTGAAGGGCGCTTGTGGTTTTTCATCATTCTTCATCTTTTATTCGAAGTAGGAGCACGCGATTCTCGAGACTCGGACGGAGATGTCGGTGATGCCGCGCTCCAAACGCGTATAAGCGTACCTAGGTAATCTAGAAAATTGGCGAATAAATCTCGCGGAGAAACACGTACGCTACTCATTTGTAAAAAAGCTGACAAAGCACGCGAATGAATGTACAAATTATTTTTTACCATTATCATGAATTTATTTAGAAATATAAGCCGCATTTCGTTGTAATCGAATAATTGAATTTATAAAAAGATTTAAACTCCAGTAGAAATACTACACTTTTTCCGCAAAGCACATACACACGCGTCACCGTTCCCAGTGATATTGCTTGCAAAACTCACTATTCCACATCGCGGGACTGTATCACGAGGAATAAGTAATCCAATCGGAAAGAAAATGGATCTTTTTGACTATTTACTTCGATCCTTATCGCTTCGAGATTCTCTCGCGCGAGATTGCGCGATTTCCTCGGGGAAGAGTTCCGGGCGCAGGGGATCGGCGCGGCTTGATGCGGAACCCCCATTCTAATGTTTACCATTTATCATGACACTCCCGATTGCCTACTGAGTGACAAAGGATTACGTGTAGCTCGCGCTCCTTCTCTCTTCTCCTCCGTTCCTTTATACGACGCCCTTTTTTTATTTTACGGAAACGCGTGCGTGCCGGCGCATAACTTCCAGATATCGTATGGGCTTTATCACGCGGACACCTGTCCTACTTACAGGTTCGTTATTATCGGAGCTCTTATCTTGCGCCTCTGCCGATCTTTTCAAAGTGAAGGATTGCATCTCTCGTCGCGCTACTCGCCGGCACGTCCAACATGTTTCCGCGGCAGAATTAACAAAAAAAAAGAAGGTAAATGTATAACGAAGGGAGAAGTGTACATTAGAGCGCATTACATTAAACTTTTGTATTTCTTTCATTTTCATACGTAGATCTAGATTGTCGAGAATATAGACTATCTCTTGAAAAATAATTTTTTTTTGTAAAAAAATGCGTACACTTAGTCTTTAAATTTTCTTAAAGCAAATTATGTTGCACAGTTAATTAATTTCAAATAACTCGTATTGTGTTCTTCTTTTACGTAAAGCTAATTACCTAAAATCATGACAAGTCGATTTTTATATATCTGCTCATTATCTCATCGTATTGTCCAATAATCAATTTTCACACTCGAAAAATCATCGCTCGATTGGACACTACATTTCACAGCTGGATACGCATCGGGGCCAAATTAAAAGTATCGAATACCTATAATTAAACGTAGAATCAATTATATGACGGGGCTGAAAAAAAGTTTCTGCACAGTCGATTAATTGTCCGGCACTCTGTGGTATGCAGGACGCGCGTACGCACGTACGAAATAGCATTTAGTTAGTCCCAGTTATGGGATCCCACTAGATTAGGGGTTATTAGGTGTCGGTGTCCCTGTGTTTCAAGCACAGCCCCTCATAGAGTGCTGTTTAGACCGGGCGTGTGTGTGCTGTGTTTTCGGTTTCGACGTTTTTGGGCCCTGCGGACCCTGGCAGCCACGTAACGTGTTATTACGTGTCTGGCGGTCTGCGGGCAAAGAGGGAGGAAGAGAGTACGAGAAAAAAAGGAAGACCGGGAGAGGAAGGAACGAAAGACCCGGGATGGTGCGTGGATCCACCTCGACCACAGCAACAACCCCCTGAGCCAACTAAATCGGGGCCCGTTGTGCCTCGCGGGCACAGTGCCACCAGTGTCTCTCAATAAATATTATACAAATTGCTTAAAGACTCTTGGAAACGATTGCGGCATGTCCACCTTCCAACGTCTCATCGATAAAAGGAGATTACACTGAAGAGAGTGAGATAATGGCGCATAATACTTGGTTTGCGAATATAGGTAAGTTATAAAAATAGACATTATTATTACTAGATATTAATATTATTATTTTTTATTATTATTAGTNGCTGCTAGTATTATTAAGTAAGAAAAATCACATGCTTAGATCTTATGCTAAACGTAGGGGAGGGGAGGAGGGCTGACATTTCTACCACAATCATTTTACGCGTACATGGTGAAATAAAAACTAAGAGTCCATTATATACAGGGCGGACGAAGGTGGGGAGGCATTTTGGAAGTAGGCGCGATTAAAGGAAGCCCGATCGTCCTTTCGTGGCTATGATGAATTTCGTCATTCCGCTAAAACAAGGCAAAAGCGCAGCGATGCTCTGGGCGAATCCTTATTATGCGAGGATGGGGTTGCAGGTCGTTATATTATTCAATAGCTGTGGAGTCCGGAGAGAAGAAGCGTTTCTTCCAAGAAGCCGATGTAGTTTCAGATAATAGACCGGCGAATTGGGATATAACGTGTCTTAAATTATCTAATGAGTGTCCGAAGGGTATTACGAGCCCAAGGTCACCCTATTTTTTCACGGAAAGGACTATTATCTTAAGAAATGCATCGAGATAAAATGTTTGCGAGATTAAATCCTAATAAATCGCGCAATAAACGACCAGCACTTACAATTACAATTTTTAATTTTTATGCTATATACTACGAAAACATTATGTTTTCGCAGAAACATCGTGTAAGCTTCGGATTATTAAATTTGTTATTAATCATAATTTATTTTCTTATTGCGATGATGAAGATAAAAAAGTCTCATTTACCAAATATATTTGTAAGCTGTAAAAATATTTGAGTTTTTCCAAAAGTAAAGTTATTGGACATAAATTTCTTTCTTTCGCGATAGTAGATCTTTTCTAGCCGGATTTTCTGTCAAATTCTTGGCAAAAGGTGAAACAGACAGCACGCCTTGTTCGTCGAGAAGAAGGGAATTAAGGGTGCGGGGGATTCGATCGATTTTTAAAGTAACCGCAATATTTGACAGCTACAGCCCACGGCCGCGGTTTTGGCACCACCTGTTTCACGACCCTCCGGCCTCCACGCACATACATACACACTCATGTTTCACGACTCATATCACACACGGACACACGCACACGCACGAGAGAAAGAGGGAAGTAGAATTCACCGGCGCGCGTCTGCGGTCCATGAGTAACTGCACCATGCCGGCAGACACGCCGCCAATAAGTGAACATCAGTTGTGTTCAACACCCTCGCTTTGTTCCACCCTCGTCGCGCGCTCACGCACCATTCTGAAATCCAACGACACGCCGCAACGACCTCGATTCCGAGGCTGTCAAATCTACGCGATCAATTCAGTGCTTCCAGCTTGTATTTTTTTAAATAAAACCACCCCTGTGCACGAAGGAGAAAGCCCCTAGTTGCGGTCACGTATCGAAAGCGCGAATACTTTGATACAGCTGATACTTTGTATATACCTGATATTTTGCAGATTGAATAAATTACGAAACTTTTATTCTCTGTTCTAACGTAATTGATAAATATTCGTTTAAAAATCTGTCAGTTCACATTTATTTGCGGTTGTAAGTACTGGAAGAGAATCAATGTTGTTACGTTCAACGAACAAATTGGTTACGGAATCCACTTGACTGCCGTGAACAGCCGGACGAAAGTTGAATACGCAAGAAAGAGAATTGAGTTGACAACGTCAGTGATGTATGTAGGAATGACCTCGAAGTCCGTGGGCGCGACCCTCCTGCGAATATATCGAGGCCTTTGGACGACATTACGGTGTTATATGCGCGGTGTGCCACGGAGAGACATTGATTTATATGAAGTGAGAGTCAACGGGCTCGTGGAACACCTCGACCTTCCTGAAATATCTTTCGGCAACGAATCTGCCGTGAGTTTTCCAGGCAAACCCTTCAAAGAGACGATTTTTTTCGCAAGGAATAAGTCAGCTCGGTTGTTTTTCACGAAGAAAAAGAGTCAATTTTTAACATTTTAGGAAAATAGGTTTTTTTTCTCAATTGTGAACGTGCAAGAAGTTTAATTTTGTTTAAATATTAAACTTATCATTATAATTTGAGACATTTTATTTAATAATATTTTATCTTTGCCCAGAATCTATCACAATCGAGAATTCACGCGAAAATCGAGTATTATCCACCCGGAGGATCGTGAGCTGATAAGTCTGAGGGTTAGTTTAGACAGGAATTCACGTATCGACTCGATTTTGACGTAGCGTGGACATTATTTATTTTAACCCCAGCAGTTTGGCCGATCGAGCAGGACGGTGGGTGCATTCTTACGGGGAGTCACGTATCCCAGAGGTGGCCGGAGGGGTGACGATGGAAGGCGATATATTGGCATACCTAAACCAAAAAGAATTTCCAACGTGTACGTATCCTCGTTCATCGTGGGCTTTGTCCTCTTTTCGCCTTCCTCGGTTTCTCGAGGCGCACGTCTTTCTGTCTGTCTTTGCTCGTCGTTGGTCAGACTTCTCGCCGATGCAACACGCTCAATTGCGGATGTCGAGAATGTGATAGATGTCCTTTCGGCATAGGAATGCGAGACGAGCCTGATGGAATGGAGGATGACATGTAGCGGAAATACTCCCGATCCCGAAATACCGTCGATTCAGGAAATTCAGTGTATACACGCATTTTTCTGCAAGTTATCCTTGCGAAAATAGTAGAATCTCTCACATTTTTTATAAATTTAATCAAATATTAATTGTTCTTGTAATTCTAAACCAATTAAATTAAACGATCATTAACGATATTTTTATATCACAAATCAAATAGTAATTTTTTTTCCGAACGAAGTGACGCAAAAGTACACATTTTTTTTTGTCACGAAGAAATGCCGCTTATCATATTCGATGCGACGAACATCTCGCGGATAAAACACGAGCCGGGCGTAGGCCGAGGTATAATCCAGGGTGGCACATAAAGCGACGTTCATCACGTACAATAGACAGCCATGAAGCAAAACACCGAGCCGCGGCCGTAAACTGGAAATATGTCAAAGATAATAAAACAATTAGCCATAAAACATAACGACCCCCGTATGTGCCGTATATCCGATGCGATGCCGCGCGGCCGGTGAGGAACGGCGAATGCGAGCGGCGGGAATGGCATAGAGGGCCACAGGATGGCACGGCGATTGTAAGTGGAAAAAAGTCGCCCGAAACAATGAAGCGAAGGGAGAGTATCCAACATCGAAGTTTCGGGGGAGGGATTTACATATGTTTTCATGGTAATAAGTGTTCCCTGCTACCCCGCGCGTATTTCACGTAATCGCCCTCGAGATAAATATCGTCAGAACGTGCCAAGTAAATCGGCCGCCTCTCCACGAGCGTTATAAATGCATTGCGCGATGATATGTCGCGGTGATTCTGATTCAATGGCGTACGTTCGAATGCAGAAACTACGATCGAGTGAATTGTCGTGAGTTTAGTTATTGCACAACGAATATAAACTCGAAAACAAACTTTTCTTTCAGTAGCATTAGTTTTCAAAGAATTTTTGAGAGAGCGAGAGTCGGTTTGCAAAATCATGTCACGAACCCAAGGTCGTTCAAATTTCAGCCGAGAGAATAGAAAGGCGAGAGGTGCAGGGAGAAGGAGGGAGCCTAAAGGAGAGACCTTGGCCGAAGTGCGACTAACGCGGCCGGAATGATAAATCGCTCGCAACGAGAGAGTCGCGAAGGAGTATTTAAACGAGACGATCTTCCTCAGGCGCAGCGAAGAGATTAAAACCACCGAGTAATGTAGCTCTTAATAACAATCACGTTACAGAATCTGGATCGTAATCGCCAGCGAACGGATGTCAACGCAACTGATTGCAGAAAGCATTATCTTCTTACACGGCACGCTCTTTAAGTAATTGCTTTATTCTTGTTTCTTTCAATATTATTGATATTCTCGATCATACTTTCGAACGGCTCGTTCAGTAAAAATGGGGAGAGCCAAGAATTTCAATTTTCGTAGAGTTAATTATCTTCATTTTATATCGAGTCGAATGTCTAATTTAACACTTTTTATTGGATAGAAATATTTTCATTTATCCGGGCCTGATAATTTACGTCGGCATTGGCGTTGACAATTATCGCCGAAGAAAAAGAAACGACTCTGAGGGTACATTTGTTTCGACAGCTTGTCAGCTCCTAATACAAAGTGGATTCCTCGAGAAAAGAAAACGCGTCCCGGGACCGAGGGGGAGAAGGCCATCGAGCGAACCGAGGGATTCGTCCGTAGTCCTTTTCCGGCAGGGTTACACACACGATGCACAGTCGCGCTGCATCAGCTAGGCAGTAATGAATTCGGAGATAAATGGCCGGAGATACCAGCCAATATGTAGAACTGTCGTTCCTTCGTTCCGTTCCTCGGACGCTTTATCGCCCGGGAGAGAAAAGAAAGGAGCAGGATTGGTCTCTAGCAACTACCCGTCGCCGCGTAACGTCTCCTTCCATCGGGATCGTGTCTTTAACATATGAAAACACGTTGTCAGATATAGCAGCCGCCGCCGCCGCGGGGTACACTGGCACACGGATCGTCCCCGGTGGGGAAATTTATTAGACCGGAATACGATTTAGAGTTAATTCCGCGGACATTGCGCGCCGCGTGTTGTTTGAGCGAAAACTGGTTTTGCAATCGATATGCGCTATTAATACACATGGCGTTACTCGTGATCTAGAACTGGACGCATTTCGTAACCGCGAGTATCAACTTCTCTGCTACCAAGGAATTCGAAAATCCATTAAGCCCGAGCAATTTTTCCGCCATTCGAGTTTCAGATAAATAACTTTTATCGCGATAACTTTGACTTAAAATAAAATATGCTGATTTGTCTGTCTAAATTTTTCCTGCTAGTAAGAGAAAAGTGGAAAAAAAGATGGAATTAAAATAACGCGTAACGACGGACGACGAGACGAACGCAGCTCGTCCCTAGCGATTCTTTTAAAAACACTGTACGTGGTCGATGTAATAATACCGTTCGACACAATGCATGGCACGCTGTAACGGTTTTAGAGAGAGATAAAGCAAGGAAGCGAGCGAGAAGCCTCGCCTTTTGCCACTTGATTCGTTTCCGGGGTCGCGTCTCGAAATAGAAGTTGCAAACCACGACGCATCATTCCCGTTTTAGCGGAGTTTTACGGCCTGCCTACGAGCTATCGGTTCGTTTGACGGCTATGAATCTCACCGTCGCCATCAATGTGGGTTTTTGACCACCGGCTGTCAAGCTCTACGTACTCGCGCGATTTGCCTACTTCGGAACCAGGAAATCGTCATCGTAAAATTTATACAGCCAAACGGTATATGTTACCAGAAACATATCGGGTCCGACGCGTTTAAGAAAATGATAGCAACATTCGCAAAAAATTACATCAACTGTAGCTCTTCTATGAATTTATCGGGATTTATTTTCGATAACAAAAAAGTTTCCCCAACAAAGCTTTTAAAGACTAAATAATTCCTCTAAAAAAATTATTCTGTTCTTATCATTACGACAATCTGTAATTAAATTGTTACTCTAATCGTAAATAAATGCAAGCGATAGACGGAACTTGATCTTCCTTAGCGTTAAAACAACGTCGCATTGCCAAACATTGCCAAGGATGTAAAAGAAAGTTACGAGCGGCGGAAGTTACAGCGTTGTCTGCGGACCGCTTTACGAAGTCCCGGTTCTCCTTATCAAGGCTCGGAGAGATGGTGACTCGGCCGGGCGAACTAGCTCGTGACAAATCTTAGCGGGGATGCTTAAGCGCATAAAGCTCTCTCTTATCCCGAAAGAGGCGACGGTAGTCTCTCTCGCGGAGGATGAGAGGTTGGTGGGGTAGCTATATTTTCCATTCCATGCCGCCCGTCCGTTCCCAGACCAAGAATCTCGGTATACGACTCTTCGGAGTCACAATACACGCGTGCACGAGAGAAGAGAAATAGAGATTGGTAGCGGGTGGCTCAGTAAAATGATTCTATTAATTTTTCCATCGAGAGCGGCACTCGTGCATGCTGCCCCTGCTTCACGTGACATCATCTTTCGGGATTCCCCTCCCCGCTGTTGTTCCACCGTCGTGGCACCGTCATGTTCTAGATATTCCTCGGCTGTATGTTACGATTACAAACACGTCGCGACGTATTTCGGAAAAAAAAATCACCGCTAGCTGCCTTTGTACGTTACAAGATTATCGCAAATCAAACATCTCCGCGCGCATGAGTATGTATATTTTATTCATTATTATATCGTTATTATATATAATTACGTTTCCATTACACAGCTTGAGGCTGCGAGGGTACTTGAAGGTATCGAAGCAGCGAATCTTCCGTTAGTTTGATACTTGAATTTCCTTGTACGAATTATATGTACGATTATCGCGCGATCACTATAATAACACTCGAAACCCACGGCTGAGTACTAGCACTA
The DNA here is from genome assembly GCA_021460005.1 of Tetramorium alpestre. Taxonomy (NCBI): domain Eukaryota; kingdom Metazoa; phylum Arthropoda; class Insecta; order Hymenoptera; family Formicidae; genus Tetramorium; species Tetramorium alpestre. Next base: position 408,950 of record JAJVSH010000048.1, on the reverse strand, counting down.
CCGTGATCTCGAGTTATTTGCGTTTCCCTTTGAGACGAGATACGAGGCAAAGCCTAGCCAAGATATGTACCGACGAAAAAGGCAAAGTATACGAGACAGAATGAACCTAAACTAAACACCGAGGGCTGAGCGCGAGGAATGGTGGAGGGAGGGGACCGAGAGGCGCCACCGTGACCTCCTTCGACCCCGAACCATCCGTCACTCCATAGAATCAATGTGCCAGGAACGAAAAGGGCCGGGTCACGAGTCCGATCTTGGAGCCGGCCATGGAGAACTCCTCCGTGTCCCTTCCCTCCCTTGTTCTTCTCTTTTGTCCGCGCGGAGATTGTGCTCTCGCTCGTCTTCCGACACCATTAGATCCGCCGAATTATAAGGAGCAACGTCCCGCCACGTCGCTTTTATTGGAATACGAAATGGATCTCGCGTGTCATCGGCGGGCATTGATAACCCGGAGCGAAACACAGCCACCGTTACGTGTACGAAATGACTTTGCCCCGACTTGGGACACGCGTCCCGGCCGGACGTGACGTTCCAATTGCCGCAAGTGACTCATTCGGTTTTTCTCTCCTCGATCAGCGTCCCTTTCTTCGGGGACATTGCTCGACTGCAGAAATACTTTCGTATCTCCTCGCAGCAATGCCGCAACGCGCGGATTGTCTCGTCGCCGCCGTTGTTCATTATAATTTGTCTTCCACAGTCGGTACCGCGACCTACACATCGTACCCCGCAACGTGCGCCGGCACTACCTGCTTATACCTGCGTGTGCCGTGAGCCGAGGTTATTAGAGGTCCCCCGTGCGTTTCATTGTTTAACGACAAAGAGAAGAGGGAACAAAGGGGGTCCTGTGGCTTTTTCTGCGCGTGGGCGCGAGGAGAGTCGATGTGTCCTCGTGCGGTTAGACAAGTCTGAAGTCACCGCCCTAACACATAGATACATCTCGCCGTACGCCACAGAGGGGAGGCGAAGGGTGAAGCCAGACGGAGAAACGGAAAGAGAGACAAGACGCATTCTCTCGAAGAAGCTTCAATTAATTCTACGCGATGAAAAAAAATATAAACGTCCAAGTATGCCTTTGTATCCATTATTTTTTTCTCTTGTTCAACGATGTTAATAATTAATTTATAAAAAAAAATTTAGTAAGATGTATTGAAAAAAATTAATATTACATTAAAATTATTATAAAATGACAAAAGTCACGTCGATCACGAAAGAGCGAGTCGGAGATGCCTTTTAGACGGCTGACAACGTCACATCCGGTTTATTTTCTTCACCGGCAGACTTCTTCGCGGTGGAGGTGTGGCGAGGTGCATCCTTGAATGAAGAAACCGTGTCTGGGCCCTCCTCCGTGTTTTCCCTGGTCCTCCGCCCCGACTACACGGCGACCTCATGGCTCGTCAGTATCGATAAGAGCAACGCGTCCTACACGTCCACGTCCGCTCCTCGCGATCGGCACAACCTGACCTCCGCGGTCGCATTGTGGCCCACCGTCTTGTCCCTTTCGTCTCCCTCCCGCGCTCTTCTCCACCTCTTCGTAATCACGATCTCTCTCGAATCCACGGCGTCATCGTGTTCGCAGTCGGTGCGTACGAGGGAAAGACCGACATGAATGGAAAGAGTGAATGGGTGAACCAGGGTGAATGCATTCGAATTACGACAGCGACGGGTTTCTTCACGGTCAGAGGGAGAGGCAGAGCGGGGACAGAGCGAAAGAGAGTGAGAGAGAAAGAGAGAGGCAGGACCTAGCGACGGGTTCAGAGACAGGTCACCTGGTACACCCGGCACGACGTGTTTACAAATTGTCTAATCTCGTCGACAAATCGGTGCCAGGCCTGTTTTTCGTGCCCTCGAGGTGCACTCCTCACCCCCCTTCTTCTTCTCTCTTACAGGAATGTACCGCTGTATACACGTCGCTCGGTTCTCGCGAACGACAGCTCTCAAAGAGTCGAATGAGGTTCATAAAACCTCTGTGGCTTCCAGAGTCCTAATCTTTAGACGAACAAGACACGTGTCGACGCACGTCTGTAGCCTTATGAAGTATGACAATAGAGGTAGACAACGCAACAGCAGCAGCTCTAAAGACACACTTCTGTCTTAATTTTAAATTATAGTTTCTGCTTTATCAAATTACAGCTAGGATTTACAAATAGCTAATTCGAGAATCATTCAACGATCTTACAGATGTAAATTTATTTTTTAAATATTTATTAACTTTAGCGAAAAGTTTAGATTCAATATACAGATGTAAGTACAAGTATTCTTCAGAATCACTTGTTCGAAAGATTAGAAGCGAACGGTGGCAACGCAAACGAGCAGCCTTCACCGTTCGTTCGGCTCCTCAGGTATGAACGGACGAACGCGACGAAACCGCAAATTAAATTAGCGAGTCGCAGAACGACTCGAGGCGGGCAAGAAAGCGTTGGCTGCCCACTGTTTAACCCGGCTTAATTACCAATTAGCCAATAAAAAGCCACTGTACCCGGTCGCGCATTATGGCCGTCCTTAAGAACCCGGTGGCTGTGCGTACCGAACGAACNAATGAACGAACACACAGTGCTCACACGATCGTCCACACGAAAAACGAGCTTGTATAATTATAACTGGCAAAACAGCAGACATGCCACTAAGAGAACTTCGAGGCTTGAGTTCTCTCGCAACGATCTGTGATAGCAGAAGAGATCCGAGGAGGTCTCCATTGTCGCGGATGAGCGAGCACGAAGCGATTAATGACTTCTGCGTGTCTCTTGTACCATGCGTTACACGTTTATACGTGTTGGCCATTATTAATTTGCACGTACGCTCATCATAACGCATCGACGTTCGTATTCTATCGAGTCTATTAAGTACGTCTCGATCAGGATACGGTTTAATTTATCTCACAAGATGGACACTCTATATTTAATTTAGAGAGCTATACGCAAAATTTTGCTACAACAAATATGTACTTGCTTCCAGAGATAGTATCATCTGGTGCGATATAAAAAGGAATTTCACGCGAAGAAGAAAAAGAACGAGAATCTCTCTCTCTCTCTCTCTCTCTCTCTCTTCTCGCTCCTCAGGGATTCTGATAATTGCCGTGCTCTCCAACTGTTATTATTAAGCCGATATTTTACCGAGAGGACACACGTTCGCGCATATAATTTACGAAAGCCTCTAATTATGGGTTAGTCGGTACATGCGGCCGGATGAAGCGGGGGAAGCTCGAGTGAAAAGAATGGCGTTAGACGGTGCCGAGGAAAGGGCGAGGCCCCGTCGTGGGCCTTGCACTCCCGATTCGCCTACGCAATGCACCAGCCCGGGACTTTCCTTTTGCACCTTAATAGTAGGCACGCATGCCAGTTCCCCTTATTTTAACAATTATCACGCGCCAAGAGGAAGAGATGCCTTTCCATGAATTCCGACACGTGTCGAGCGAATGCTGCACAAATGCCGCCTGTTAAATGCATTGTGAGTTCTTCAACGTCGATTCGAAGATGACTGCGTTGCTTTGCGTAGGCGTTTATATAATTTTCATAAAACGTATGGGGAAAAAAAATTATTTTTTATTATTGACACACGTCTGTTTATCTAGATATTTTGAAGAAATATTAGAAACAAATTTGCCGTGATGTGAATTTTATTAAAGAAAGTAATTTCGAACATATGAAAAATCGATGCGATCAAAAGCGACGAAGAATCACATCCAATCGAAGACGTACCCGAGCGAAAATCGAGATCGATCGTCAAAAAAGAAAGTGAGATAAGACTTGGCTTCGACGTTGAAGACGCCGTGTCGCCGTGCCTCATTGTAAGTACGATCGACCGCGGGACATCAGGAGCGCGTCCCTTTGCCTATCTGGCACCACTATCGATCGCGGTTTTTGTTCGGGGACACGTTGCACGAATTATCGTGCGCGGTTATAAATGATTGTTCGAGGAGCGGACGGACGATCTGACGGCGGAGAGGAAGAGACGGCGAAGGCGGAAGGGAAGGAAGCGAAGAAGGAAGACGGGAAAAGAAGGAGAAGAAGAAGAGATGCCGACCGAGGCGGTGGCGGCAGCAGCGGTTACCTCGCGGCTCGTGTTTCTCATAACTCCGGACCCCGGCAGGGTAGAAGAAGAGGAGCTTTTGAGTGACGTGAGTATAATGACGCGCCTCTGCACCGAGGTACGTATAGTATACCCGGCTCGAAAAACGTCGACGGCACGAAGGGAGGACGAAGGGGGGGAGGGGGAGGGAGAAGTACGGCCGCGTCTTCGTACAAGCCTCGGGGCACTTCCCGCCCAGGGAGCAGGGTGGAAACCGTAAGGTGAGATAAGGAATCTGCGATTTAATCGCTCCTTACCGATCCCACCATTAGGCAACGAATGAACTGCCGAGAAGCGAGGTCTAAGCGATCGAGATACCGGAGCATACGGGTAGATCGATCGAGGACAACCCGCGCGATCGGTCGTCAGCGCAGGACTTTTCCATGGACATCCGTGCGTCCGTCGCGGCTTAACTGGCGTGCTTTTCTCACGATCTAATCGGACGGACGTGCGATCGTTCGTGATTTCCATCATCCTCGAGTTGCTTCTTGGCGAATGTCCCAATACGACAAAGTTGGTAATGACTGCCGCGTTGATTCCTAAACGGGTTACCGCCGCTGCGAATGTGTGTCAGCCCGCCACGAACCCAAGAGCCCAAGAGCGAATCGCTCTTTCGAACGTCGATCAGAATTCAACGCTGTCCTTGATCCTTATCAAATCGCCGATACTCGTCGCGATCCCTTTAGCAAACACACACGTGTCCACTCAACGACCGTGAAACCGAGGCCGTAAAACATGATCGCACTTAAAATATATATATATCTGATACATGTCAATTGATAACCCTGAACATTAACTTATTCGACCGCGAGACTATTTGGCGTCGTATTTGGTAAAATGTTAGATGTAGAAACCACTGCGTGGCCCTTGTGTGCCACCATCATCGACGCCAGGAAGGAAACGTGGCGGAGACGGTCGGCGATACATCGATGTTTGTTTTCTTGTGGGCGGGCCGACGAGTCGAGCCAGCGAGCGGCTGGCTCGTGGGTAAGGCCTGGGTTGCAAGTCACGAGCCAACAATAGTACAAATAATAACAAGCCCGTGCGGAGGTCTCCACCGCGGAGAAATCGTTTCAGCAGTAGCTACTACGCTACCCCCGTAAAGCTGCCCTCACATCGGTAATACGTCGTATTTATCATTGCGCAAATCATTCATGCTGCTGCGTCAAACGTTCTGAACACATGCGGCCGCGAGGGATTCGAGGATCGACGATAGACCGCGTCCAAATAACGATTTCATGTGTCCAGACTGAGAATGAGGGACGCGACCGTTCGAACGGTCACGGAGCGGCATTAAAAAATGTGTAACCAACAGATTTTGGTGTGCGTGCATCTTTATCGGATCTATCGCGTTCCCATAAGAGCCAGCGTAGCCGTCAGCTTCACGAGACCGTGAAACCGAGGAGCGACGCTGCCCCTGCAGCCTCTCTCGATGCCGCTGCTGGCTGCTATCGTTCCTCTCTCGAGAGAGAAAGAGGCCCACCCACAACGCACGATCTCGGCTCGGACTCGCTACCGGTATTGAATCCGGCGCATTGTTTTTCTTCAGTTATGAGAGGAAGAAGATTATTTGCATCGAAGTCGGAGGCACCGAGTTGAGAGGAGAACGCTCTAGACCCTCCCTGTGCTCGAACACATCCGTTAACTGTCCAGTTTCCCGAGATGAAAAATACTTAAGTGTAAGAGGAATAGCAAAGTCAGGTGAGAATTTATTTATTTTAGACAATGAAGAAAGATGTGCGAGGAAAGTGGATAAATTATGAATTTCTTAAAGAAATTATAAAAACGCATTATGATATCTATATAATTATTCTTCACGTTTACTTTGTATGAAAGTGTAAAGAAAATCTCAGACTCTACTCCAGAGTTCCTCAAGTTTATTTTTTATATTCATACTAAATTCAGTTAGTAGACATTGCAAAGCAATATAAATATATCACTTACGCTATTTCCTAATTATGAAAATGCACATGTGAAACAAGAGATCTCGATACATCGTAAAGATTTTCTAAAATTCAAAAGAGAAAAATCGAAGAAATGATACGGAAGAGTTGGGAGAGATAGAGAAAAGGGTGATAACACGAGAGAAGAAAAAAGAAGGGGGCGGGCCTGCGCGTAATGGCACCTGATACGAACACGTGGGTACGGGAGAAAGGGCCCTCCCCGAGAGAGGAAGGTATAGTTTATAGTGATTACATGGGGTCAGGTCCCGGCAATAAACCATCTCATGGTGGCAATGGCTATAAGATCGGGTCTATGGTTGCGACCGTTCTTTCTCGTCTCGGTCTCGAAGCTCGAGCCCGAGAGAGTCGCGCCTACGCGCGGGCGGAGCAGGAGCAAAGCGAAGCTTCGAAAAAGCAAAAGGATCGGTCGACGAGGGGCGACCGGTATACGAGAGCAAAAAGCGCGTGGCTGCGCGGCCATACGATGGCACGGAGGGGTAGAGGGGGGGAGGGAGGGAGAGAGATGAGGAAGGCGCAAGAGGGAGGACGGAGCTACAGATGGAGAGAAACGGAACGAGAGAAAGAGGGAGGTGTACGATGAGAAAGGGGGAAAGACGAAGAGAAGGGAGCCGCAACACCGGGAGCCATCCTACTGGAATTTAAATAATAATTATAGTGTTTAATATCATACGCGCGGGCCCCAGCTTCTCTCCGATATCCCCCCCCCCCTCGCGTGCTCTCTCTCTCTCTCTCTCTCTCTCTCCCGCCACCGTTGCCGCGGCCTCCCTATAACTCCTCTCGCGTCTCAAGACTCTTCTTCTTGCGGGTACGGCGACCAGAAGCCCGCCGGCTGCCGTTGGTTGGCCGATGGATACATACCCGGTAAGGTTCTTCTTCTCTTCCCTCGTAGCGTAGACACGTGCAACCGTATGGCGTCCAGCCTGACCGGCCCAGTCTGTAATAAGGCATCCGCCAGATTGGAAAACGATCATGGTTCTCTCGGGAACCCGCCGGTATAGACGTGGCCATGCCCGGACGGGCTTAAATTTGATATTTAAATGATATCTCGTTATACAGAAATTATCAGGAGCCTCTCTTCATTCATTATTTCTAAAGAAATATATGGCCAACAGTTATACAGCGATGTATCCATAAGTCAATAATTTAACCTGATGGCAGACTAATCCTACATGGATTTTAAAATGCATCAATTGGCATCCCGAATTACGGGATGCTAAAGATTTCAATAATTTTCATCTAAAGGTGCCATATCGATAATTATTGAACGATAGCGATCCTTGTTCGGTTAGGATCCAATCTACGAGACAGAAAAAACATTTGCTTAGTCAAAGATAAATCTCCAACCAATAAAGTATAATCAGCCCTCAATTGGCTAAAGTGAAAATGGCAGGTCATTCGGCGAAGGCGCACGACGTAACAATTACTACGCAAGAATAAAAATCACGCGTCAGGCTTTCTTCAGGTACAAAGTACCGATGTGTGTCTGGTAGTCGCCACCGCTGTCACTTTGATGCTGCAAATGCATTAGTCGTGTTCTCTGGCGCTCCGGCCGGCCACCGAGATCCCGGAAGGCGGAGTGGTTTACCGGTCGCCGCAAAACGCTACCTTATCGCTACTTGCGGGCTTTACAGTCAAGAGAGAGAGAGAGAGAGAGAAAGAGAAAGAAAGAGAGTTCGTTCACTCTCTCTTTCGCCCCGTCTCAGAGTCCGTTCACGCACAATGCCGCCTGTCGTTATTGCCCTGCCACGAATGTATTAATAAAATTTATTGGTCGGCCTCCTGAGCGCGCAGCAAACGTTAATGGATTTCGAGCCACCGGTGGCCTCGCCGACGGCAGCAAACGACAGCAACGACAGCAAATGAGCCACTCGAGATGGCTCCGGATGGTAACTCCTTCCACGCTTTAACGCGTTAAAACTTGACGGGAATGATATTACGGTACGGAACGACGTACGCGGCGAACGTCGACCACCTTGCGCGTTTCTCTAAGAACAACTTCGGAAAGTCAATTGTGACGCGCGAACGATACGAACGCTTCGCGCTTAAGAAATTTTCGACAACTCTATCGCTTTTTATACAAGCTTTTATCTCACTATATATATCTAAAAAATCAGATTCCGTGAAATATTATATAGTGATTAGTCACATTCAGTTATGTAAAGTGTTTTCAAACTGTCATACATTCGAAAAGTGAAATCTTTGAAATGTTTAAAAAAAGATATTACTACGTCTTAGAAGATATCGATTTTTCCCGACGGTAAGAAAATATATTTTTTTACCCTCCTCGCGAGAATAACGGCAGTAAAAGAAATCTGCGTTTGAAAATAATTTCCGAATGCGTTTCGCGGAGGTTCTTGAGGTGAACGGCGAGCGCGCGCGAATAGCAAAAACATCGATCGTCTTGCGAGACACGGTCGTTAAAGGTTCGACTCTCGTACAAATGACTTACATGACGCGAGTTATTCGTGAGCGGGAGGGGAGGGGGAGGGTGGCGGAAGGGGGAGAACACAGGCGGTCGCGGGGCCGAGTGAGAAGAAGAAGAGGAAAAACAAGAAGTCGACGAACGTCAGTACGTCAGTTTATCTTGTGGCATACGTCGACTATTAATCAACAGACCCTCCTAATCGCTTGACGAACCAATCGATAAATCAATAACTTTCATCCACCGTGCGGACGTTGAATAACCCAACGCTATACGCCGCGCGTCTAGGAGCTAAAAAGCTGCCCCATCGATATTTCGCTCCGATGACTCGTCTCAGACGAGATCTAATCTTCATTTCGAGTCAAAATTCTTCTTTTGCTGTTGCATTTCTAATATAGGACCCGCACGCTTTGATACAAGTTTCTGTTTTAACAATTTGAAAAAAAAAGAGAAAAAATATCAATTGTATTCGGCATATTTAGGTGTATCCTGCTCGAGGGAAAGAGCGAGCAAGAACGATGAAGCCTCGGAAGGGCCAGCGACGGGCTCGTTATCCTTATTGAAGACGGGAGCGGAGAGTAACGGAAGAAACACAAGAGGAGAGATAATCCGGCTATTAGAGGTGTCCCCAGGAGATTCCGGGGGTCATAGCGTCCCGATAGATCGGGTCGGGGTCGCCGATGGACCCGCGAGCCGAGGTCACTCGAGGATACGTTGGGTTTGTCACGATGGCAGCTCCCAATTTGTCGTAACAGGCGACCGACACGTTTTTTTTTTCTTCGAACTCCTTATCCTAAGACCCTACGGTCGCGATCTCCTTCGAGTGTCTCCTGCAGTTCAGGTCTCCCTAACTGGACAAACTGAATCACATTGATTGACCGTCTGCTGGGTGAAAAACTGCCGCGAAGAGCATTTCTCTTGAGAATGCGCTTTTTCTCCGGCGCAAACAAAAAACTGGCGGACCTAATGGAAAGATCCTTCAGACAGAAACGTCTAGACACCTTTGGCCCTAGGTGTGTGTCAAACTGTATTACGTAATTGTTCAATTTAACATGTCAAGTTACGAGAATGAATAATATTATAATTACAGATGTAGCATGCTGCGTGGTATCGAAACCGAGAAGTGTCGCAATAACGAGAGAATTGTTTAAAGACCGGAGGTGAGAAAGGCTCGTAGCACGAAACACGCACCGTAACAGAGACCGATAAAGGCGGATGTTCTAACGACATCGTAAGTTTCGCAAGCGAGCGGAGCGAGCTGCGCTAGGTGGTTGGGTGGATAGGTTGGTGGATGGGCAAATAGTGGCAAAGTTTTGCAAGTCGATCATCGCGCTTTACTCCTCCTCGGGCGCTTATCGATTCGCGCGGATCTTGAATAAATTAATTATCCGACAGGTTAATCGAGTTAGCCGGCCAATCATAACTCGGTGCTTTATTAACCGCTTGCCGGTTCGCAGTCTGCTCGGATTAAGGCCCACGCTAACCCGCGGCGAGGTCGAGGTATCGCGCGGCCCGACCACTCGGCATCAAATAATAAAGTAATTTCGTCATGCCTCATCGATCGCCGATACAACACGCGATTGTCGATCATCGCCAACTGGCCGCGGCACGCTACCTCGATTCGCCGCCGTAATAACATCATTGCGGCGAATAAAATTGACATGGTCGCGAAGATCCGTCGTCTAGGTCTAAGACGCTGGGAGAGATTTGAGGATAAGGTAAATACTTGGATGAGGTTCCTTGCCAGGAAGGATGTTTCCAGATTCGAAGGGACGCCGATAGAGATCGGGGAATTTCGGGCTGATTTCAATCACGACGTATCCAATAAGGCACATCGAACTTTCTTCTTTCCCGAAGTCGTGACTGCGGGATTTTTCGCGGCCGCACGGGAGTGCAAGGGAGAATAACGTGATGAGAGGGGGCGAGGGGGTGCGACGCGGGAAGAGTGGAGAACGGAGGGAAGGGAAAAAAAGGTATCGCAAAGAGAAAAACGGCAGCACGTACACCCCGGTGAGTTCGATTCCACGAGTTTAGTTGCAGGACGGGACAGGGCTGCCGCGCGGTCACCGGTGATTAATGATCCAGCCAATCAGATATAGTCGCTCGGTGAGGTGGAACCGAGACGGAGCGCAATCGAACGGAGACGAAACGCAGCGATGGGAGCGGAGGGGTGGCAAGAAGGAAACGCGCGAGAGGGACGAACGGGCGGAGGGTGAGGGGAGGGGGAGAACGCGCGGAGATACAGGCGGCTCTCCCCGTGGAAAGAGAGACGCCCGGTATATCGAAGGGACAAGCGAGACGGAGAGCGGGAAAGAGAGCGGGCGCGCATCGGAGCACCGCGGTTGATATGTTGCGCTGTCACTGCTCTGTACCTGCGCCGGTGGGATGCTGCCGCAGCCTGGATTGTAATATTGTATTGTACTGTTTGTTGCCCCGGTGTTCCACCGACCGTCTGCGCGGTCGACAGGCTGTCCAAATAGCCGCCACCGGCTTCGACGTAGGAACGTCGGACAAACGGATGGACTAGCGCGCGCGCGCCCGGTATGCAATCTGGCCGCGTTCCCCGTTCACCGGTGTTACACTCGCTGCGGGGGATCGTCATCCTCTTACACGCTAAATACATTGCATGTTTCAGCGACAAGCGGCAGCGACGTCTCGACGTTGATGCTCCCGGCTTTTCGTTCCGCGGAAAGAAAATACTCTCGCTTTCGCCGCTCTCCGGGCAACTGAAGTGAGCCGAGATACTCGAATCGGCCTCAAGTTCCTATCGATGTAAAAAAAAAAAAAAAAGAAATAGACGTGCATTCCTTAGAAACATTTTATTTTTTACATCATCAGTGGCGACGACGTGGAACAAGCATGGCGCGCGCGCGCGGTAACCCCCGCGCGCGTGTTGGATCCACCGCATGTCTCGTGTTAGAGACTTAGTCAGTGGCATCTCGTAGAAATTAGCAAATGCTTGGCTGGCCGTTAGCCCGGACAGGTAAGCGATATTAAATGGAAGCCCTGTTACATCGCGCGCGCACACGTCTGCGTCTCTTTCGTGCTCGTCGTATGTTCCTCCGCTGTCTTCGTTTCCAACGTCTCTCGCAGCGACGTTGCGGTCAGCAGCAACCAACGCCCGGCATCAGCTTCAACAGCGTATAATCTCGGTGGTTATTAATGGCGATGCTTTGGGAAACTGCTACCGGGCAGCCCGTTCATTCCCCCCTCATCGTCCAGAGCGATCGCGAGTGCTATCTCTTCCCCGCCTACAGTCCAAATCTCGTCTTCCTCTCTATCCTCGGCATCCTTTCTCTCTTTCTCTCTCTCTCTCTCTCTCTCTCTCTCTCTCTCTCTCTCTCTCTCTCTCTCTCTCTCTCTCTCTCTCTCTCTCTCTCTCTCTCTCTCTCTCTCTCTCTCTCTCTCTCTCTCTCCCATACTTACACGTCCGCTTTGCTCTTCTCTTCCACCTGGTTCATTCTCTTCTCCCTCGCTACTTCACCCTGCTACGAAACTGCATTCCAAGCGTCGTTAAACCTCGCCCCGCGCCTACCGAAAGTTCGCAAGACGCGAGCCTAAGCACGAGTCGCTTTAATTGCCTGTCTATGCCTGACGATGCCTTCTCGGCGCGCGCAATCCCGTCCGAACGTCCTCGAGAGAGGCATCGCTTCTTTAGGAAGCGGATCCGACCTCGGCTAATTATCGACTCTCATTCGCTTGCTCGCAGGCTGCCCTGAAAAGTCGCGGAAACACCCTTTACGGACAAATACGTTCTCGCGCATACGCGCGCTCGCTTTGTAACTTGGCGAACTATTTTTCATGCGACTCGTGTATAATAAAAAGCGAATTAATTGGCGATAAACAAAGTCGAGGAAGAAGGACATGGTCGGGCAAATAGTGCATCGTCAAGAAATATTCACGCTGCGGTATAACACGTGATATTTATGTACTTGGAATTTTCATATTTTTGTGAAACGTTTTAAGACACACGCGCATAAGCACTGCAATATTCCTAAGTGGATTTGCTGGGAATGATACTTTACAATTATAATGAATGTTAACTGCTCCCAAAAGGAGGAAGGTATTATTTCTTTGCACATTTATGCTTTTTACGGAGGAAAAATCTCAGATTTATTAAGTTAGATGTATTCAGTTATAAAATTCATGCGCTTATTATATTTATATTTTAAATTTTATGTGCATTTGAGTGATACGTACATAAATTGCTTCAACGTATTACACGTTTGAAATTTTTCGATAAAAAGTCATTATTGCACTTAGATAATTGAAATTCTTCCTCAGTGCCACATTCATATTCAACCCTATATCTTGCAATTATAGCCATGGATATATTGCTTAATACGATCGTAACAAAAATCCCGCACGAGCTCGATTTACAGGTTTCCTATCCAAAGCGAAATCCACGAGTCGCTCGTAAATCGGCATCGGCGAAGAAGAGAAAGAGAAAGCAAACCGACGAGTCAACCTGAACGATATAAAAGAGAGCACGGAAAGTTCATTTAACAGACCATAAAAAGGAGTGAGGAAAAGGGAGGAAAGATGCTCTCTCTCGAAATCGGCCCTTTTGCCGGCGGCATCAGCCAGTTTCGTCCGAGAGGGTGCCAGAGGATTTGGAATTGGGTGCTAGCTAGCCGGAGTACGTTAGGGCCATGGGCTATCGGTGATCAACCTCGGGGGTCGAATCCAAAGGCTTATCTGGTCGGGAGGAAGGCTTACCAGGGTAAACGTCGGGAGGGCGAGCCGCGAGAATCGCTCGTGCTTAGGTTCTTTCGCGGGATCGACCGCACGATCGTTCGATCTTAATCTGCCTGGACCTACGCCCATCTCCATGGTGTTCTCTAAAAGGTGGAGGTCGACTGGTATTAACCGTTCCCCGAGTATGGACCACAATTCACGCGGTGAGTTGGCAAAGATGGGCCTCTGATTGAGTCTTCAAGAAATAACGATCTGAGAGTGAGATAGGGAACAAACCTAATAGTTGGCCAGTATTATGTGGAAAAATTATTCGTTGCGCAATAATCAATAAGTCTTTCGGTAAAAGCAGTGTACGATAATGATTCTCTTTTACGATTACGACACGCGAAAGACGTTAGTATAAGTTTTTTATTAAAATATACGAATATGTATATGTGATGTAGGCGCAATAATAGTTTCGATATGTATTTATCTTTGCAATATAAACTGCGTACAGCTGATCGCGTAACAGAAGTTTCTCCTACAAGTTATTGTCGAGCCGCGTTCGTTAAATGAGAGATGATTTTTGCGACGTGCGTGATCTATACAGTTGTAGCGCACGGCGAGACTCGCGGCTAACGCTTTCCTCCGCGCACAAGAAAAGATACGCACGTTGCACGCCGAATGGCTTACCGCTAAGCATTGTCGGTGGTCATGCGCGACTCATAAACGCGCCACCGCCGAGGTTTCTAATATCACGAACCACAAGTAGCTTTCTCTCTTTTGCTGATGTGCAGACGAATATTGGAAATATCAGCATACTTGCGCTTCATAATTCAGTCATTATTCGTGAAAATAAAAAAAAAAATGTAAAGAATGTTTACGGCAACCGTTTGTTGCAACTAATTATTCTTCTCTATATATTTCAATAATTATTATTTTTATTTTTATATGTCTTATTTAGTAGATATAGATATATACAATTCAATAATTTAACCGTACTTTAATCAGATTTCCAACTTGATTAGCACAACTGATAAGAGAAGAGAAAAAAATCTGTTATTTATATAATTTTTACATAAATAAATATATAAACGTTTGTATATGTTTTTATAACCGTATTATTCCACATTCAATAGAATGTAGAGAATAAAAAAACTATTTTCGCGTGTAATCCCATTACACGTTAATACATCTGGGACTGTAACACTTCTAAAATAGCTTCTACGTCTTCCGCATTGGGCTATTTCGCGGTGCGAAGCGGCTTTTGTGCTCCAAAGATCGTAAAAAGGAGCGCGCGAGCGCATCGATGAAAGCGCCTCGGCTTCGAAAGTGGCATTCCGCGTTACGCTCGTAGGTCACGAGGCATTCGCACGTTGTTTCTCGCCCAGGTGCATCCACGACCGTCCAAATGAACGGGGGAATGCCCGTGTTTTGACTCGCGGCTCCGATCATTTTCTGGTCCGTACACGCGCTGATTGCCCGGCGCCGATTTTCCGGCCCGCCAGCTACAGGGATCATCATCGATCGAATGGATGCAGCGCTGGCGCGATCGCGGCAGCTTTACGCGACTTCTTTCTCGCCACCCTTGGCTGACGATGATTCCGCGAGGGTGATTTTACGGTGAAATCTATGCCAACAATCTTGGGAGCGTCAGAAGATCGACAGTCCCATGCGGTCCTAAGCGTGAAACGCGGAAGAATTCTCAGAATTGGCAATTTATAGTAAATATAGCGAACGAAAAATGCGCAAGTCGTTTTATGATTCCTGGTAATCCTTGTTTATCTATAATATAATAGATAAGAGACGACTATTTCAAGTAAAACGCATCGATAATGCGAGATACTTGTAACTATCACCATGTCATTGTTATCAATGTGATTTGATGAATTAAAGTAAACGAACGTTTAATCGTTAATATCGCTCTATTTTTAGTAGCGTTCACGTCTGCGCAGAATCAATCCCACGATAACGAAGAGCTCGACACGGCAAAAGTGGTGGATGTCGACGTCAAACATGTTGGTAGAACGTCGGCGACAGTATTTTTGCGAAAAAAAAAAACGACAGCGCGGTGATCCAGGTGCGACGGTGTTTGCGTTAGCAAACCGTTTCCCGGACGGACGGACAGGCTTCGTTGTGGCCGGGCGACACTGATTGCCAATCAATATGCCCATCTCGCTGGAGTCTAATTCGGCAACAATGTTGATCAATCAGTGCGCACNCGGCCTGGCCGGCCGGCCGGCCGGGAAGCTCCCGTTCCATTTCGCGTTCCGCTCGCAATCGCGCATCCACAACGACGGACGAACGAACGAACGAACGAACAACGAACTGTTCCGCGGCAGCGGACAGAGGTGAGAAGAGGGAGGAAACGCGCTACCTCCACCACGCTCTCTCTATCTCTCTCACTTTGATCATTTCCGTTTCCGGTCGTACAACATATGAGCACCTAGCACTCCGATTTCTCGCCGTCGTCCGAGAGTCGCGCGAGATTCGCGAAGGATCACGCGATTGTAGAAAGGATTGTGAAATGTCGTAGATCCTTCAAGGCCTCGACATTTTATTCCCTTTCTCATTTGCATGCATTACCAGCATTGAATATATTAATTTCACGAAACTCGGGTTAACTTAACAAAAGGCGTTTGTCACGTTCGGCCTTTCGTTCGGCCAACGTCTCCCGAAGGAGGCCGGGAATACAAGGTAATGAGAGTATGTCGCCCTTTAACACACGTGGCGGAAATACAAATAAGCCCGTTATGCAGTTAATTCGTTATTCTCGCGGCGCGGCGACAAGGTAAGGAATCAAGGACCGATTCAAAGGCAATCGTTACAACGAATGCCGGCATATGTTGATGCACGTTTGTTCCCTTGACAATGCACATGTCGGCCGGGATGCGACAAAACATATTGATACGCGTAGGGCCGTGTTCGCACTCGATACAGTCGCGCCGCTGATTGCATCTCTGTTTGTGCGTTCGCACGTTTCCAACGAGAGAACGGCACCAGTCCGTCACACGGTGATGCGAAAACGAAAATTCTAAACGATCACGTACGCTGGATCGGTTCGCAGTCGGTGATACTTGACGCGTCTGCTACTCGATTAAGCCGTCGATTAAGAATTGTTTCAGTCTTCGTGTCTTCTGTTGGCGAGTTGAGCGAAGGATAAGGCGGTCACCACTATCCTGTTGTTCACACGCATGTCGAAGCGCGCGCTCTTGTAATACTCGTTATTATCCGACTCTATCAATTATCAGGAAACGCCGTAATTAGTCGGTATATTTATATCTCTTTATCCGACGTGACACCTTAATTGCGACACGACACGCGGCCTCGACAAGGGCTCTATAAGAGGCCGCGATAAAATCTCAACTTCCATCTCGATATTAAACGCACCGCGAGAGGAACGATTAATTAATTTCCAATTTTAATTAATTGGCCTTCCGAGCGGGCTGCTTGCCGATTCGCTCGGGGTATGCCGATTCTCCTTCGCGGCACATCGATCGGCTTCAGGCTCGATCGATCGAAAGAAAACGGCCGCTGGACGTAGACAAATGCTGCCCTTCCGCTGTCGTTACCGCGAAGGGTCAGCGGGCTAACCCGGTATAGCGAGCGCGTATCCGCGGACCGGTCGTGGAGAAGATGTATGCCGACCGGAAAGCATCGTACCCGGAAACCATTATTGCCCCTCTAATTTCTTTACGATCACGATGCCATTGGTCACGCTCCCACTACGCCATGGTTTACGGCCCAACCGTGAAGTTGGGCCGCGGGAGGTTGGTCGTAGCAATTTTTTTCCCTCGCCCGCAAATTGAGGTTTTTCCCTCCGAATACTTTGGTCCTTCATAAAATCGCCGCTCGCCTTATCATATCAACGTTGTCGCCGTTGTCGTTTTTCACTTTCGCGCCGTTTCCTCTTGAACAACGGCCAGCGAATCAATGTAAGCAACATTTTTGCGATAAATATTACCGGTTGCAAAGGCAGCACAGATACAGATTCATTGCGGTTTACAAAAAAGAATGGGACAACGGTGGAAGATAACGCGACGATTCAACGGAAGTCGCGAGAGAATGACCTGTCGATGAGGGAACAGGGAATTGAAGGCAAACGTATGCGGGAGAATGATGAAAAAAGAGGAGAAAGGAAAAGAGAGAGAGAGAGAGAGAGAGAGAGAGAGATGCGGCGAGAGACAACAAACTGGTATGGTGGTAGCTGATGCGATTCGTCGGTAGTGCTGGCAGATAGCACCGAGTAGCTCGGGGCACAATGAGCCTATCAGATTATATTTCTATTTTCGACACGCGGCCTATCGCACAATCCCATCTCTTCGAGGCGGCTACCGCGACGCTGTACGCCATATACACATCGATATGTACCACACGTACGAACGCATACGCGCCGCGGATCGCTACGAAACACGTACAGCGTATGTACGGCAGGCACGCCACACCAGACCACGCCACGCCACGCCACGCCACTTCGCAGGGCCCCATCTTATGTTGCCCGCGGGGTCCGCTGATGCTGACGCTAACTCCGACGCTGCCGCCGCTGCCTCTATTCGAACTGTACGCACGTGCGTGTATGCGTACATCGTCGTGAAGTCGAAACTCGGGCGATGCGTATATTGCTCAATATATCTGCGCCGACTTGCGCGATTGACGAGCAAGGCGCTACTCCAGTCGGACGTCAAAAGTTGGCCCTGGCTCTTATTTATCGAAAGCATTAGGAAAAGGTATGTTGGGAAACGTCTGTTTAAATTCCGATTTCACTACGCGGACGCGATCGTTATCTAACGTGTAATCAAGTCCATTATCGATCATTCGTCTCGTTCCAGGTGTCCGCGCGCGCTAACGTCTCAAGTCAGGTTAAATGGAGGAACGTGCGGGAGCTGCGCGACGGCTAATGAATATAAGCGGGACCGATGCGAACGCCGTTCTCGATAGTTAATAACGGAAGGCACGAGGGGAACGAGGCAGCGTCCGACAAAAGTAGTAATCACGAATGACGCCCTGGTCGTTGGTTCGTTCAGTCGAAACGTAGCCGCGAGCTCCGCGGTTACTCGCGTACCAAGATACTCTCTCCTTAGTATGCGGCCGGTCCTGAAGCATCCTCCGATTCGAAGGAGGGCACTGGTCGTGCCGTTCGTTCAGGGCCCGGTGGTAGCTCCCGGCTATTACTACGAGGCCGCGCAAGCTCAAGGGTCCCCGATACCACCGGTACCCCTCTTGTGCCATCGCGAGGTGCTCTTAAAGCGCACCGCGGAGCCTCCTTCGCTTCGTTCGTGCTCGTTGTCCGCGGCGACGCTACGTTCCGAATCGCGAGGGTGATAACCACACCATGCTCGTCGTACGCGTGCGTGCGTGTATGCGTGATAGGCATGGCAGGAGCGAGGGAGACAGAGGCGCGGGATGACGGAGAGGGTTGGAGAGGCAACAGAGACGGAGAGTACTCGAACCGCTTTCTTTCCTTCGGGCGGTGCAGCTTCTCCTGCAACGTGTACTACTACGCCTCTCTCATCTCGTCTCTCTACCCTCTCTATCCCCTGTTCTTATCTTCTTCTCTTCATTCTTCTTCTTCTTCTTCTTCTTCTGCGGCTGCTGCTGCCTCTGCTGCTGCTGCTGCTGCTGCTGCTGTTGCTGCTGTTGCTTCTACCTTCTCTCGTTCCCTCGCACGAGCACGAGTAACGCGTTTTTGAAGAGATCGCATACTTCGCTCCGATGACGTTGTCAACGCGACATGCATCGATTATCGGACTGAATAAATCTTTCTGACTGGAGTAAATTAGCGAAGCGCACATTAAACAGACGTTTGAATGATTTAGATTATTATCGTAATTAAACCTAACTACATTCCTCTGGAGATTCTTGAAATTTGTATTAAATACGCGATGTCCAGGAGTAAAACTGTAAAGTTTGATACAGTAGATTCGGTATTTTGTAGTAATTTACTTTTATTTTGGAAAAAAATCCTCGCAGGACGCAGATTAAAAAATTCTCGGCGACAGTGACGTGGTGAAATAAGCAATCCTGCAATTTCCGATGTATGCATGTAGATCTCACGCTGCCGCTCATATTTAGGGACGACGGGGCGACTTTCCAGGAACGATTAAACCGGAGAACGAGGCAAATTCCGCGTTTGGCAATCTCGAAACTACCGTGACTCCTCCATCGAGATGCGGAGACGGCTCGGGGAAGATGATCATGGAGAGAAAACGTCAAGACAAGACGTTGGTTGGAACACCTCGAGGTGTTCCTGGTCGACGTGATGGAAAGGACGTGCGACTTGGCAGATGGCTCCCGAGCGTGGCGGTGGAAGGCTGTCGTGCACCGAGGGATGACGTCCAAAAAGCAAAAGAACCGGCGCGGCGGCTCGGGCCGGAGGGTGGAGGAGAAAAAGCACGGCAGTTATCACGACACTTCGCGCGGCGCGGATGTGCCCGATATGCCTGCGCGCAGCCGACGCGTGTGTGTACGCACGACACTGTAAAATTACCGCGTCAAAAACAATTACGTTACAGCCCAACAGTTCGCGTAATCCGACCATGGGACAATGAAGATAACCAAACCACCACCACCCAGCCAGCCACCGTGNCAGCCAGCCGTCGTCGTCGCTGACGAAATGCCTCTCGCGCTCTTCCACCGGCATCCGACTTCCGCGTGACAAGTTGCCGTCGTGTCTGTGGATTAACTCGCATAATCGTCCGCTCGCATTCTCTCCGTCTTCTTCCGCAAGACCCCACGCGGCGCATCGCGTCCATTTGACTAATTTCGAAAATTACTAGTCCGCACGCTGACACAGCTCCGAGGCAACGGCAACGACTCCGATTTAACATCCGCGGATGATTCATCGATAATAAAATATTATCACGAGAGACGCTGGCTTGTTGATTGCTTCCTCAAACATTAGCATTTTAAGATGTTCGTTTTACTTTGCTGACGAGCTATCTTTATTAACGTAATCTTAGCTTTATCGTATATAGTATACGCTACGCCAGAATACACATCTGCAGAATTAGCGTCCGAGTATATTATAAGTAATTAAGAATGGTTTTGTTTCTCGTGGCACTTTTATAAAAAAAACCGACACGTCTCCTGGTTTTATTCCGCGATTATTAATTTCTATTCGTCATCGACGTTCCCGAACACCAGCCGTTCGTTTGATATTATCAACGATGTTGGTTCACTCATGGGGTGAAATCGAGGGGGCGGGGGTCGAGCCGCGGTGGCGCGGCGTTGTCGAGTGGAAAGGGGTCCAATCAATCAGCCGCAAATCAGTATGCACGGCACGTTCGCCTAATGCCGCCACTCTTTCATCATATTCATTTGATCGCGACCCCCTCAGCCTATGCACGCAATCGTTAATGGCGCTGTTTAAAGATCGCAGCCGATCGATGCCGAGACCCCGCGCGCGCGTCCACGAAGAAGGGATATGAATGTGCAGATCCGGTTAAAAATTACGTTTCTCTTTGTAGTTATGCGCCAATGCGCCAATACGAAACGAGAGCATACGGCGAACGAAATTTAGGCCACAGAATATTCAAATTCGACGGCTGAAATAAAAGACGTTCCAAAGTATTTTAAATTCCGTAAATAAAAATTTCTAATTTTTGTATATATAAATTATAATTTTCTCTCTCATCAATCTTACACGTTATTTACATAATAATATAATATTAGTGACTGTATTATAAGTGCGACGTACAAATTAGTCCCTTGTCTTTTTTTTTTGTAATACGGCAAATTAAAATTATAACAATTACATTGATTTCACCTGTAATAAATCACTCGTTTAACCAAGGACACGCGTTTTGTAATAACCGTGAATTACACGTGTGAAAGAGGATCGTAACTGACGAAGGAAAAATTAAAATTTTCCTCGATGCTCTGTAACCGCGGTTACACGTCGTGATAATGATATACCTACATGTACATGCGTTTTCGCGTGGCTTCGCGAAACGACCGGCTGCCATTCGTAAAGCGTTAAACAGATTACAGACGGCAGACGGTGCGATGCCACGAGGCAAATACATCTTTGGCTCTCCGACTGGCGTGAGATCGAGATGGCAGGAGGCAGAGAAGCGGGCAAATACGTAATCCGGATTATCGTGGATCCGCTTACCTTACCGGACACTTGCGCGGTGGAACGATACGGCGCCGATACCGGTGCCGGCTTCTCATTCCCTTCCTGCTGTATCCCCCTGTCCCTGTCCCTCCCTCCCTCTCGAAACATCCGCATTTCCACACCCCGCAGCACTTTTAAGAGGATTGTCTTGTAAGCCGTAATATTTTTATTAGGGCCCGAGTTTTCTCGGTGTGTCCGGTGTGCGCGCATAGAGATGCAACGTTTACTCGCGATAAGGAAAGAAAAAAAAAAGGATATAATCTTCCTGGAAAAACAGGCGTTTCACATTAAAAAAAAATTTAATTTTTTTTCTCGTTTATTACGTCTACCTCGTAATTTAATTCTACAAACACGTTCTGACTGTCGATAAAACCGCAGCTTCCTGTATCAGGTCGAGCCATCGAGGCGTAAGTCGCAGGAAGTAGATATAAAATGAGCGAAGATAGCCAACGGATGAAAGAGAAAGGGGAGGACGTTCAATTTAAGCCGAGCCCACAGCACAAAAATGCTTCCAAAGGCTCTGGCTTGGTTCATTAAATGAAACCCAATAGCGGTTGTTTGCGTTGCCAGACAGCGAATCCGTCGCAAATTGAATGCCATATTGTATAGGATCCGCCCATGTTTCCTATATAGCTTATACACCGTAGTTTTATAAAATCGACGCAAATGGCGGCTGGTATATACGTATCGCGTATGCTGTTTATCGTTAATTTGCAAGTTGGGCATTCTAGCGCAAAAACGATAGTATTGTAATGAAAGAAAAAAAAAATTGATGAACCGTCATTCTTTATTATCTCATAGATTTAATTACAGAGACGGAAAGTTACGCTTCCGCTTATGGAAATTATTTTTCGAAGGCCATTTTCGTTCATTTCCTAATGGCGCAACAAATACGCGTCGAAGAATACTTTACGACGGTTTGAAACAATGGACAACGGGCTATCGCGACGATGTACAGCGTAGTTAAAACACAATTACCGCGAGGCCCCTCTATAACCGACCCCACGACAGACCGCGGGCGTACCGCGCTGTCAAAATAGATAACGCTCGAAGTAAGTCACCCCGAAGTTAAAACCCATCGCTGCAACGGGCGGTGTAGGACCATTCACTTTGGGTTAACGTCGACAAAGGGTGTACAGGAGGACGGGAGGAAGGCAGGGCCGGTGGGGAGAGGGGTCGTTACGGCGGGACCGTGATACGCTCTGCGTGCACATTTTGTTGCTCGCGACGAAGTTAGGGGTTGATATTGCCCGTCGCTGGGGCTGCCAGTGACGTCACATGCCTGATTAACATAAACGGACGTGCGTACGTTGACAGAAGCGTTATCTTTCGCAGCCCGTAACTATCATTCCGCGTAAGGAAATGTCGATTAAGCGCGATAACGTTGTGGGCGGTGGGCGAAGTTTGAAATTTTGTTTCGTTTCATTTTGATCTAAATAACTCGAAAACGAGCGGCGATTGTTTAGCGAGAAACCATGCTACGCATCATCGATCCGTGGCTTATGACGAATTTTGGACGAAGGGATTAGACTCCGGATGACGCGCGCACGTCAACCCTTTTATTACGGGACCGGATGACTGTAACTATCTAACGTGACGACATTAGCGGAACCTCGTTGGCTCCGGAATTATTATTATTATTCTATAAATGGATATCGCGGAGGGAGACCGAGATTATGGAACACCGCTCGCATACCTATTAGAACAGCATGCGTCCGCTTTTATTCACTTGCATGATTCCCCAATATTTTTCACCTTACGTGGACAACAATTGCATTTGCGTTTCTGCGACGCGCTGTTTTCTATATTATACAATTATTTAAAACCTTTCTAAGTTTTGTGTATATTTAAATTAAAACTTTATTCTTCTAAATGGGCACTTAACATTAACAGCTTTCAACAAACATGCCATCTATTTTATTGTTTTATTTTTTAGCGATATCGAAACTCATCGCTGCAACTTCTATGTAGGATATTGTCAGTTAAAAATAACACTATCAAACTTTATAACAATGTTTTATTATCTCATCCATCTGCCAGTGTTTGCGAGTTCTAAATTTCGATTTATAATTTTATTTATAGTTCAAAATTGGAACGTATCATTTTAATTCTAGTATGCGAAGGTTCTATTTCTCTTTAGAAAAAGAGGAAGTATCACAAAGTTGTTACAAAAAATAATGTACAAAATAAATTTTTATTGTAATCGACCTGGTGATAACGCATGTAACCAGTTCTCGAAGATAAGTGACGCAGAGACACGTAAGAAAAAAAGAGAGTGAGAGCGAGGGTGCCGCGGGTGGGAGGAAAGACGATCGCCGGGGAACTTTATCTCATTCATACTTTTGCATTTGAAAGCAGTAATTTATGCGCGCGGCGAAGTGAGACGGAATGCACCGCGGAAGAATGAGCGGGAAGAAGGGAAACGTAAGTGCGACGGCGACATAGCGTGCGTGCCGGTGTGCGCGAGGAAGAGGCACGACGTCGCCATTATAATAGATATGTTAGCATGCAAACGCTGTCTTTTATACGTTTGCCAGTGCGCGGTAGTGGTGGCGGTCTTCCAGGGCCGTGTGCCTTCCCTCATCATACCCAAATTCAGCTGTTTATCGATGCCAGAAGAATCGATCGACGTTACTCTGGCAACGCAAGCGGTACCTCCGCATCTTTTCTATCTGCGCTTCTCGTGGAGTCCCCGTCCCGTCCAACTAAAGATGAAGAAGAATATACACCATGTAAGTATATATCCATGAGAAAATCACGACTTGACGTAGAAACCCAAGGAGATTTTTTGGATAAAAATAGATTTTTAGATTTTTTTTTGGATAAAAATAGATGATGAAACTTGGTCTCTAAAAACATCCAAAATAATTAATTATATTATTATATATTAAAAATGGTTAGATTGAAGACTAGGTAGACACTGTGTTTTGAAATGTCGGTACTGACATAATATCATAGCTTTACGTTCCAGTCAAGGATAGTTCGACTCATTCGTTCGAGATGCAACCGAGCTGTCGTTATGAGACATCGAGTATTTGCCTAGTAGACCTATAAAAAAAAGCGACATTCCGATAAATCGACAGTTGATACGTCCCTGGAGCCTCGCGAGCAAAACGTGGAGGCGGCGCGAGAGGGGCGGCAAAGCACGGTTCGCCGGATAGGAGAGTGGTGAGAGGACAACGCGGTAGCAACTGCGACGGCGGGAGATCGGAGAACGGGGGAGGCCGTCGGCGGGGCCCGGCGGGAGGCAGCGGGGGAACGCATGGGTTCCCCGAGGGGACGGGGGGAGGGGGCGGTGGTGGCAGGGGTGTATCTACTTACCATACTCCCAGTATACCAAAGTCCCGCGGTCGACTCGCTACGCGGCAGATAGTAGTCGCTGGCAAAGCACGCTCCTCGACAGTAGCCGCGGGAGTAGCGAGAAAGGGGGGAGGGGGGAGAGGGGAGAGAAATAAAAAAAATACAGAGAGAGAGGTGGAGAGAGGGTGCGGAGAGCG
This sequence comes from Tetramorium alpestre, assembly GCA_021460005.1. Classification (NCBI taxonomy): domain Eukaryota; kingdom Metazoa; phylum Arthropoda; class Insecta; order Hymenoptera; family Formicidae; genus Tetramorium; species Tetramorium alpestre. Next base: position 384,209 of record JAJVSH010000048.1, on the reverse strand, counting down.
GACATGGGGAGAGGGAGAGGTCAAAGGGCGGAGGAAATTCGTTACACGTGTTCGTCGTTCGTTTTCCATGGAACGCGGAGAAAAGAAGTAACAAAAGAGCGAAGAGATTCAGCGAAGAGGAGATACCGTGAATCGAGCGTGGATCGAGATAAAATGGCGGGACAGTAAACGAAGGAAAGTGGTTGGACGTATCGCGTGTGACACTATATCGTTGCGTGTCTCGTGCGGTTCCGGTCACATGGATCACGTGGTAGTCCGTGCCCCTTCCCCTTCTCTGACCGCAGGGGGTTCCTCCGTTGAGCGGTGGGGATGTCAACCGCGATTGGGAGGGATGTAGAAAAGGAGGAGTGATAGACTGTTCCTAGGATGGAAAAAGAAGAAGAGGATGAAAAGGATAGAAAAAAAGTCAAAAAGGTTTCTTCGACACCGCTGCTGATTACATGAGGTGAGTGTACGATATTATTTACAATCGTTCTGCGATCGTAGTTTAGCGAAACAACTATAATTATCGCAGAAAAAGATTATTAAATATTTCTCAATGATAAAACAAGATATTGTCGTTTAATGTATTTATAAGAAAAACTTGATTTGAAAATCATTATTCCATTTTATAAATTTCTGAATAATTGTCATCTTTAGAAAAAAATCCGAGACAAAGTATATATAAAAATAACTTTTTAATGCACGATAAATGATATCATAGATTATTATCCGCGACAGACAATATGCGGCGTATCTCCTTCTTTGCCACAAGATGTCAACTTAAATCGTCGTTTGGCAATGCCTCCGGGGTTCCGCCAGCTCGCTTAAATCGTATACTTGGCACACGAGCTAATTGGTCGTATCTCGCGTTAGTCGGTGTGCTTTATCGCACCATCCGTAACCGGTCGAAAAGCATTCGCCAGCGTTCCAACGAGCAATTTAACGTAACGTGAAATGGGTAACGCGTTCGCCGCCTGCACACGATTTTTCACTCACGGCATTCCCACGTGGCGCACCACGTGTTGACCGGAACATGTCTTACGATCGCGAGAACTTGTCGCTCGTGTTTTCCCAGACAATCGATACATCATGAAACGTTATGCAAGATACGTACCAACAAATTATATTTCATTTAAAGCATAAAATTTAGAATCAATTAATTTTTATTCAAATTTCGTTTCCATGAATACTTGTTATAGTGATTTATATATCATCGTATCAAAGCAATTTTATGTTAAATATTTATATAGCTACTTATCACAAAAATTTATATACGCTTTCTGAATTCGTATCATTTCGAAATTTCTTTTTATGAAAATAATTCTTCGGAATAATTCCATTCGTTATTTAAACTCAAGTTTTTAAAACATTTTTATTTCCTTCTTTGCTTCTTTTCGTTAATGATTATTGTCACATGTGGCGGATGCAAGTTTCTCGCGGAACGACAGAGAGCATCGGAAGGCTTGCCGCTTCTGTTTCTAGTCTGCGAGCCGGACATGAAATTGAATTCGTACCGTGAATAACGACTAACAAACCGCAGTTATATCGTAAAAAGCAATGCAGCGGGATGTGAATTAATTCTGACTCGCACCCCACAGGCCATCCCTTTTTCCCTCTCCGTCTCTTCTCGCGCGTGCACGGGCGTCTCTCGTTTCCTCTCTCGCGGTACTTCTCTCCTCCAACTGGAACGGTCCCAAAATTCAATAAAGGCGAACGAGTACGAGGTCTCTCCCTCGTCTCCGTCGCTTCCCGTATGGGGTGGTGGCGGCCATGGGGTTAGGAGTGCCGGAGTCATCGCGAGGATCGGAGGGAGAGATGGAGACTCGGTGCATACATTAGCGGGGGTAGCGTGTGGAGATATTGTCTGAACAAAGGGATCGGCTCGTACCTATCGAAAAGGCGATTAAGCGAGGATAAAGTTAACTTCGCCTTGGGCACTTGCGCTGAAAGTGTTCTCGGAAAGAACTTTCGTTCTGTACTATGATTCTTGACGCTACTACGCGATATTGCAACAACACAATTGCAAGAATTGTAATCGTAACAATTGACGAAATTGGATCGCAATGATTTGATAATTATATGAATTTTGTAATTAATAATTAAGATGCGAAATATCGTCGTTTATAAGTGACATGAAGTAAACTTTTATTTAATTTCTTTAACATACCGTCGAAATTTCGAAAAATATTCAAATGAGTCAGTTACAGTCTGTTAGAGTCACATTTGTGAAGCGACAGAAAAATTAACGTTATTCACGACGCGTTATGCGATCCCGCAAAACTTGACACCGCGTCCAAGACAATGAAGGTGGAAAAGCGGGCCGCGAGAGAAATAGGACGATAGCGAGGATAGCGGGGCTGACAGGACACAATATTGCAATAACTTCAATTACGGCGACACGACGGATTGCCGTAGGGTGGATTCCGCCCGAGCGCAGCCCGAAGCGAAACCAGCCACAGCCACCTCTGCCCGTTCCATCCATTTATATATCCGAGTGACACAAACGTCGTGGTCGAATTGGCTGTCGGATCTGAAAGGGGCTGCCTTTAAACAAGTGCTTCTTAATAAACCATTGACGCGCGAAACCACCCTCGAAAATTTGCCCTTCAGCGCTGTGTCGTCACCCTTCCTCAGTGTCTAGCGCCACGAGACGCTCCAGACCGTCGAGGGACTTTTAGCTTTCGTTACTTCGTTAAATTCAGAAAGGCGAAACGCATCTCCCACGTCGCCAAGTAAGCGTAATGAAGCGTTCTGACGTTTTTGTTTCGAAAATTTGAACGCGCGTCAGGTTTAAGTCAGAAACGATCTGATTGATGTGAATCGATTAACACATCTTAAAAAAGTTTCCGGTATTTTATTGTATACTTTGATATATACTTAATCAAACTTGATGTTTGTTTGTATAACAAATAAGATGGAATAATATATATACCATTTGTGCATTGCATCGATTATAATTTAATTTAAAAAAAATTAATTTATTATTCTTTTTAATAATTTTTATAAAATGACAATTACAAAATATGATTATAGATAAGTGATATTTGAATGACATGTGACAACTAAGATCAGCGCGAAATTTTCTCGTCGTGGAATTACGAAAGAACAAGAAACGCTCCTATACAATTTTATTTATATAATTTATATATATATATAAAAAAAATGTATCGAACGATTTTCGAAACAAGGCCGACGACCTTGCCGCGAAGTTAGTCTAGTGGTGACTTATCGACCGCCCGTTGCAGGGAGAGCGAACTCTGGAAAAATTGTGCAGAGCCTTTTGCCCCGCGGGCTAAGGGTATTTCACTAGGGGTGGGCACGCACCCTTCTTCGCTCACGTCCCACTCGAAATTTCGCTCGGCTAGCGCTTTTTTTAACATTTATTTGACAGCTGTCGTCCGCAATGCGTGCGCGGGGGGTTTACCTACCACGCGGGGTTATCTTCGTGTCGAAATCGTTCGAGGGCAGAAACGGCGAGCCTAAACGGACCCCCTTAAAAGAAATAGGGGTAGCAATCTTAAGACAAATGCTGCCGAAACCGCTCCGAGGTAATTATACGCGTCCCGAACCAAAAAATGGATTTTTATTAAAATCTTTATGTTAATTTTTTCACGAAAAATATTCACAATCCTTCTCCTAATGGGATATTATAACATTGATTTACGTTACGTTGAAATTCGTTCAAAGTATGAAATTATAAGGCAATGAAAAAGTTACATAATTGAAACTTATGTGGTCGTAATAGTTTTTCATGAACGCCTTTATGAGCTACAATTTATCTGCCGAGTGTTATCTCACGTCAACCATATATACCACGTTTATACCACGCTAATTACATTTCCACATGTATCACTTCTTAATTGTCAAATAAAAAGACGTGCTAATGATCTCTTTACAATAATTACGTAATGTGATTGATTTTTTATCAATAAAATGATTAAGAATAAAATTCAGATCAAATTTTTCGATATTCGAGTCACTGTTAATTTCTTAAAAGAATCGAATATCTAAGATGTCAACAATTTCGCATTTTTCCTTGATGTTTTTGTTATGCTCCAGTTACTTATACTCACGTGAATACGATTGTTAATTGCGGAATCATTTTTGTGAAAAATCGGCAAGGAAACAACTAATAATCATGTAATGAGTCTCCGCGAAAGTCTGTCACGCGATGCAAACGAATCAACAATATCGTCGAGCCAGGTTAATTATCTCATGACCCGCGCGACAGAATGCGTGGTCGCGACACCCTACTTTCCCTGTATTTGTATTCGTACTTTCTATAGTTGAGATACGTACAAAAATTGAATGTTGTACGGCACGCAATATGAAACTTTAATATAGTTGAATTTATCACATCGTGTTTTAATTTAATTGTTTTCGATAAGCATTACTAATTGAGACGTGGAAGAGCTTTTTTATTTTTAAGAAATATAAAAAAGCTATTAAAAAAATTAATAAATCATTCTATCATAATCTTCACAATTTTGTCAAAAAGAAATTAAGAATGCAACATACGTCAAACGTTTATTTTTACTTTTATTTACCGTTGTTCATTTTTATACCATTATTTAAAAACGCGCGGTCAAATTAATTTACACGAAAGACAAATCGCACTCCCTGTCGCTAGGGCTTCTTAAATCGATATCCATTGCCGCGCGCCTTCCTTTCCCTATCGAGCATATCCGAAAGAATGATAAAACGTTTAACGGCAGATAATCGTAGGAACCTCGATAAATCTAACGAGGCCTCGTTGGGTCGACCCTTTCTCCGATCGCCGATTTAAGTTCGTTTCAGGTACAACCCCCAGAGCGAGATTCCGATAACGAAGCAGGAACGTCGCGTGTTTTTTTTTTCCTCCGCAAAAATAAAGAGAGCGAGAACGTGCGACTACTGTATCGCGGCATTGCCGGGAATACGACGTTCGAGCCTGAGAACTTTGTCAATTAGACGGCAACAATTAGTCGTAGCCGCCAGAGAATAGCTGCGGTTGCGGAGTGATAGATAATAAGTAATAACGGACCGGTAACTTGCCTCTCCCTCCCGTGCGTCTTACGTTCGCTACGAACTCGTTGCGTTGTCCATTGCATTTCCGCCGAAGAATGCGGTTTATCGCACAATGTTGCGTAATTGTCCGTTTTCCCAGATGTTTCCATTGGCGCGTTATCAATCGTTCACGAGATTAATCCCGCTCTGATTAAAGGGAACAGTCTTACGAAACTAGAGTTCAAAAGCGAACAGTTGATGAAGAACTATTTTTCTGACCTAAGTAATATATAAGAAAATATTTTTATTATTTTTGCAAAATTATCATTATGTAATAATGCATGGCCTTTTAACTGCAACATATTTTATTAATTCCGCTCAATTTTTTTTTGCTAAAAAAATAACGGATATATTACATAGCGTTAATTCGGGAAATTCTCCATTATTTTAATGATACACGAATCCATGCTCTGGTAACATTCGCCGAAGCAAGAAGTTGTCGGTCAAAGGATTGATTTCATTTCTATCAAAGAGCGACGCTGCGGCTTAATAAACCTGCAATTATCGGCAAACGTCGTGGAATTTTTCAAACGTTTCCTGTCGCGATGAAGAAAGAGAGAGAGAGAGAGAGAGGGGCAGAGGCCCATGGATAAAAATCAGTTAGAATGTCACGTCGACGTGCGGCGCGCCTACTTTCTACGTTGTCGTGCGCACCATCTCTCGTTTTCACGGGAGTCTCATCGTTTGTGTGTTCCCTTAGCCTCGCACTCGCGCCTACCTTTCGCGAAGGATTCCTTCGATCAGTCAACGAGCGCCGGACTGCCGGCCGGAGAAAAACCCGGCTGCCAAGCTCGCTCTCGCGTACGTGAGTTACGTGACGACGGATCGGCCGTCGATTTATCGCGCGATCGTGTACACCGTGTACGACGACAACCGCGGCAGCCCGACCAACCGGATGTGAGATTCGTTCCTTGACGGTCGACGAATCTCGCACGAACGTGACGTCCTCTTTGGACACGTTATCGTTGCTTGCCGTTGATGTTTAATCGAATGCGAAATATTGATTTTTTTATCATTATATAAATTTACATTGTATTTTTGCAAGAACACTTGATGAAAATACTTGTGATTATCAAAACAAAGTTGTTTCTGGCGATAAATTGTAAAAGGGACGCGTTTTAAAAACACGCCTCGCCAGATGGATGGGGGACCAAGAGAGCTTAAAAGGCCCGCATTCTCTAAAATCGAATCGCGAAAAGGAGAGGCACGCCGGCAATTTTCGGGATGGTCGCAAAATAATGATGATCTTTATCCCTAATGAAATTAGTCCTGCTGCTCCAGAGAGCGCGCGGGAATAGACATCGTACCGTGAAATTACTATAATAGGCGGCGGCGGGGCGGTAGATCTCCCCCCCCTCCCAATACACGCACAGGCGTCACTCACGTGTAGAGACGCCGGGAGACGCTACTCCACGTGTATATTACGTACGTGGATTCGCGGAGCATGGCGGAGCACGCAGGATTGGATCGGCTCAGGACAGAGTCCTCGAACCTCCATGTAGAACGATCCCCCCGCCGGCCTATTTAAAGAGAACACCTAAATATAGTTCGCTTTTTTTGCCGGAATTTAAAATTACGGTCGTAAAGAAGCCGAGGGCAAATTAGCCGGGGATTCGACCCTCCTGAGGGGGCTGTCTCCGGTCTTTTCGAAAGTCGTGCACGACTGGATTCTCCATCGCGAGAAAGGACGATATCTGATGACTGTACACGCAAAAACTCGCTCTTCTTCCCGTATCAAGTACACACGTGTCGACGAGAATATAAAAAAAAAAAAATTTGAAGTGCACGTAACGATTGGAAATTATTTGGAAATTGGAGAAGAAAAAGTGATATAAGGATATCTATACGTTATCACTCTCGTTTTCCATTAAATCTGATTATACATTAGTGCTCACGGATTCGAAGCCGGTCGAGGACAATTTTGTCGCACCTGCCCGGGCACTCTATCCAATTCTATCACTCGAAACACCATCGTGACAATGGCGTGCTTCTTGGCGTCCCGTGGCCTTGTCCGGCTCTTCAGGGCGATAGTGTCGGGACCCGCAGCCCCATGGGCTCGCTCTGGTGGAAACAATTGCTGCCGCGGGGCATCATTTACATCATAAGCAATCATAATGATCGAATTTTCGGCGAACGACGATGATCCAACGAGTGGAACGAGGGGAGCCAATTCAGAAGTGGGTACCCACTTACCGGCTGTACGAACTATGCGCTCGCGAGAGAGGGACTCTGACCGTCCTACACCTCTTTCGACCCCAATAGCTTCGGGCTACCTGCGCCCATTTATATGAACTGGCACCCATTCTCCCTCCCTCCCCTCTTTCTCTCGAAAGAGCACTCTGGAAAAAAAGTAATCGCCCAAAAAATTTCGAGCATGAAAAACGGCGCCTTGTCAACCATCTACTCGCGTATTCTACGTCTCACGCTGCCTTCGCAATACGCAATACGTGAAATAAACAACGTGGTGATCCGTCGTCCAGTCCGGCATGTCGTCGAAGCGACCCATCAACCGTTCGTCCACGATTGTTAACGTGCGTCGCCGCGTACGAGCGAGCGAACGTCCGCCTAAAACGGCATGCGAGTATTTTCACGTACCGTTAATGGGAAGTTACTGCGAACGGCGCGGGCGGCGTGCTCGAAAACGCGAGTTCAATTTCCTCGGGCGCGCACGAGCAGAACGAGGACGTTCCGGAGGACGTTCACTTCCAGCCGGCGATAATATAAGAAGTTAACGCGCGCTTTGCACGGCCGGGAAATTCGCCGGTGTAAAAATCGCTGGCACGAAACGCAAATGATTCCGCTGATATCGTCCCCAGGCGTGTGCTTCGATTTTCGAATTTCAAAGACAGAGCGGGGCCTTCCTTCCGGCGCCGGCGAAGCACGAGGACAGAGGAGCCGTGGGGAGACGATGGCAACGTTGCCGGTGTTTTCCAGACCGGGGTTTACCAAAGACGGCGAGAGCTCTGTTTTGGGCTTTGCCAACGCGCCCGCTCGCTCTCTCCGTATATACGACTGGACCTATCAGTATGCGGACCACGAAACGTGGTCGGGGAGGCCCCCTCGTCTTCCTTGTCCCTCTCGGATTCCGTCTTCGTCCCTCGGAACCTCCGTCTCCCTATCTCTCTTTGACAAACATCGCATCCCTCCGCGCGTTACCCTGACCGTGCCCCGCTCTCCGCTCCCTCTATTTGTCTCTCTCCTCTCATTGCTCTGCCTCCCGCCTCGGCATCGCGCGAGGCGAAACGTAGGCTGTTTCGGAGAGAGTGTTTCCGCCGTAATGCCGAAACAGTATTGATTGCAGCCCGCCTAGCTTAGTTCCTACTGCCGCTTACTGCATCTAACGCTCACACGTAAAGCCGCGCGTATTTTCGCACGACTGCCTCCGAAGACAAACGAAATTAACTATGCATATTAACTAACTGTCATCGGACGTGCGGCGCAAATATCGAGCAGCTTCTCTCCCACCCGGCTGGATGTTATCGACTTACCGCATTGGCTTTTGCTCGCCATTCTCCGACGACCTATATCTTACTGAGTAACTTCTAGCTTCCCCCTGTCCCGGCGCATCTAGAGAGAAGTACTGAGATAACGCTTCGGAATCTCCCGAATGGTGCACGTCGTTCGATATGCATCCATTAATATCGCACAAACTACGATCGCACGGTTCGTGAAGCGGTCCGTGCTCGCAAATCTGTTCTCGGTCGGCCATGACGACGAGGCGGAAATCGTGCCCATCGTCCTGGACCGAAATTGGCTGGAGGACCGTACTAAAGGGTAGTAACGACGTAACAATGACCCCGGTAGAGGGTAGTAGTCGGCATCGCTGACTCGGAGGACGATGGGAACGGCAATTCCGTCTTCGGGAGAATGGGGTTGCCCTATCGTGACTCGCCAGATAATTAGACGGGTAATCGAGACGGTCGGAGTTTCGAAGTATTACGGTAGTCTGCAATTTAATATAGGCTGGCAGTTCGGTAGCTTCCTAACTCGTCCTTTAACCAATGTCAATGACCTACCCGAGATGTTATCGTCTGTGTTTAGAGAGATCGCAGAAAATTTACCGTTATTACATATATAATATTTCGCTTAAAATATCCAACTATTTTTTTTTATCACGCAAAATGATAGACGATACATTTTAATGTATAAAACCGCATGCTACGTTCTTTTGGAACTAATGGAACAATTGTCATAAATGTATACGGAGACTTTATCGCTGACAAATCGGTCTCGATAAATTACCACGGACCTCGAAGGTCCTGACACGACCTTCGATACTCTTCTTAAAATGGTCACTGCGCTCGTACCGCGTTTTTCCCATAAAAACACGGTGTACCGAGTTCAGTGGGTCTCGTGTGACTCTGCGAGGTTTTTCGAGGGTTTGGTGACATAATGAGGCAGATCGATTGCCGAGTGTATTACCATTACAATGGTGGACACCCCCGGAGACGCCTATACCTAACACAATTGATAGACGACGGGAATTTCGGAAGAAAACGGGAAAAAGCGGGGAGCTATCGCCCAACGAAAAGGGAGAAAAAAAGGAAGAGAGGGAGAGAGAGATAGGAGAAATGGAGAAAGAGAGCGCGCGCGGTCACACCAACGGGCTTATTAGTCAGCATGGTGATCTATTTGCCCTGTACTCGCATAAAGAACCTACATTATTGTGCCACTATGTTACGAAGGAGGGCGTTATTGCCCAACAGGGACCTCCAGTTAGGCTCCTACCACCGACCCGTGGCGACGTATGGTGTACGGTTATGGGCACTGTTCTTTCTCTCTTGTCTCGTTCCTCGCTCTCCTCCATCATCGGCCACCCGCGGGGCCTTGCTAATATGCCGGTAATATTTCCTCCATTCCGGATATCGCTTTATTATTTCCTGCCGGCACGCCACGGTTATCGACGATGAATTCTACATACGAGGAGAGCAGCAGCGTGAGAAATTTCCAAAGCCACGCGTAATGTATATCACGACATCCGCGTTAAACGAAAATTCAGCATAAAAATTCCCCTTATAAGAAGATTCCCATACAATTAATATTATTTTTGCTTTGTACCATACTTATTGTGTTTCGCTGTAAAATTAAAAGATTATCGCAAATATTGGAATTTTTTTAAAGAAATATTAAAACGGTTTTTATATATTCGCTATCTGTCAAGACCGCACTTGGCTAGAAATAATTTAGCATCGTTAGATTTAGACACACGACGAGCCAAAAACAAGAGGACGGCGGTACGGCCTCCATTCTCGACACTCTGTTTCATTGTCGATTTTGGTCGCTGGTAGGCATTGTTTAGCATCCCGCGGATTCTCAGCGCTGTCTGACTCATGCGATCGGCATCCATCCGCTTAACCGAATCGAATCGTCGCTCGTTTTGGTTCTCGCGCCTCCGTTCTTACGAATGATAATGACGTCACATAAAATACAAGGAATTTCCATTGTTTTCGGCGCGACATTTGCGCGAAGGTCGCGGCAACGAGACGCGTAGATCTTAGCCAAAGAAATATATTTAATTTTTTTAAATATATAACTCAGAAAGTCATAGTGTGCCGGAGAATTTCGGTCGACGATCGGTGACACTTTCGGTGGAAGGAAAAATTCGGCTCTCGGCTTATCACGCAAACTTTGACAGAGGAACGTCGGGAAAGGGGCGAGGCTCGCGGAGCAGCGAAACGCTTTCGGAAAATCCATAGCGTCAAGGAATATACAGGGTTTCGCCGTGGCGGAACACAATGGCGCGTTGTAGAAAGGTAGGGTGATAAGAGGAGCGAGCGAGATCGCTGACCGGACAAGAGGAAGGAAAAGAGAAAGAGAGAGAAAGACGGAGACGCGGGGAGAGCTTGCGGCGTCGGTCTTTGCCCCGAGTACGTGCTTCGAGTGACAAAGCTTTCAGCATGAGACCGACCGACCGACCGACCGTACGAACGCCAGAACGATACGACGCATCAAGGTCCTCGACGATCGATAGACAGGCTCTGCTCAACCTGGACTATCCTCGTGCGCGCCGCGCTTTGCCTCTGTTTAATATCTCAGCCGACTATTTGCAGACACGTTTGTTTATACATCGCGAGATCTTTTCTGAGCTTCGCCAAATAGCTTCCCACGCCAAAATGGTAGTAAAAATACCGGCATATTCAGCGAAACGAACTTTGATTATCATTGAGCACGATAAAGTGTCTTTTAATTTTAACGCGTATAGATCACCATTGTTTTTCTTCACACACGAGTGACGAGCAGATTAGAGTTTTCTAGTACAATTTTTATTTACGGTACTTTTTCTTTCAAAAATGATATCTTGATTAAGCGATTCTCTTCGATAGCCGACAATGGCGGATTAGGTTGAGGGACCGCTGGTAGGTGTCGGCAGATCCGTATCTGGCTCCATCGAACTGGTCGCGCCCGCTCTCAGAAGCGTGAAATGAAATTTGACAGATCAGACCGAGACCCTCTCGCCTTCGGTTCCTCTATCCCCGTCTTCAGCCCCCCTCCCCCCTCTGTCTCGGACCATCTCGCTCGTCTCGTCACCCGGTCGCAACCTCGAGAGCTGCAAAATGGTGTTGGCACACTCATCCCCCGGGTTTCCGCACCTTCGGGGTGCCCCACGGGCACCGACGGGCACCGCCGTCCCTCGCGCACGACGTGCCCCCCTCACCCTCTTCCATCTCCCCCCGCTCTCTCGTGACGCACCCCATTTTATACGATTCTCTTTTATCTGTTACCTCCCTGCCGCTGCCGCCACCGACGCCGCCGGTTATGCTCCCTCGGGGGCATCCGCTGAAGCGGGTCTCCTTAGTTCCAACCCGACACCTTTTTACAAATACATCACACGGCCTTCTGGCCCCTTGCCGCCTCTCACTCCCGGGCCCCGTCGTATCGTATCGCTGTCCCATCGTGACGCTTCGTCGTGCCGGAGGTGGCGCATAGTGGGTGCTCCATTTGCTTAAGCACTTCAACTGCTCTGGGCCCTCATTGCTCTCGTTCATTTCGCTCAGCAGGTACTTGCTGTAACCATGTAAATTCTAAGAGGTATGGGGGCATCATGGATGACAAAATATAGATTATAATCGATAATACCGTATACTGCATCAAATATCTATTGATAATCTATAATAGCCAATATAAAGTTAATATAACAATATTTCACAATAATCGGAATAGACATTCTTTCTCTTTCAACCTCGATGAACAAAATGAGTAATGCCGTTGCGCAGCAGGAGCAGTATCGTGATGCGATTTCGTCGAAGCCTAACGAACTTTTTTTTCTTCTCGCCCTGACACCCCTGTCCGTTGACATGAGTAACATAATCTACGATCAAAGTGCGGGAATATCATCATCCGCGTTGACGATCGTCATCACCCCGCCTCCTTCCTCGCGTCCAAACATCCGATCATGTGACAGCTGTCCCCGCATCGGAAACCAAATTATATGCTCAAAGGATCGCTGATCTCTATTTAGATTCTTATCTTTCGCGCCGTGACATAACGCTCCGGAGATGTAGTCGGTGACCATGATTGTCATGGCACCTCGTTCCCTGGATACTGCCACTCGTAGCGTACGATAATGGAACGTGGACGGGCGTCCGATTTCCAGAGCGATTTAGTAATGTCTCTGCGAAAGCACCGATAGCATGTAATGGGGATGTAACGTGGTATCAGGTCGCGGGTGCTCGCCGATCACGTAAACAGCCAATTGCGGACTGGATACCTCGTGCGACGATCTTTACAACCGAAGGAAGTGGGTAGAAATAATAATTTTCAGCGAATCCCTTTCTCCTCTTTCCTGCAACGCGCGCGCGCCAAGCCCGTCTCTCTTCTCGTCGTTGCATAAGATATCGTACGGTTTTTCGCTTCTTTCTCGCGGCGAGAGATCGTTATGGCGTACGACGGTACCGGTATGGCGGACGACCCTAAGTGGCGAAACGAGGAAGAAACGAAATGTTGAAACATAAAATTGAAAAGTTTGACGTACGGCGGTTTATGGGACTTTTAGAACGTAGTAAACTCGCGCGTTATTCCTCCTTCCGCGAGCCGTTATATTTTTCTTCCCGTACTTCGCGGACGCCCCACGGTGGATTTTTGCCGTTGCTCGTTGCCGGGGTGTTTGTCGCCGAAACGAAACCTCTCCCCTCTCCTTCTCGATCATCTCCCCGTTTTTACTCTCTTCAATGTGAGTTACCGCCTCGCCACTTGTGCAATGATTTATCACGAGTTACCCCGCCTCCGTTTTTCGATCGAGATTTACTATATTTTCAAATTTCGATTCAATCTCATTCTTTTGCGTTGAATTTGCACATCTATCAGAATACTTATTATTGCTTCTCTCATCTTTGTAAGATTTGTGATATGCCAATATAATCATTAGGTATATTAGCTTAATAATTATTTATAATGGTTGAAGTTCGTATAAAATAAAAGAACACAATAAATATAAAAATGCAATTTGCATTTTAATATTGTTATTTTTTACAATTTCTTCTTGACAATTTTCAATTTCACGTATTATATCTGGATATTGATAAATTTTACAATACAAATAAAATAAATGTTGCATTAATAATTAGCGCGAAACGTGAAAGTCGCGACGGAAGTCGTGAAGGAGCCCCCTTGAGTCTTCGAGCAAATAAAGAAGTTGTTCGGCATTCCAAGCTCATTGAACGCTCGCATACCGAGATCCCCGCGAAACGGTTAATTACCCGAGGATTTTTCGGCAAGGTCGGCCGTACCCTACCAACACCGAAGCCGACGGAGCGTGGGCCTAAGGGGTTAGCGATGAACTTCGACTCGGTAATGAAGCGCTCCCCCTTTTTGCCTAAACGAGTCGTCGCCTGCGCTTCAGATATATTTTATTGCACGACCGGTCTGGTTTATTATCGCCACGGTTGCGCGCGATCTCCATCTCGCTTTGATCCGCAACGTCTTCTCACTCGCCGCGCTACGGCTCCACCCTCCAAATAGAATGAGAGAAAGAGAGAGAGAGAGAGAGAAAGCATTAGGCAGTTCTGCCTAGATCAACCCTTCCTCACGCCCGGCAACGGCGATTCCAACCCTCGGAAAAACAGTGGCGCTCAACGAGCCGTGCAGTCGCGCACGAGTTCGCGCGATACAAAAGGGTTGTGATCGTACATCTTAACCCTGGGGTACTACTGTGAGAGGTACGCTTCCAGTTCGCCTGGACATCTTGTTGGAATTCTGACTGGTCGAATTGTTGTGGTATTTGTACAAGCAAAAAATGATCTTAATAAGACATGGATCTTAGAGATACATGTACGTCTGGTACCGCTCGAGTAAGCACATATGCCGCACTAATCTATCGTTAATAGCACTCTCATTCGTGGCATATCGCGAGTTAACGGACCGTCCGATCTCGCATCGTTAACTTTTTAAACGTGTGCGCGGTAACTTTTAAACGAGCTTACATCAAACGAATTATCCGTAGAATATGAGAACCGGCGGCTTTTAACGGCACGAGCTTAAAACTATAATGCGCCCTAATCCGGCAATATCTCATGCTGTCTTGCGGGATTCGTCGCTCACGCACAACCGTCCCTCTATTTAGTGGATCATATATATTATACCATTCTCATCGGCGGATCAACCCCTCGTCGAATGACATTCTATCTTTCGCGATCGCGCGCAGGGTAATTCCCGAATAGATCATCACGCGAACAGGCTTCTACAATATAAAAAAAAATAACGTCAGCCACGAATTTTGGTCAAGGATAAATTTATTCGACGGGATTTATTTTTGTCCAATATCCTCACGCCAACATTGTAGCGCATTCGAAGTAATCAAAATCCGGCACTTGTCGGGTGTGAATAGTCACAGAGAAGCGGAGAAGAGGGAGGGGGGGGGGAGCAGAGTAAGAGCGTCGTCTTAGCACCGCATCGGCATCTGTTCGCGAAGGAATTACGACGTAACTTTGTCTCCCAAGATAGCGCGACGGTTCCTCTGGAGCTGAGTGCTACCCAGGATAGAGTGCAGGAGACGATGGAACTGTTGGGTTATGGGAGCGAAGAGTCGAGCGAAGAGGAAAGGGGCGGGAGGGTACGAAGGTTACGAAGGAGATGGGGTAAAACCGAGAAAGAGCGAGAGATGGAGGCGAGAGAGAAAGAGATAGGTGAATGGAGAGAGACGAGGAGAGAGATCGAGAGCACGGGCGATCGGTAAGCACGGGAGTGTGCATGATGGGTGAGGCTCCTCCGAGGCTTGAGTTTCCATTGGGGTTGGTTCTTGCGATATAAGCTCTCGGCAGCCACAGCATCGCCACCCATCCTGGGCCCGCCGCCCTCCCCCGACAACGTAGAGCACCGACAGAGCGTTCCCCCGCGCCGCCCCCCGTTCCCCGCACCATCACGCAGTTCGCCCGCAGACCCCTGCGAGACATACAGCATACCCACTATCACCCACAGATAGTAGTGGTTCGGGTCGTCTCTCGGTGTGCTACGGGGTGTCGCGAGCCTCATACATATTCAGCGGATGCATCACCCTCCACCCACGTTCACCCTTCTCCCGTCCCCCCTGCTCCCTCCTCCCGTGCTCTCTCCTGCCCTCTCGTCGCCCCCACGCTCGACCTCCACCCGAACCGCACCGGTCATCTATTGCCCCGGTGTCCCCGAGGACCCGCGCCGCACCGGACGCGGACGAAACTTTCCCCGGCTGCTAGCTAAACTCAAATTACGGAGCAGTTTTCGAGACCGATTGATGTTTAGGCGTTTTATCAAAACCGAAAAGCGCCGCGGGAGCCGAGAGGCCGACCGGCCGTCCGCGTTACGTTTTGTCGTTCAACCGATAGGCTTCCGGACCTCATATCTGCTCGTCCACTTCGTTCCCTATTTCCAACTTCACTCCGCTGGCGACAGATCGCGACGCAACCATGTAGATCGATAACGATATAAACAATGGAGGAGCACTCTTTATTTCACACTTGTATTATGTACTACGTGTTCTTCGTTTGAGACATTTTGCAGCAAGTATCTGCAGGCAAATATTGAAAATAAAACACCCGTTGTACGTATTCCTCGCACGGGATGGCACGTTTTTTTACACGAAGGAAAACTATCGCTACGCATATCACTCTTTCTTTTTCCTGCGGAGTCTCGTTATCGGTACGCTGGTGCGAGATATCCTTTTATCGATAAAGAAAAAAAAGAGTGCTGCGTGCCTGTCCCACCGCGAACGAAGTGTTTAACGGCGACCGCATAAATATTTACACCCGCCGCGCGGTGTTTTTAGCCCGGGCGCAGAATCGAGATTACATCCGAATACATATGTAACAGTTCGCAACGATATTAGCAGCATTGCAGTATTTATGAAGCGAAGTTACGCCGAGTGATTTCCATCGCGCAGCAACAAATTCCTGCCCGCTCCCGCATTAAATGGACAGCGCGATGACGTATTTGTAAAACCTACTTGCCGAATTGCCCCCTTTTTAAGCTAAACTCTCTCGCTGGCGCGAACCGTTTGTCGCAACCGATCGCGGTCTACGCCCGCGAATGAAATCTCACGCGCCTAACGTATTTAACTCGCCGGCGAAATTTCCATTTCGCTATTTTGCTTGCCAAACAGCGGCGGTGTTGCGAAGCGCGCCGGACTAATCCCGACGTCGCGCCGACGCATCGCGCTTTCGGCCGAAATGCGTTTGCGAATTATCCCCGATCGCCGATTCATACGTGGACAAAATCCGCTGCGGCGGACACGCGCGTCGAACGACGCGTTGCTTACAACGCGCTCGTTGGCGCCGAAGTGCGCAAACGCGATCGCTGACATCCGACGCGACAGAACAGCCATTTACATAATAATCCGAGCCGCGGGAACGACACGTAATTGATATAAATACGCCGGGCGATGACGGTACCGACAGACGTACGGCAGACCGTGGCCGCTGGCCAACCTATGGTATCCATGGACTGGCTCCGCATAACTTAGCATAAATAATAAATAATATTGTGAACGCGCGTGCCGGTGTTAACGCATGTGCGTCATTAATAGGCACATCCTGTCTCTCTCTCTCTCCCCCTACCCCTCTTCTCTCTCTCTCTCTCTCTCTCTCTCTCTTTTGCTCTTGTCTTCTCCCGCCATCCTGTTGTTCCCTCCTCTCGTTCTCGATCCGCGCGCTAACTCCGCGTACATAGTATTATACTATATACTTATGTGCATGTACCTGCCAGCTCGCGTCTGTCTACCTTTGCCATCGACGCGCCGTCTCGCCAAGTTCATCGCCACGAGCACGTACTATACAATTCGAGGGGACGATTTATGCACCTTCGATGTGTGCTCATCAAATACAACAATCACCCCGACGTCCGTTAACAGATCTAATAAATAACTATTGAATTCACACGAGAAAGACTCTGTATTTCAATGAATAAACTGCAGATGTTGTTATTCTGCAGGATAATGTGGCTTGAGAATATCTGAGAATTTTTTTAAAGGTACATTTTGCGAAAAATAACAGAGGACTTGCATGCCGGATTGTGCATGAGAAGAATTAATTTTCTGATCTCAGAAGCGTACATCACGAAACACATATACAATACATCGGGAAAATTAATGACGATCGTATCGATCGGTTTTCTATAAAAAGCAAAATTAAACATAGTCCGAAACATAAGCTAACAATTAGTTTGTCGCAGATTCCGAAAAACAAATTAGAGAACCGGCGATAATTCAGTAATAGAAGAAAAACACTCGTTACATTTTTTTAAAACGCTCATATTTATTTATGTTTACGCAACGAATCTTATCTGTACCAAGATAATATACAATTTTAGATACATAACATTATGACGTATAAACGTCCGATATTTAAAATATCAAGCGACATGTGCGACATTCTTGAAGAAACTTCGAAGCAAGCTTTTTAACGAGCATTTGAGAATTGATCGCTTCCGCAAAAACTCTTAAATTCTAAACGACAAATAATTACACAGCTATTATTCACTCGCTACTATCAGCGATTCGCATAAAATACAGCACTTCCAAAGGTGTACTATATATCCGAGGCGATACGCATCTTTACGAGAGCGGACCAATGATACGGCTCGGTATACTTTGTCATTAAGCCGATTACGTCTAGTTGGCCGGACAGTCACTACCCGTATGTTCTCACTAGCCGAGAGAAAACGGGTTTTGCGCCGCGAGTCTCGCCGATAGGCGATTTCGTAATACGTTATAGTGCACCCGAAGCTGTTAAATCGCGCTGTACGCAAACTGCCGCTGTCGTTCCCCTCGAACTCGATCGAAGGCAGGTAGCTTCTCCGTGGTGATAATGATTGAGGAGAGAAACGCCCGGTAGTCGGTGTGAGTGAGCCGGGTGTCTCTTTCGCGTGTAACCAAATAGCGATGCTAATCTTGTCGCGGTCCACGGCTACACGGAGAGCGAGGAGAACCCTGCGTGTCTCACACCCATCCAGACCGGAGTTCCAGTTCAAGTTCCAGGGCCGGAGGCGGCGACGGCGGCGGCAGTGTCCGTCGCTCTACCCGGGTGTCCGCTTCCAATCCTAATACCCTTTATCGCGAATTAAGATGTTGTCGGGGTGTGGTAGCCAACTCCGTTTCTCCTTTCCCTCGAATCGACCAAGTCGATTCGCCCAAAGTACCCTGCAGGTACCAACACGCATGCACGCACGCGCGAGCGTAGGTAAATAACGGAGGCACACTTAAGCGTTACCGGGAAGTTACAAGTAATGAGCGAGCGCGGCGCCACCGCGGACAGCGAGACGGATCGTTCGCCAAAGATAAGTGAAGATGGAAGGTACGTAATGCCACGCAGCTTCTGCTCGTCCGAGCGAGGAATGTAAAGCGGTCCGGAATAGAAAATGTAAGGGATTAGACAGCCCCGGCAGCCTTCCATCTTCCCGGGCGGATATATATTATTACGTCCGCGCGCGCGCTGCACTTACGTATCTGGCCGGGGAGATCCCGAATGGTCCCGCGTCCCTATACGCGATCGCGGTCTCCATGGCTCCACGGGTCGGTATCGATTTATAACGAGCGATACGGCTCGTACTCGCGGCGAGTGCATTGCGAGCGAGCATTGCATCATCGCTATCGTCTTTTCCCTCCCTCCCTCTCCCATATACCTCGTCGCCGTGCAATCGGAGAAACTCGACAGCGCCAACCTCTCCCGCGATACAGGCATTATATATCCCGGAATTCTCCCCTGTCGCGCCCCGAACGTAAGTGCCAGGGGGCCGTTGATGCACGAGGCCCCATTACTTCCTGGCACGCCGTAAATAACCGGAGCGGCATTTGCGTGCTGCGTAGTAAACATTCAATAAACGACCGAGATCCGTTTACGGGAATGCATAATGCGCCGCGGCGGAAGGTCGATGACGTGCCGAGGCAGTTTTTCGGCTTTCGAGATCGCGCCTCGCTTCTCGCGGAGAGACGCCGGGGTCCAAGCCGAATATTCCGAATCGAAAGGGGCTAACTGCGACCACTTACTCGCGAAAAAGAGCCCGGCGTGGAAAAACGAATAACGTGCACGAGGGTCTCGGCGTCGCCAAGTTTCTGTATATATGTATATATGTGCGCGCGTCAGTCCGTAACTTAGGATAATGGCACTCCCGGTAATATCTGCATATCGGTTATCGGTCCCGTCGCGGCTCAGACTCTGCCCATCCTTGTCGTTACTTCGAAAATCGCACCCAATTTCCAAAATTTGCGAATCTGCGAACGCCGATAGTCGTCCGACCTATTAAATATTTGGCTGGAGAAATCTGTCTATTAGTAAACATATTTATTTCGTTATTTATTTAAAAAATATAATATAAGAAAAAAGTGTATAATAAGAATATAATAAGAAATATTGCATTTTAATTCTATTTCATGGACAAAACATTTGATAAAATCAGTAAACGGAATGAGCTGACGGAACGGTCTCGAGGGCCTGCTACACGTATGTCATTAGAGAGTAATTATTGATCTAATTATCGATATTGCCGGGACAGCGTAATTCCTACGTTGAGAAACATGTCTTGTGGATCCGCGGCGATCGAGGAGCGTCGGCTCGCGCGCATATCGATTAAACCGGAACCCAGTTAACTCGAGCGCTAACTCAAAGTCAGATTCTGCGATTTCTCAAGGCCTGTCTGCAATCTCTGTAAGTCGGTTTCTTTTCGCCTCGGCCGAATGTATCTGCGATAGGCGATCGCCCGGATGCTAAGAAGATTGCAGGAGCGGAGCAATTTATCCACGATCGCCCCCGGAGGAACCGATGATCCATGAGCGGCCCGAAGCTACGAGTAATCCGGTCGGTAATCAAGAATCGCGGCGTCGCCGCCGATCGGAGCCTGAGCCGCGCGCGGACAGGTTTATCAATGCATATTGGAAACAAGTTGGCCGTTAAAGAACGACCCGGCGCGGCAAAAAGAACGCGGCCGATTCGGTCGAGACGACGACGCTCGATCTTTCCCGTAATACTTTTCCCCTTTCGAAGATCGGTTCATTCTCCGCTCGATATCTCTCTCTCTCTCTCTCTCTCTCTCTCTCTCTCTCTCTCTCTCTCTCTTTCCTTCTGTCTGCGCATGGCAGGCACGAACACGCGCCCATGGTTGCCTGAAATATGCCGCGCGTTGTGAGTTAGTTTAATATGCAAATGGAGAGAGAGATAACGGGCCGATCCGCGAAGAGTGGAGAAGGCTAAGTCGTGATTCCGGTAGCCGTGTCTTCCCAGCCCTGCGTCTGTGTCGCGCTCCTTCTTGCTCGTTTCTCGGCCCCCGGGTTTTACCGAGCGACCGTAGACGATGAAGAGCAAGCACGGGAGAAAGAGAGAGAAGGAGAAGAAATGCGAATCTCACTCGCTCGCTCCCGATGAGAGAATTGAGAGATAAGGGGCCCACGCTTAGCCCCCCATGGACGCGCAGGGACGCATCTTTCTGCACAACTCGATAATTTGAGAGATGTGCACAGAGACATCAATCTCTTAAAAAAAAAAAGAATTAAAATCTTGTAATAATCAAAACAATTGCTCCAAAAATTGCACACGTCTTGTTAAACTGTGAAGCTACAGAGGATAGTAACGTTAGTATTTCTCTAAATCTATATTGCAGAGTCATAAATTGTGAATAAAATTATACTAATTTCAATGTTAGTACGCAAAACGAGATACTCAATTAATAAACCTACACAACCCATATCAATTAAAATTCATTCCGCGCGGAATACGGAGGCGAGGGACTCTGCCAACAAGAGTCTACATCCCTGGCCACTTAATCCTGTAATGGTCCGAAGATGCAAGCGTGTCGTTGGAGTTGTATCTATTCTATGCCATTTTACAGCGATGATAGTGGCAACCCCCGTTCATCCTTTTCGCCTAGCATTTCCAAGTCGACCGCGAAGCGTGATCATCGTTTCGAAGATAGCGAGAAGCGAAGGAGCAGTGATTGTCGTCGTTATCATCATCGTCCTCATCTTCGTCTTCCATCGTTGTTTTCTTCCTCTTCTTCATCAGCGTTCGCTTCTCTCAGTGAGAAAGAAGAGGAGGCCGTGACGTTGTTGGTCCAGCACCGATGTTCACCGTGACCTCGGTTGGATATCCGTCAGTATGTATCGGTGTAGGCGTGTGTGGGAGGCACGACGGGGCCAAAGGGGGTTGGTAGCTAAGGTAGGTAAGCGCTTCATTAGGCCGCGAGAGCTCCCTAATTACACACGGTCTCATTAGCGGCTTCCATCCTCCCTCGTCCGCGCTCCGTCCCCCCGTGCTGCTCTGTGCCACCTATATACGTGTATCCTCTGAAACCTCTTCGCCCTCTCCGTGCTATCTCTCACTCTTCGCAGAGATATATATACATATATACATGTACCGGGAGGAGGGAGAGAGAAAGAGAGACAGCATCGAACACGAGCCAGACGGAGAACGAGAGAGACGAGTCGAGGGAGCTAGCGATACGTTGATGGAGCCGGATGGAACGGAGAAGAGGGACCAAGGGAACTCGAGGGAGCCACAATGCCGTGTTCGTCGCCGCAATGAGGTTCCCGACAACCGACCGTGTCTCTCTGTGTCTACCTAAACGAGCCAGCAAACCGCCAAATACCACCTGATCGCTCTGCCGAACACGGAGAAATTATTCGTCACTCCCGCACAGAGCCAATGAAAGTCGCCACTAATAGCAGACGAGAATTTTTCAAACTCGATAATGCATGAACTCGCGATATTTAAACGATGACAAAATTGTTTCGAAAAGTTCGATTTAATTGAAGGCAACTTAAAAATAATCCGCCTCCGACACGTGGTAAAAAATAAACGGCGACTTTTAAAGTGCCACGTTTACACTTGCATCAAACGAAAGTTAACGTAGAATGCCATTGCGTGACCCGGCTTAGACGAATGAAATGTGGAAGCGGAATTCTTGCTGAGTTAGAATGCTTTGAGTGAGAAATTCGTATTAATTAACACTTACACCTCCCTCTTTTTCTACGTCTAGAATCTCGGAGGAAATATTAAAAGTCCGTCATTCCGCGTGCACACGTACACAATTACAGGTCCAATAACGCTGGACATTCCGGTAACAGGCTTCTCATTATTTATGCATTTAAAAGGGTCCTCCCTAACACCGGCGCACACAACCCTTTCCCTGTCGAAGGATCAAAAATAGCTTCGGAACCGCCACCCTCTCTGCGCGACCGACTGAAAGGGGTTCGTCGGGCGGCTTACACCCCCCTTCCCCCCGCGACCCCGCGCAGGCAAATTTAAACGTCACTTAACGCGTCATTAAGATCCTTCAAATTGCTAATTTGAAATGGTGTTGAAATGAACGGCATATCCTTAACGCAAACTTTTATTTGCGAACTGCCAATTTTTATTTTTATATTATGATGTTACACACGGCGTAATAAAATGATATCCCATGTTACCGGATTCTTTATTGAACTGCCAATGTGGATCAATCATCTTTCTGTTTCACTGGTTACAATATCTCGTATTGTATTAATCCTTTAATGTACGCAAATCAAGTATTGCAAAGATAGAGAAATTTATTATTTTTGCAGCTAATACCGTTACATTTTTAATAATCCAAAAAATCCCCGCAGGAACGTACGATCAAAAGTGGATCAGCGAAATCATTTTCCCGATCGAACCTCAGTGCGGAATGAACATTTTTCGGCCGCGCCGGCGGCGATAGCGCGCTCGCGCGCGCGAGGAATCAACGGCGCAAAGCCAAATAACACCGGGGGCAGATACACCTGGTCGTTCCGTTTCCCGCTGATTGATGCGTGTCGTCTGCCGGTCGGTCGGCTGCGCAGCCAGTCGCTTCGCCCAGTCCCGCCGGGGTTGAATGCAGTGAATCGCGCGGGCCTTCGCAGCGGCGCTCCGCCGCGCCGGAAACGGTCCATCACACGACCACGTGACCACGTGACGGTCTGGCCTTTGTTCCACGCGATCATTAGTCTGTCAATATGCCCAAACGACGCTCGCCCTATACGCTCCACCTCTCGTCTGTCCCTCCCCCGCGCCTCTCGCCGTCCCCTCCCGCGGCGCATATACGTATGCGTTACCTACCTGCACAATGCACCCATTGTCTTCCACACGCGCGCATTATACACCCCCATTATGCACGTGGACGCGTGCGTATTCGCTTACCTGCGCGCACGTATGCACACACGCACGCACGCACGCACGCATGCATACGCGGCATACCTAAAGCGTGCTCCGGTATCCCGCGTGATGAAGATCGCGGAAGATACGGAATGGACGTTAGAGCCCCTCATCACGATAGAATTCGCAGATAACCGGACATACCGGCATCTCGATACGGCATCAAGGTAATCGGACGCGTCAGGTAAATGGTGAATACATTCATGTAATAAGTATAATCGCGTAATAATGATATTGTACGTATAGGGGAATGGGGTGTAACGTATAACGCGCTCGCGCAAAGACTCAATTTCGGAATGGCACGGCGCGGCGGCGCGACGTGTTATATTACGATTGCACTGTCGGCGCGCGATTCACGCCGAGCCCTCCGGCTCGCTGAAAGATCCGTAAATCACATTCCGGTTCATTGGATAATCCGGCAGTGTTAATGTTCCCCGCGTATCCCGTTGACACATACCTCCCATCCTCTCCTCCTCCACCTCCTTCTCTTTACGCGTCTTCCATTTGAGCTCTCCGTTTTCCCTGTGTCTTCGCCGTACACGCCGGCTTCCTCCGATGATCCCGGGAGCACCCTCTACGCGTATCCATCCCCGGCGCGGCGCGGTGCGTCGCACCGAAGTAGGGAAGAGAGGCGGGAAGCGCTAAATCCAGATATATGATGCGCGGCCGTGACATGCAAATCTGGTCAAAGCCCGGTGCCATTACGTTTTCAAATCTTTAAAGTGTGTTTAGACAGCCGACGAGCGGTGACGCGCTCTCTCGAAGATTGTCGCTGCGCTCTCAGGCGATCTCGAAGGATCGATCGTACGTCGAACCGACGTATGCCATCCTTGTCGTTAGATTTCGATCGGGGAAGAGAGAGCAATTTAATAATAATGTATACTTTAACGTGCAAGTGCGTTAAATGCTCGCATTTTTTTACGTGGCATGTTTCTTTTGAAACGCGGAAAGAATAAATGAAAAATAAAGTTTTATTCGCAAACAGCGATGAATTTTACGTCGGCCACAAGTTTTTCAAGTTTACAAATTTACAATCTTTTTTTATCTTTTTTTACAGATGATATTTTTAAATAAAATATACATTTCTAGAAATAAATCAATCTTTTCTGATATTTTATATTTTATATTTAGAAATAAATCAATCTTCTCTGATATTTTCTCTTGTCTCGAGTAATTATACGTTTTCTTGCGATAAGGTGCATTCAATTTAAGTTTGTCTTGGAGGTTACTTGTGAAAAAAAGTCGCGAAGAAGGAATTAAAGGTCAAAGCCAATGTTAAAAGTCAGAGGTGAGGGCCGCAAAAATTGGAGCATCGTTTGAAGGACGTTGCAGTGCAGCGCGATATATAATCCTGATCGTCAAGGACAACGGTTGAACGTCGAACCGACGATTTACGTCGATCGGAGCACCGCTGTCGATGCGAGAGGAATCGATGCTCCGCGCGATTGTCGGAGACGACGAGTTTTTGTCGGGACGATCACGGTTTATTCCATTCGATTCTCGATCCGTGAGGCCGCGACGGGCAGAGTGGTTCGCAGGAACGATCGGCGAGGGATCGAGCTTCGCGCGCGATGTTTATGCTTTGTAGCAGGTCCAATTAAAGCTGCGCAAAAACTTGCCGGATTCGAGGGTGGTCAGCACACACCCATCGTAAATCGCCTGCCGATCGTGAATTGTCCCTCAGAGATGAACTTTGTGGGGTCAAGATCGTCGAGATTTGACGAGTCTCCATTCACGAAGATGCGCGTTGGTGAAATCGAATCGTGCTCGCTCAGACTCATCACTCGAAATATGCCTGATAAGAAAACTGGGCCGCGGTCTGGCCCGGTTTGTTTTTGCTCGTCCCCCAGATCTCACGAATCGGTCGTTCGATCCCGTTCGACTCATCGGCTCCGCCGACGGGTCTTATCGGTTGGCGGACGATCGGAGGCAAAGAGACAAAACGATCGTTTCGCGGTATTTCGCTTCTTGTCCCAGATTTCATCCGGTCTCGTGGATCATCAGCCAAACGACGAGTGAGGTCGGCAATGTCGGTGCATCATTGTCTTTGTCAGGAAGGGAGATTGAATCAATTGCGAAGAAAGCACAAGTTGACTTATTTTTACAAATCGGTCAAAAAGGCAAGGATTATTATCTTCTAAAAATAAATATCTGCAAAATAGTAAAATGCTAATACTATTTAAAAGTACATAAATTTGCGAATTTTTAATCATTTCTTTGTATATTTTATTAGCACTTCCGGAATTTAGATCTTTTATATATCGAATATATATTATAAATATTTGTCGTTGATTAAAAATTAATTAATAAATGCAAAATTCCATTTTTATTTCAATTTTATATGTTTTAATCTTTGATATACATATATAAAATATTCACAGGTGATAAACTTTCATGGTTTATCATCCATATCACACATGAATATTTGAAGGCGATGCCGCCGATTAAAAAATTATCTAGTGATCCTCGATTCCGCAAGTGTTATGTCGTTAATGAACTTTAATACACAGAAGTTAAATATACAAAAGTTATGACAAGGCATAACGCGATTGGCGCACAAAGAGAATTCCTGAGTCCGATCGGGATACGGTCACGCATATGCCTCTCCCCCGTCCCGCCCTCATTCTCCGCTGTTTGCGGCCGGCATGAAATAATAATAAATACACGACTGACCGAATGGTATTGCGCGCTAAACTGATTCGTAAGCGTGGAAGCCGCGGAACAATGGGCGCGGACTTCGCGTCCGACACGGGAAAGGAGGGCGGCAAGGGGGCCGAGACGGTCGGTAGGACCTGAGAACGACCGCCGACACAATGGAGACCAAGTTGGCGGTCTGACCTCCGACCTCCCGGCTGCGCACCACCGACGTTCCGCATTCGCATTCGGATTCGTTGTTTCGATTGTGTGCTAATGCTTCGTGCGGTGTCCACTACCGCGACTTTAAGACACGCGCACCGCGACTCTCGGTCTCTTTCTGTCTATCTGCTATTCTTTAGTCCCTCCCTTCTGATCGTCACTACCTTCGCACCTCGACAGGTCGGTCGATATTCCGAAAAACAATCAACGCGAAATCTTGAAATTTATATATTTATATAGATACAGCGATAAATGACTTCTTACTAATACATATGTAATTATGTATTACTTTCCGCTAATAGATTTTTATAAAAACTTCTTTCTTCTCTCGCTATTTATTTCGTCATTAAAAGATATTTTAATTTTCAATCTGAAAAGGGAGAAGCTACATTTGTCCGTGTTGGCGCCATACTCTTTTTATCGGACGATACGCAAGGGAATGGATCGAAATCATTTACTATCGCGTTCAGTTTGGCAGTGGCCGAGACGTCGGTCGGGTCGAATGGATTCGATTAGCGACGGTTCGCAGCGGTACCGTCGACCATTGCCATAATCGCTCCCGGCAGACTCGTAAGTCTTACTACGCCGCTAACGAACATTACTCTGGAATTCGGGTCGAATTCGAATCTTCGTTACGCATCGCGTCATGAATTTATCATAGCACTCCAACTAGAAGAAGCGTATTTACAGTAATATCCATTGTTGAAAAACAAATATCAAAAATTAAGCTTGAACATTCACATTATATTTCTTTTAAAATAAAACTACGGAAGCGTTTACATTAATTAATATAATTATATATTAATTAGCTGTAATAGATATGATTATTATCTTTACTTTAAATTGTCAACATCCTTTATCTTCATTTTTTAAAGTAACTTAAAGTAATCTGTCTTTCTTCTGATGTATGTATGGTTGAAAGAATATATAATGATTTTAAAATGTATTGTAAAGCAATATGACGCATGATGAAAACGGCGCATGTGCATAAGCGGTGAAAATTTGCAACTCACTGTCGAAACGCTTCTATACTCTACTTGTCTGCGCGCGCGCGCGCGCGCTGTAATTTTCGATAAATATGATAAGCATCGAGTGACAATGTTCAATGTCGAGCGTAGAGTGTATCGCAAACCGGATGCAGCGTGCGATGCATGTCGCCCGCGCGTACGAGAGAGAGAGAGAAAGGAAGAGAGAGAGCCCCCGTAACAATGAGGTGGATCTTTCCGTAACGCAGAGAAGGGTGAACTCGGTTTCCGGTGGCCTTGCACCCGAATTTGAAACTTTCCCCGTTACGTCGGCGGCGAAGCCGCGCGCGCGATGCGCGTCGTCAGGGGGGGCAGGGCAGGAGAGCCCGGGGACGCGTCGGGGGCGGCCGGGGAGGAGAGCCGGGACGAAGGTCAGTGTCTGCATAAAACCACCCGAGGCTACAGACTGTCGGTTCTAGACTGCCGAGGCGTTTGCTATGCGGGCTGCGCAAGCCGCGGCTACGTGCCCTGCCTGACGAGCTGCGACTCAAATTCAACTCAAACTCTGCTTTCTGCATCTGCTATTCCGCTTTCCTTCGCCGCTCTCCGTGTACTGTCGCTAACTCTCTACAATGTGTCCGGCCTGCGAAGAACCAAGTCGTGAACGCCGTCGATGGACGGCAAATCCAAGAAATCGCTAATGCCGCAGTATTATTGAAATGGTCACAAGACTTGTGAGGCAGCCTCAGCATTGAAATTAAGCTAGCTTAAATAAGGATTTTGTTACATAACTGCTCAAAAATGTTTATCAAAGATATTTAAGTCAAGTTAAGAAGTAAGAGTTGCGCATTGCAAAATTCTTTTCATTATCAGCTAATATTTCCTGATACCAAGTTCAAAGTTTTGCAAGTTTTATAGAAAGGGTTAAAGAAGGTTATTCGAAATAAATTTGAAATTATTATTACTTTCGAGTTCTCTCTTCAAACTACGAAGAGGAATTTTCATTGTTCGTGATGAATCGCTTCGTCTTCTTCGGCCGCACTTATCCAATTATCATTCACGTCGCGTAGGCTGATCGCGTCGTAAATATAATACCGTAATAGTCCACGATTGCTCGTACGAGACTCGACCGAGCAGTACGCTGCACATACATTTCACGTGGGACACGAGAGGTCCCAGTTGTGGGACAAGCAAACGGGGGAGGCGAAATGACAGGAGGCGGCCGTTTACCTGGCGTTACGATAATTAAATCGAAACAAAAATCTATCCGCGCTCCGTGGTCGTCAATCCTCGCAGCCGACATTTTACGTTGCCAATCGGCCACCCCCTTGCCGCAACACGTTCCCACTTCCGCCCTCGCGCTCATTGTCCCCTCCCAGATCGTCGTGTTTTTTTGTCCTCCGCGACGTCGACACGTTCCGCGTACTAATAACCCGCGCACGAAAATACATTCGCTTTTCACTCGTCCCTTTTTCCCCCGATAATGACTTTGAAACGGGGAAATCGAGTCCGCGCTTGTGCCACTATCATATATTGTTATAAGCTTCGCGATAAAATTACGCATTCATGATACAGTATAAAAAAAGACTACAGTAGTCAGATATCAGATAACGAATAAATTTTTCCGGGTGTCACATTATAACTTTTCTCCAAGACTCTATTTACCTTTACCAGTGTCACAAAAAGTGCTTTTAAAAGAAGTGCTTTTCATCATTTTCATGCTACGTATGCATCTTAGCAAACGAATATATTTAAGTATATGAATAATTTCAAAAATTTTAATTAGTGAAATTTCCGATTGATCGTTTTGCAATTATATCAAAATTGTGGTACAGAAAAACATTGCGATTCAAGATTCCAGACGCCATTTTCGGCGACGCGACACACGGGGTTAATCCCACATGCGCGTCGCGTTGCCTCGTGGGAACTGCGAATGACGCGCGACGAGTAGTTACAGCTCAACGAAAGTAAGACTCGTGCGCGACGTTGACGGCAGGAGCGCCTAACCTCGGCCCTCCCCAGCACGTTTAGCGGCACGGAATCAGCTGACTAGCAAAACTGACCTAATTATTATGCATTTATTCGCGCGTATTCAAATGCGCCGGGCGGTGGTGCCCGTTGTCTCGCTCGCTCCGTGCGCACGTCCTATCGCTCTCCTTCGCACCAACCGACGTACTCGGTTGTCCTACGGATACGTAGCACGCGATCGAAGATCTACGTCCCGAGGATCTAGGATTATCAATCAATATACCTCCTCGAATTGTTTCAGAAAGCATATGAGAATTTCGCTTCTTCCTTAATTAATCATTCACCTTTCATTATTTGTCATGTAAGATACTGATCTTTATGCAATTATCACTCATCAGCATCAAACATAAGTATTTACCTATGTTTTTAAAAAATTTAAGAATAGAAATAAAAAAATTCAAAATTTTATTTTGAAAACCATAAATTTAATATTGATAATCCTAATTTTAAAAGATCTATTTAACAACTTCGCAGAAAAAAAAACACAAAAATTTGATCTTTGAATCAATTCTACATCACGCAAAACAGAAAGAAGATTGTATTCCTTTCCGACTACTGCAGTGTAAAGAATAACACGCTGGATAATGACTGCGGAAAAGCTGAAAAAGGTAAGCAGAATTGGCTTTAGGAAATTATAACACCGAGTACACATACACTACCTCACATCTAAATTGTGACATTTACGTTCATAATTTCAAAAGATACCGGTCTCGCAACAGCGTTAAACCACCATCGCGTGACTACATCAAAAGTCGCCTTGACAGATGGGAACGAACTTCATCGGGACAATCGTAAACTGAAGCGGAGATCGCCGATTAGAACCTATCGGTTCACTTTATCGCGACACTGTGGCACTTTTGGCGCCTCCCGGACCTCCCTACCCGGCTCTAACGTTCGCATCGATCGTTTTAGCGACTTATCAGGCCGGTGCGAAGGAACTTCCGGCATCGAGATCTCTCTCGAAAATCGCGTTCGCGTGTTAATCAGGATCGAGCGTAGCGATGACTTTGGAATAGGTATGCCGAAACACAGAGCGAACCTCCGCGCGATAAACAGGCATAACATACCCCAAAATACCCAACCCCGTGTTCCTGCGCGTTTGCCTGCTTGCCTGCCTGCCTACTTGCCTGCCTGGCTGCCTGCCTGCCTGTCGGTCTGTCGGTCGCTCGGTCGATGCTTTGGTTTCGCCAATGGTGAGTGTACACCCGCGCTGAGCACGCACACAGGCGCGTGCACGCGCCCCGCGTGTACGTAGGTACGTGCACACAGCGAGCGCGTCGGGGAGGGTCGCGGGAGGGCGTCTCGGCGCCATGCTGATTTGCATGCGCCGCCATGACGGCCGCCACCGCTCGAGCGGGGGTTGCACGACGTCGCGGGAGGGAGGGCCGGAGGGTTAGGGGGGTGAGCATCGATCGCTTTCTCCCGCGAGCTCGCCGTCTACCCCTCCTAGTCCCTGCTCTCTGTCCCCCTCGGCTCCTGCTCTCTTCGTTACTCCCTTCGCTGGCCCTTTCGTTCCTCTCTCGCGACCATTCTCTACTTTGCTTCGCCCTCCGCTCCCTCCGTCTCGCCTGCCCCGTATCTACACCCCACGTTCTCTTCGTCCCCCCTCTTCGTCGCGCGTCCTCTTTTTCACCGTTTTGCTTCCTCTTTCTCCTTCTCTCTATTTTTCCGTCTTTCTCTCCCTCTTTGTGAGTTGCGACCGAACAACCCAGCCTAACAACCGCCACCGACGCCTAAAACCAGAAAACTCCGCAGCTCCGTCTCTGCTTTCCACTCGCCAGTCGTCTTTTTCAATTCCTTCATCGTCTTCCATAACTAGAATTTTCTTACTCACAAAAACTAATAAAGACTATACCAGGTCCAGATAACCCGTGTATGTATATAAACTGTATTCATGCATTAAAAATGTGTTATTTTTCCGCACACATTATTTTTTCCTTACATTGATCTTCCCTGGAAGAACCGTTTACATTGATGAGCCATAATATCTCTTTGATTACCAGCCACGATGTATACGATCGCTTTACACACAAAAGTGAAATGAAGCGAAGGGATAGGAAAGCTCTCGGTTGAAGAAACCGCGTCGGTAGGCTCGGAAAAGAGACGGAAAGAAAGAACGAAGGGAGAACGAGAGCAGCAACGACCTAGCGAACAACGTCCGCAGCCGTCTATTTACTTATGCAACGGGCGACGAAGTCAGGGGGTGGCGGCGGCTCGCGTGGTGGGTGTAAGGGGTCGGAGCCTCGGGGCTCTCTGTTTGTTTTCGTTGGACCACATAGCGTGATACGTTTGCGTAATGCGCTACGTCCGTCGTCCTTTCCTCCGCCATATCCTCTTCCCAAGTCTCCACTAACCCCCTTCCCCTTCTCTCTTATCGCCCGTTCCCCTGCCCGTACCGTCATTCTCCAGGGGTAGCAACGGCTGCGGTGGAATCTGCCAGGCGGTAACTCATCCGCACGGCCGTATTCTCGGATATGTTTTTGCTCGTTCTCTCTCGTACGTTTCTCTCCCTTTCTTCCTTCTCCTCCCCCGCCCACTATCTTTCTCGCTGTACGGATCTCCGTTTGTCCGTTCATCCGACCTACGTCGTCGTTGTGATGTTCATTTTTTTTATAGTGGTCGCCGACGTCACCGCGGGCTGACGGAAAAAAAAAGACAAGTTGCTTCTGCCGCGAGAGACGCGAAACGTTCGGTTGCGTGAATCGCGAGACTACGTGAATTCAAAGAAATATGGTGATCGCGGGGATTCGCCGCGCGATTCGCGACTCTTTCAAACGTGAAGGATCCACATCAATCACGGAGTTTATGGCGAATAACAAAATGTTACTAAGAACGTAAGACCCAATATTATAATAAAATAATTTATGTGTACATCACATAAATTATTCTTGAACATTAAACGCACATGAAATGTCAATTGTATAATAATAAGACACATAAATCATTAATTTTAGCAAGAGAACAATAAAGAGACGGAATTAAGCAATACTATTTTTTTTTTAACGCGAACGCGTTAACGCAGACGAGCACTTCTAATAAGATAATTATACGTTTTCCTCGACACCGTCTCGATAGAGATTGCAAGTGATGTCAGGCGATGACAGCAATTTGCTTGATGCAACACGCCTAGCAAAGCGTTCGCTTCCGTTCCATCACCTAGCAGTTCCCGATAAATCTCGCGGAGGATCTCTACGCGAGACGGTTAATTTCATAGCGGGCCGTTGAAAGCGGCGGAGAGGAAGAACGGTCTGCCCATGCTATTCCGCAAAACTCATGTATGAGGTGCTTGACTTGGACGAACGATCGCGCCTGCTCTCCCTTAGCCTTCTTACAAACGAATGGTGGATATTCAGAGGTGGGGAACGGTAAAATGACAAGCCCGTAAAACACGATCTTCTTTTCGAACGACCTATCAATGACTCGATGGGTAACGTGATTCGAATTCGGTCGCAATGCGCGCGCGCGCGTCCCGTTTGCATTCAGGAATCCGAAAACTTCTGGCGGAAGGTCGCGCGAGGGGTCAAGGGAGAATGGAAGGGAAGCGAGGAGAAAGCAAAGTTCTCCCGCGACAGTGAGAGAGAGAGAGAGAGAGAGAGAGAGAGAGAGAGAGAGAGAGAGAAAGCAGACGAGGAACCGACGCGACGTGATCTCGATAGACGACGGCGACGGCGGCGACGGCTGAACGAAAGGGTTGACGCGAATGCAGGTTTTATAGTAATGTCTACCGATCCTGGGGCGCGTCGGTGTATGCCTATGTAAATACGCGTCAACGATCCCGTGTGTAAAACGCACACTATCGCTTCCACTTCCCTTTCTTCTCTCTCTCACCCCTGCCTCCCTGGCCTCCTTCCCCTCCTCCCCCCACACACATTTTCCGCAATATCTACGTACGATGAGAAGAAGAGGAATTGGATAGAGAGAGGAGAATGAGAGAAAGATGGAGGTAGAGAAAGTACGGGTTACATACTACTACCACGCCGAGTACGGGGTGGATGGCGTGGACCCCTTGGATGGTTGCCTCATGAAAGATGCATAAGACGACTCACCGGGGGCGCGATAAAGAGTCGACAACAGACAAACCGACAGTCACCCCTGTGCACTCCCTAATACCCGGTGCAATACACCGCCAGACGTTGGTGTGTAGGAATACGGCCGATGTGGCCGCCACCCACCGCAGGGGGGGAGGGAAGGCTTCTACTATCAATTAATTATAATCTAGATTGATGGATCCGATCCACGCCGCTCGTAACGGAGATTAGTTTCGCTTCTGTCGTTGTCGTGCTTGTCGTCGGTTCTCAATCCCCCCCCCCTCCCCTTCCTCCAATTCTTTCTCTCCTTTCCTTTCGGCGAGTCGAAAAAGTTTGACGATTTTGTTAATGATATGTTAGTGATATCTCGACTGGCGTGCCTATCGGTTTTAATTGCCGATTTCAAAGTGAAGTCAATAGCAACAATAACGTCGACGAATGATGGGAACGCGAGAAGAGAGAGAAAGAGAGAGAGAGAGAGAGAGAAAGATTGTCGATGTAACACAGAGTTACGTTTGTCGAGGTCTGTGGGCTAATGGCATGCAAGTGAGCGGTAGCGATGGCGGCAGCCTCCCGGCCCGTCGCGCGCCCGGGTCGATAGGAATTAGCATTTTTATGGGTCTATCTCGCTTACGCGCTACGGTGCCCCGTGGCACCTAGATTCTTCGGCATTGTTCACGCACGCTTCGTACGCACTCGCCGCCAGTAAACGCCCATTAAACATTCGCACGTTTGCTCGCGTCACGAGTTTCTCCACGAGACGTTCACTTTTCGGTGCTTTTCGATCCGCGCCATCCAAACGTCCATCGTGAGATGTGTCTTTATTTATTCTTAGCGCTATAATTTCGGGCAAATTAAAGAGATTTCATTCTTAGAGATTAATTATATTCGTGACGAATATATGACGACAGTTGTAAAATATATCTTTTTCTACGTCTATAATTCAACATTTTTATTACTTTCGATTTGACTTTTACCGGTTTTTCTGTTGTTCTTTCTTATTATGAATCGATAAAAAAAAAGAGATTTATAATTAATCAATTCCCGAATATTGTGGCTATAACGCGATCTTTCGAGCGTCAGCGAAAAAACTTGCATCACGTTTACGATCAACTTTTTTAGCAAATTGAGCGACTGAAGAAACTAATTGATGATCTTACGCATGAGCAACTTTCGAATATACATAAGAAATAGAGGATAACAATAAAGCAACAAATTTACAGTAAATTCTATAAAATTAATGGAATTCTGAAAATTTTCTGTATAGTAATCTATATTTACTTATATTTACTTTTATAGTAATCTATTTTTTATTTTACATGTTTTTAATTAACCCAATTGTTCCATTCTAATAAATATTTTAAATTGAATAATCTAGAAACGCAACTTTTCCATATGAAAGTCAGACTGAGGATAAAAAATATTTTTCATTCAAAAACATACATAATTATATCTCATTTAAATAAAATGTGATGTATTGCATTTATCGTTTTAAATTCCGTCGTTTTAATTCCATCATGCTCTAGATCGGTATTAAGCGCTTTTCTAATCAGAATCGGTGAATGCATGCGAGATGCCTAACTACCGGAGGTTCGGCTAGACAGGCCTCGATCGCAAGTCGAGCGTTATCCCCGATCGACGTTATGGCGTTGTTCTTCGCTTCAAGGCGAGCTCCAAGGCGTTCGCGGCGCCGAAACGCCTGGGCGGTATTGCGCCCGAAGGGTAAACACGCGCGTGCATCCCCGTAAAGTCTACACGCGGCCTATGGGGTGTTTAGTGCGTATTACGGAGAGAAGGCGGCCACGGGAATGGTTACGGGGTCGGATGAGAAATGATGAAGACGAAGACAGACAGATGGATGGATAGACGGAAGGGAGGGCGGAAGGGCAGAGGAGAGGTAGAGCGAGGGAAAGTAAGGGTGCGTGGATGGGGCGAGAGGGTGAGAGAGGGATGACAAAGAGAAGGCGCGAGAGACGACGGGCATGTCGAAGGGCCGAGGATCTTCGGCGGAAGGCGCCTGCGCGTTTCCATGGGCACCGTGTCTGTACGCCCCCTCTTCCTGCAAAACACCGACGGGGAAGAGAGGAGAAGGTGTATGTCCCATTCCAACGCATTCGCGTCCCCTCTTTAGTCACTCCATCTCGTTCTGTCACTGCTCGTTCTCCGCGCCCTGGTGGGCACACTCCGAGGGACATCCTCCGCGGCAGCCACCCTCGCGCGCAGCGCGCACCCTTTTTCTCTCGCTCGCCTTTCGTCGTCTCGCCGTCTTTTTCCCTCGTGCCGCGCGTCTAGGCCGAATCTCGCGCGTGACGCGCACGAGCGGCGACTCCGATGTTCGTGAACGCAACCGCGACAACTCGGACGCTGCGTCGATCTCCTTCGCGAAACCGACCGTCATCTCGTTAAGTAACGACGTGCCATTCAATCTCACTACGACGTTGTAGAAGCTCACGAGCGCGCTCAATCATTGGAATTAAGTAACTTTCCTCCGCATAAATTGATTTCATTTATGCTAATTTTATTCCAAACCGAAAGAGAGAGAGAGAGAGTTTTCTGTTTATAAGTATATCTAAATCTGCCGTTGAACGGAAGCCGATTGCGTGTCATTGTATGCAAGAAACTCGCGACGCCCGATCTGATTTCGCCGTTATAAAAACATCAGTCAACCGCCGCCGTTTCTGTTTCAACAAAGCTTGTTCACCGGTGGTTTTTCGGATTTTACATTCAGGTCCATGTTTTGTCCCTCGGGCCACTCGTCGAGCGATGGACGTGAGATCGGGACAGGTATAAAAGGGGAGAGGTATAAAAAGCTGCTGCTGCTGCACACCGACCGAAAGTCGAGATGGAGCGGCACCGACCGCCTCTACTTCGATCGCAAGACACGCTCCGTTACGCATGCACAGATCGCCTTTACTATGGATAGATCACGCTTCGTACGATCGGGACGATCGATTCCGATCCGTCCTATGGCAAAAAGCGAAAATGGGAAAATTCTGTACCGAGAAAATCAAAAGTCTCAGATTGACAAACATTAAACAACTTTAAATGAAATATAGAGATAAAAGTTAGAAACACATTACGCGCGTGCTTCAAGATATTATGTTGAAAACAATTTTAATAATACATTTTTTGTTTCTTTTATAGCTTCGAAAGATAAAAATTTGGCAAATGACTGATTTTTTTCACACTTGAGTCCAAGTGCAGAATTAAATTATAACGCAAATTACTGATATTTTATAGAAATTTTTTATTCAGAGAAATATTTACGACCAGGAACTGCACTTTGTAGTTCCAAGGTCAATGCTTATCCCATCGCGTCGTGCCGCGAGACGCAGAGGCTTACGCACCTCAAATCTGGAATATGCGCGTTCAATCATTTACTTAAGCGTCGCCGGATGCTTAGGATTTCTCTTACGCAACAACCTGTTTTACGAGGCGCACTATCCCACGCGAACCGCGTCCCGCGTGGGCTACGGCATTGACTGCCAGCTACATTTATGACGAAGTTGCCGAGTCGCAGAGACGCGATAAACGACCGCGAGCGTATTTACGTCGCGAAACGCTCCTATCGATACGCCGACATAAATGCGCCGTATACGTTTCAGGCACACGCGCGTTTTATATTTTCTGCGCGCCGTTCTCGCAATTACGGGTCTGCCCGTTTGCCGAACGTCTTGTAATTGTCGGTATTTACCCGCCGATCAAATGTCATCAATTACATTTGTCCGCAAAGACGCGCTGCACGATTATCTCTTTCACGAACGCTAATTGCGACAATCCTAAGCATCCTGATTTATATTGCTATTATTAATTATGGAATTATGATTGCGATTTGTATAAGAGTCGCGTAAATGTATAAGTTCTTTTTTTTTTTTTTTTTTTTGAGATAACGTCACGTAATCTTAAGCGTGACGTTAATCTTAAACGGGATTTCTGCGGGATATGACGCAAAACACGTTTTTCTGAAGTTTTTTAAAAAATTAAAATTTACGAATTTTATGTTTTTTCATCACATCAAGAATTGAATATGGATTCAAAGTAACCAATATTTGCATTAACGGTGACTATTTAAATATATCGTCGAAAGAATATTCACGCTATTAAGCGAAGCACACTAATTATAATATTAATAAATTATTTATAATTCGACGCTGATTTCATTCTACTCTGCATAGTTGCAATGTATTAGATAATAATACTTTCACAGATTTCACAGTGTAATCTCCTATTCTGTAATCGCGAAATAAACATTTAATTGGCCCAATGATACGAAGGAAAAATGACGGGGAGGCACAGCGTTTCCTAAATGGAGCACGGCACGTCGAGATCGTACACAGGGGATAGAGAATCGTTCGAATAAAAAGGGCTGTTTATGATTTTTCTATTGAAGCGTAACTAGGTGGCACGCGAGGTAGTACGGGTAATAAAGTCCTTTACGCGGCAACTAACCGCGCCGGCGGGCCAGGGATTCAGCCGAGCGCCGCATGCGTTTACCGTTTACTATCGACGTTACAGCCGGTCGTACACATAAATCGCTTTACGATCTGTCGCTAAAAACGGATTTCATGCGAAAGTAGGTAGCTGCCGGTAACCGCAACCGCGCGTCTTCGTATCGCCGTGCGAATCATGAGAAGAAACCACCGCACATCGCCAGACGACCACCACTATATATATATATATATATATGTATATACGAGCATTAGCGGCGATTTCACAGCAGGCAGGAATCGATCGGCCGGTCGTACGACGAAAGAATAGCGTTTCAATGGTTGTTTCGCGCCGGCTCACGAAACGCGCGCTAAAATTTCCATAATCACCTCGCGAACGTAACCAACGATCCGTCTCGCAGCAAAATGGAACCGCGGGGGATATATAGATGTAACGAACGATTCCTTTAGAAAGTGGAGCTTAAGCGAAAGACCACCACGTTGTTCCAGTTTTGTGAAAAAAAAATTCGTTTACTCTTCAATAATAATAATTTACTCGGTAAATTCTTTACCGTTTTAACTGTTCACATTCATTTGAAATTACCAATTACGGTCATTGGTAATTCAATAATAATGTTACTGTGTATTTTTATCGTCGAGATTACGAAATTGGTAATAAATTTCGACGGTTTGTTATTGAATGCATTATCTTTTTACCCATTTGAACGGAAACGACGTCATTGTCGCGAGCGTTTTCAAGAATCGTCGATGCAGCGAACGCGAAAGATCGGAAACGACCGGTGCAAAGGGTAGGAGGATGAAGAAGAGGTGGAGAAGAAGAGTGGGACGTGAGCGAAACGGAGGACAAGATGATGGATGGTCCCTCTCCACCCTTAGCCTGCGCCGCGCGCGCGAAGTGAGGGCGTCCCGACGCTGACGACGATGCTGACGCTAATGAGCAAAATATGAGGCGCCACCCTGCCACCCCTCTTCCGTCTTCCCGCCCTCTCGCTTTCTCGCCCCCGTTGTCGAGCGCGGCTCTCTTTCTCGCCTGCCTCTCCACCTCCGGCCTCGCCAGGTATCGATTGTCGTTCGCGTTCGCCTAAAGACCAAGAAGAAGAAGAAGGCGAGGTGAACAAGAAGGGGAAGGTTTCGTCCCGGAACGAAAACAAGACGATCTATCCGTCTGATTACTCGCGCCACCCTCTCCCCGCGATTCCTCGCGTATATTCCATTCTCGGTTTGTCTACGTGCATTACCGTATCTTGATCGCCGTTGCAGTGGTCCTGCCCGACGATAAATAATGACCCTGTGCCATCCACGAAACTCTAAATACCGAGAGTTTGTGATCTTTTGTTGAAATAAATATCAGCGATGTGCGATATGCCGTGTAGTAAAATATACTTGATGACGCAATTGTATTATACACGATTAGAAAGCATATATTAATAAGAGAAAACGAAAGTGTTGGATAAAAAAAAATCAATGCAGATCATCGCGAAATAGCGGTCGTTCATGGAACATTATTTATTGAAATAAATACAGATAGAGACTATAGAGAGAAGATGCGATAAATACGAGTACAACGATCTTCGATGGCGTTAAATGACGGAGTACAGTGGGATGGAGCGCCGTCCTGAAATTGCGGCGAGCATTAACGACGGGCTGGCCGCTCTTTGTCTCCTCCTCGGAACCTTCGTCCGGCGACACCAGCAGCCGACACCGCCACCACCAGCACCACCGTCGCCATGGGGTTAGCACTGGATGTCCACACTCGTTTTTACCGCGAACGAGATGCTCCGACGACGAAAAAGGGGCCCGTTTAATTTCATTTCGCCGGCACCGCCCCTACTCTCGACGCCCGGAGCGACGAGGCACCGTGAAAAAGAAACTCTTCGACGTTTTACGAGCGTTCTCGGCTCCTATCCTCCACCACGTTCCAGCGCCGTTCGCGCCCGTTCCTTAAAGGGGGCCTCGAAAATCTGCTTGTCGCGATGCAGCCATTCGTTAAACATCTCGAATCCAACATATTCGCAACGATGTGAAATTTCATCTTGTATCACGCGATTCTTTATTGTATATAGTTGCGATCTTCCGTCAATGTAATGCCGTATTCGCAAGTTTCAAAGTCGTAAAATAATATTGTCCCACCACAAAGTGGGTGGAAATACTCGTATATGCAATACTCCGAAATGTTACGCGATTTTATGTGTAAAAGTTCTCTCGGATTAAAAGGGTAATGATTCTGCAAAAATATATTATGTGTCGTGGGATTAATGAACCGGATATTTTTAATCGTGACAACGACCAGATGAGTTGGAAAGAAACTTTGCAACTATCCGTAATGCAAATATACCCTTCGTCTCGCGCGGCTCCACTTCTTTTATTGGGTCACTCCATTTTTGTGTTAACGATCCCGTTTCGGTGTCACGCCTACCACCACGGCCGAGACGTAGAAGAAAGGTTTTTGCGACGCGGCTCGCGAGAGCTCGCTTGCAGTCTCGTTAGAAATTACCGTGCAGCCCATCCTTCTCGCCGTTAATGAAAGCCGGGTTCTGCGTGGCGAAGATTATTCGCGGTTTTTACATGCCGAGGCCATTCAACGCACAGGCGAAGACGCGCAGCCTCCTGGTCCAGAGGAGAATGCCGGAGACTGATGAAAGGAGAAAGAGGGGAAGGAGGAGGGAGGGAGAGAGAGAGAGAGACAGAGAGAGAAACAGCAACGGGAGTAGGCTAATTAATTTGGCAAATCATCGCGTCGCAGTGTAAACAGGGTGGTTCGATCTGTCTTTCCCGCACAAAGGGGGTGTCGACCAGAATGAACAAGAACGACGACGGGGCTGGCGCGGGGAAGTTGGTCCGCCGCGAGGGTGATATCAAAGGGGAAGACGAGGGATATCAATCCCCGGAGAAGCTACGGACTCAGCCTCCAATTGTATAGCCGGCGCTTCCGCAGTTCTCAACCGCGAAATCCTCCGTTCGAATTTATCGCCGTCGTAACCGAACACTTCCCTCCCAGTAAGCTCATCCCCATAACGCGCGTTGAATCTTCTCTACGGTTTTTCAAAACGACTGATTTCATCAATATCTCTCCCTCTCTCCCCCTCTCTTCCTCGCTCTCTCTCTCTCTCTTGTCGAATAGTCTTATATTTATACATATACAGCTTTTTGATGGCTTTCCGAAGCATTAAATTTTTTCGTATAAAAAAATATCGGATCATTCAGAAGCAATTCTTTACGGACAGTTCGTCTAGCCAGACGTTTCGCACATAAACACCGACATTTTACTTCGAACGTTCTTCTGTAGGAATAAACTGTACATATAAAAAAATTACATATAAAATTATTTTGTTTTAATTTCTTTAATAAGTAATATCTAATATTTTGA
This sequence comes from Tetramorium alpestre, assembly GCA_021460005.1. Classification (NCBI taxonomy): domain Eukaryota; kingdom Metazoa; phylum Arthropoda; class Insecta; order Hymenoptera; family Formicidae; genus Tetramorium; species Tetramorium alpestre. The sequence continues at coordinate 342,887 of JAJVSH010000048.1, read as the reverse complement.
TTCGTTAAAAACACGAATTTTTAGTTATTTCGCACATATGACGATGATAAAATGTCGACGTTTATGCTGATCAATACCGATGTAAAAGCTACGCAGGTTGCTGTCAACTTGCAAATTTTTAAATTGTGCGATTTTTACTCGAAACCGTAGGGCGCAGAGCTTACGCCGGTTGCGCTCGCGTGACACTCGCGAGTTCGGGCACCAATGGTGACACGAAGAACACCGTACTTTAGCGCCACGGCTTCGTCTCTCTCTACTCTTGTATCTTATCGGAGAATCGGGCTTGGTGCGAGGTCAAGGCGTGCTATCGTGGCCACGCGAGCCGCCACGAGCCGCCTCGCGGATATACGAGGTCACCCTCGCTCTTCGATCTGGACGTCTTCCTCGCGGTAACGTACGAGCGCTTCACGTGCCTCGCCGAGGTCCGGTCGTGACGATTCCGTCCAAACATAAACCTTGCTCTTTATTTAGCTGGTTAGCTGGACATATTAAGAATCCCCGCGATTTCGCAGCGAAACGCGGAAATGTCACCGCAGTATGACTGAAAATCCCCGGTATTTCGTATCGCAGACAAGTCCCCTGTCTTTTCTATGCTGACCCGAATTCATCTGATGCACGAACTTAATAACGACGAAGCGTAAGCAACGGTCAAAGGGAGGACGACGACAGCGACGACGGAAGTTGGTCCGGAGTGGATATACGGTATGATTCACCTGTAATATCGTTCTCGGAATTCTCGGGGAAGTTGGTATAATCTCGTGCGCGCGCGGTCGTCATCCGGAATCGTTGGTAGACGTCGTCGCTGCCTGGTTATCTTCGACCGCCGACAAAAGCCAACGTAGAATATGAAGGAAATCGTGAGCACCCCTACAGACTCCTTTTCTCTCTTCCCTCGTCGGTGTCTCTCTCTTTCTCTCTCTCTCCCCCCTTCTCTCTCGCTTTCTCTTTTTCCGTATCTTTCTCTCTTTCTCCTGCTCACCCATCCATATATCCGAACAGCCATCGCTCTGTCTCTGTCCCGTCTCCTTTCTCTCTATCGCGGGATAGGAGGGCCGAAGGGGTGCGCCGGGCGCGCGGGGTGGTTCTTTCCCTCCTGTGACGGAGGAGTTGAGAGTGCCGTTGAATATGCATGAGAAGCTCGGGCTCCTATCTACCGTCCTAAAAACATTCAGTCGACGCTGAAGCGACCGATGCTCGGACCGACCGCGCGCCTCGTCGCTCGCCAATCAATGTCTCCGACAGGCTCGTCTTGCGAAAATTTCTGCGAGACGCCGAGACGATTCCTTGTAACCACGAACAAGAGAGTGAGGAGGGCTCGAGAATGTCTTCTCCGACCTAACGCTGCCATTGGCCGCAGACGTGCGCTGACATTTTTATTCCGTGGAAGAGAAACCGCGAGGTTCACTGTGCCCAGGGGAATGTTTATTTCACTGAATTTAGATCACCGGTTTTTTTCTTTTTCACTGACGTACCGCTGCTTCACGACTGAATTTTTAATATTGAGTTTTGACGAGGGGTTAATGTTAAAAAGATGCCTTATCGTTTCTTTTATCATTAAATCCCAATTCAGAGGAAAAATATTTTAAATCAATCGTACTTTACGTTCCTTTTCCTCCCGCGAATACATGTAATACGACAAGTCGGATATAGTAGATAGTAATTATCTTCTAACGTTAAACGAGCGCTTTCTACGTATAGCTTTTTTTTCACCGGCACAGATTTGACATTGGAATCCGCTCGCGCCGTAGATCAGCCTTATCACGACGACCATCTCGGCCATAATTATGTTGTAACTGCGCGCATAAATGCCGGCGCGTAAAGTGAAGCGTGTTAAGCGTGACTCGATTATCTTTCGAATCAGACACGGAAGAACGCCGTGTCTGAAATATCGCTCTCGATCCCGAAGAACGAGCGTGATCTCGGCCGCGCGCGCGCGCGCATGCACGCGCGTGCACACGCGCGCTACTTAACTACGCGCGAACGCATATATATACGCAGGAATGCTTAATGCATTCAAATGATATTCACTCTCGCGCGCTGACGCGAATGCTTTCGACAAATTAACGCCGTGTATCGAATAACTATCTACCCGCTGCGAGAGCGCGAGCGCGCGCGCGGTTTCTCGAGCATCTTGTAAATCAAACATACGATCGGTAGTTCCGATAACGCCTCCCCGGCGTTTCGCTCGATATAATTCCGCAGAGGAACATTCGTGATTACGTGTAAATGTCTCCCCCCGCCGTCTAATATTAATTCATACGCCGTAGGAATCGCGCTGTAACCCGATAACTCTCTCTTTCTCTAGTAACTGGAAATAGCCAGTTAATCGCACAATCGTGTATGTCCATTTCGCGGACACGGTGCCGAAGAAGATAAGAAATCGCCAGACTGGCTGGAAGCTTCCGCTGCGTTTACCGTACGCGGGATTCTGTTCCGGGAAGTGGCTCCTCGAAAGGCGCGTGACGACGATCCCGTAAAACGCTTGGTCATTTCTCGCAACCGGAAGAATCCCTCTTCCGGTTCCTATCAGCGCGAGGTCCGATTAAACGCGACAACAGGACGCAGGGGTGGACAACATGGCTCTGTCGCCATCTCTCGGCGACGCTGGGAGACAAGGTAGCCATTTTGTTTCTGGAGGTGGCCAGAAGGTCGCCGTGGTGTCGCGGCACACCCGCGCATGTCCATTGGTCCCTCCTACGATGTCCTCCCGACGGCGGCGGCGGCGGCGGTGGCGGCGGCGGCGGTGGCGGCAGCGGCGGTGGCGACGACGGTTTCTCTCCGCTCCGTTTCGTCCTCGCCTAAGCGACGAGGCGAGAGACGACATACCCCTCTACCCACGCGGCCCATGGGTTTCTCCTCTTCCATCCCCCTTCGCGACGGTCCCCCCCACCTCGAGTCCACGATTTCCCCACCTCGGGGGACTCCGACCACCTTCCCTTTTGTACCCGCCGCACCCTGTGGCCGTCGTCGCGGCGGCGAAACTGCTCTCGCCCTTCCCCTCCGCGCTCCTTCCTTCCCCTCGCCGGCCACTGCCGACACGGCCACTACCATCGTCTTCTCTCCACCGGCTCTCTTCCACCTCCAACGACGACGACGATCCCACCCATCCCACCGTCGCCGCGATATTATCACTCCGTTTTACTCGCGATTTATCGGCCTTTATCAACTACATTGCCACCGAACGGTGTGTATCGTTGCTGCCTGGCTGCCTGACTGCCGCGCGATCGCGTAGCCACGTTCGTTCCCCGGCTACGATTCGCGCCAGGTTCTCTCCGCCGCGCGCGACGCGCCCGGCACGCCGTGCCCTCGTAAATCAGCGCCGGTGGTTTATCGTTGTCGCCCGACTGAAAACCGCAGAACCGAGCTGTTCCCGACTTCTCGCCGTGTCGTTCGAAAGTCGACGTCCAGCTCGCCTTATGACGACTTTTTCTCGTTCGCGCCGTTGAGGCGAACAGATATCGAACAGTTTTGACATTCAATAGATTTACCCTCCACAACGGGAGAAGTGATCTATTTCTATGAACCTATTTAATCTGGGATTAAATAGAATCAGTTTGCATACTGATAAATGCCAAAGTTAGAGATGTACATACGTCATGAAACATATGTGAGATCCCGTGAGATGCCTGGTTACATATCTATTTTTAGCGAAAATAAAAAAAGAGGAATAATAAACTTTGTACACGTCAGCGAAAAAGGACTTGATTCAAAATGCGATACATGTCTTGCATAATTGTGCAAAAGCGATTAAATCAGATTTTGCTTAATTGACCCCATACTAATTAGATTTTATGTTACCTAGCCTTATTGTGAATTTATTCTCTGAAGAACAAATCGTCATTTTTAAATAAATCAGAAACTGTATTATTTCTGAGAAATAGACAAATGACACAATATAATAGTTGCCCTAATTAGAAAGTTGAGTAAATTTAAATGGCTGATATGATAACTAAAGATTTTTAAGAGTGCATTATTCTTTCTTCACAGTTTTTAACAACGAATTTTATTTAATGAAAATATAGCTTTCACATTTTGCAGTTAGACTCTAACGTTTCTCAAATCTGTCGAATCTCGTATTTAATCGGTCGTCGTTGAAGCCTATAAGCTATATTCGAATACAACTCTGCGAGATGATACCATTCAGGTCCCCAACTAATTAGATCTAATGTCTGTATCGCACCTCTCGACACCTAATTCGCTTTACTTTCTCGTTGCTTCGATCGAACTCGGGAGAATCTACACAGAACTCTTTTCGTCGCTTCTGCCTATCCCGGCAAAACTATCTACGCGATTCTTTCCCTCTCGTTCCAGCTGGGAACAAAGGGATCGCCGCGCGATTCCATTTCCCGTCGTCATAGTCGTCGCTTTACATCCTGTTCCTGACTCCACGATGTGCTTTCTCGCGAGCTCTAACGCGCGAGGGGACACCGTTCGCTCGCGTGCGTTCTCGTTTTCGCGCGTACGTGTGTATGTACATATAGGATCAACGTGCGACTCGTACGCACGTACACGTACGCGAAACGCGTGTCGGTACAGTCGCTTATATATAATATGTATACATATATATATATATAGAGAAATATATATATCTATATATACATATATAGATATACATATATATACGCATATATACGGTGGGTAGGTAGGTATGCATACATCGGAGGCACCGATGCACGGTAGAGTGCTTTCGAGGCGAGTGCAGTAGAGACTCACGGTGCTGCACGGTCTGGTGATTAGCGCCGCCCCCTGGGGACGGCAACCGCCAATCGGTGGACGGCGTCGCGGCGCCCGCCGTCATCGCTTCACCGCACGAAGCCGCCGCTGCCGCTGCTGCTGCCGCCGCCGCCGCCGCCGGAGTCCCCTGCGGGTCCGCACAATCGCGGATATAGCGGATAGCGTCGGGCAAAGCCACGACAAAAATCAATCACTCGCTGCTTCCTCTTGTTCGCGATGCTCTCTCCCTCGCTCCTTCCATCCATCCGCCAAGCGCCGCTTCTATTTCTGTTTCCCTCCGGTTACACGGCTCGTTCTCGCTTCCTCTCTTTCTCCGTCCTCGTTTTCTCCACTCCGCCGTCAGTTTCGCGCAGTGGCTGTCTGCGCGAACCGAAACGCATCTATCGCGCGTTTTCCCCGCATCCGGTTCTGGCTTATCTCCCGCAATATCCCGCATCCCTACAGGCATCAGTCGCTCTGCGAAGGTTCACCAAAATCGTGACTCGATATTGGTCGCGAAAAAAAAACAAAGAGAGCTGATTGTAGAAAGCTAATTGTGAAATTCGATCGCGATAAATTCTCCCAAGCCTATCGATGTTTAAGAAGACGGAAATTTTTTTCTCTCTCGATTTTATTAATAAATTAATAATTAAAGTCGAAAACCGTCGAGTCTCTGTAATATTTTCCCCCTTGATACTTTCATAATATTCCCATTCATGCTTCACCATTATGAAGATCACTGTTCGCGGGAGTTTGGAAAATATGTGGGAACGACTTGGTCGCGCCGGGCTTCGTCGGCGGCGTCATACGAGTATCCTATCCTCCGCGAGTCGACCGATTTTTCTCGCGCGATCTTCCCACGTTCTCTCGCATCCCGCACACGCGCGCGTATCATTCTTCGCCCGCGTCGATCCACGTCCTCGACGCATGCAAGAACGGGACAAGGACAAGCGAGATCCCGCCCGACCTACCGGACTGACCGACGACCCGCCTTGAATTTCATTCACACACCGCGAGGTCGACTCTCGGTACTTACGCGGAATACAAAACGACGTTCCCATAGATTGGACGATACGGCAATACGTCGGCGTGAGCCACCGAAATGTGCGAGACAGTCGTGAAACTTTCAAAGTATCCTCTAATATCGAATATTACAAGTCCTAGAATTAAGATTTGTGCAATGCAATTGACCTTGCGTACGACCAACTTTCATTTTATAAATTCAAATTTCTCTCCCTCATTGATAAAGTTCACGTGTGTCAAAAGATTCCAGGATTTCTTTTCAGATGAGTTTCAGAATTATTTTATATAAATATGGGGTGTAATTAATCGCGGGGGGGGGGGGTAAATATGGGGGGTAATTAATCGGGGGGGGGGGGGGGAAATTATTTTATTTTTATCGCGACGAAATGTCATTTTATCTTGGAACTTATATATAATTGTGGTCACAGGTTAATTCTTCCGTTTTTCTATCGCGCGTAATTTTCGTTGTCGCGCGAAATAACAAAGTTCTCGGCGTTCTCCGCGAAATATGAAAGCGGTATTTTTCTTACTAAGGCGACCCTCGGTATACCGCTTAGCGAAACCATCGTCACGTCGCAGCGGCGGACGTGGTTATGACACCAAATCGATCCGCGAGCTATCGAGCGGCCGAACTTGCTTGCGCGCACAGGTATCTGAAAGAAGTCCTTCCGCCGCCGCCGTACATTACGGCCGTAGTTTCCCGAAGTAGCCAATTTCTACGGCCGCGTTACGCGATTTTCATAAATTAAGATCGGGAAGGCGTGCGTACATACACGGCGGCGGACGGACATAGACGTCGTGACAGCGAGCGGGATAAGGATAGGAAGGAGAGCGCGCGGGAGAAGAGAGAGGAACGGAGGCCGGAGAAGGAGGGCTGAAGCCCGTGACTGAAAACATCCCATAGCGATAAGAATCTCCCGGCGATTAATTGGTATGACAGCGGCACACGTTGCCGCCGCAACGCGCCGCGTTAGATCGCGCAGTGCGCCAGCCGTGACAGTCCGTGTATCTCGCGCGATATCTCCTTATGACGACGCCCGGTCGACGACTTCTTCGCGTCCTCCCCTACTTCGTCCTTCCACCGTCTTAGACTGTTCTTGTCTACCGGTGCAAAAAGAAAAAAAAAAGTCGAAGCGAAGACGACGATGACGACGACGAGGACGAGGAGGAGGACAACGTTCCCGAGGGCGCCGATAAAGAAGGGATCACCCTTGCGCCATGTCGCAACGTGCCGCAAGTTCTCACCGGAACTGTAGTTCCGGGAAAAGCCTGTAGGGAGGCCAGCTGCCGGAAGTCGCCGGGCTGCGGAGCGCCGCGCTTTACCGCGCGAAAGCTCTCGCTCCGAGCGCGGAAGAGAGCTCCCGCCTGGTGCAGGGATCTACTTGCCGCTCGGGGGTTCGCATCCCTGATGCCGAGCCCTCCTTCACCCTCTCCCCGTGGATGCGCCATACCCACGTGGTAATGTAGGGATCTCGGGGAAAGCTCGGAGGGACCTTATCCTGAGGCCGGTGTCCTAGACGTCGACCTCGCGGTAACACCGAGCTTTTCATTGCGAGTTTATCCCGCACCCACCGTCACAACGACGTTGGGTAATGAATTTTAAAACAGGGAACAGTTTTCAGACGCGAGTGAATTAAGACAATCCCAATTTTATACTTAAAATTTATAAAATTGATTCAATGTGTTAAAGAAAGCTGAAATATTCAACTATGGTGATAAATATCACCGTTTCCCTATTTCTCATCGTATCAGACATGAAAACGATAAATTTTCATTATATTTGGAAAACTTGATCTAAGATATTCACGTAAATATATAATGTAGCGTATAGATTAATTTATATCCAAAGTATAAAATTATTATAAAGATTAGTGTAAAGAAAGTAATCGAAACTTTAAAAGCATTCCGAAATACGCGAGGAAATATCTAGCACTGAACGTCGAGGAATGTGAAGAGATTGATTTACGAGATACGACTGTTAATCATCCTGTATCGGCGAGGCACGATCCTTGTGCCTTTGTACAATACATCGGTACGCACACACGCGAAACGATAAAGCGCAGCTGCAAGAGAAGTCTTGTCCGGATCTCTCCGATTGCCGCTCCGGTGTCCGAGGTCAGCCGTGTTGGTTCGTGGGCCGTGCTGGCCCCAAAGATCGTTGGTCCACCTGCTCCGCGCGAGCGCGCGCGACAAGCGTTCACCTGCACCATTCCAATCTTACACTTTTACACGCACGCGGTCATACACGAGAGATATCCACCTTTCGTCTGATCGCACTAAATGTCCCAATATATCGCCGATTTAAAAAATTCGATATTAAATCTGACTAAATTCGCTAACTCTTGCATTATAGCTCTGCTCTCATTGACTTTACTAACAAAGTATAAAATTATTATAAAGATTAGAAGTGTAAAGAAAGTGATCGAAACTTTAAAAGCGTTCTGAATTACACGGAAATATCTAGCACTGGATATCGAGAGACGTGATGAGATTGATTTAATGAGATGTGGCTGTTAATCATCCTGTATGAAAAAAATTATCTTTCTAATCACAATCATACAAGAAAGAATTGAATATTTTAAAGTTTAAAATATTGATTTTGTTAGTTAACTGTTTTTTTTTTTTAAATAGAAGGAAAGAATGTTGTGACAATATTTTTCCATATTTAGATCCTTTTTCTATTAAGCAGATACACCAAAGTGGCCGACGATTTATCTCGAGTACATCACGACTTTCCTCGATTTCATCGGTTATATAATTATCCGTTTCTTTTCATGGTATCATCGTAACGAAGGAAGAAGTTTGGAGGCACACCTTGCGCGACAGGTGCCATTCTCCTGGGTAGCAGGCGCAAGTAACAAGTACCCACGCGCGTTCGCTCATATGGCTTCTCTCTTCCTCCGCTGCTATCTCCTTCGCATGATAAACGCGCGTCCACGCTCACGCTCTTACTCTCCGCGTGTATGCCTACCGGTCGCCCGTCGTTGTTGAGCTACATCGTCTTGGTGCGCGCGCTGGCCGTGTCCGGTAGACGCTATCGTCGGTACTTAAAAATATGTTAGCGGCCGGCATATAAGCACCGTGACCTCCGTGATACGATCTAAAGAGCCCAGGAGGCCTGCTGGGACAGCGCGTCAGATGCTTTTACACGCCGGCAGACGGGGTGGATTGCCGAGGGTGACACGGGAGAGAGAAAGCGAGAGGAAGACCGTGACTGTAACCGTCACGCCGAGCGTCGCTGGACGCCTATCACCGGAAAAAGGCCGAAACGAAGGCTGACCTATCTGATACGGTCTGAGACACCGGGCTCGTGCACGTGCTTGCACATCGCGCAATAAAAATTTATATACAAGTTCCGTAAGTAATGTGTGATATAAAATCACATTTATATTACATTCGTGATTAACAAAATTATATCTTATTAGCCAATTCGTATCTTACAATTAGAAAAGCGTAGTCATTATTGCCAGAGAATTCTGCTATTAGATGCTACGACATATTTAATAGACAGTACATATAAGCTTAATACTTCTTAGCAAAATAATCCCCTCGTTAATATTTTCGAAGCACAAATTCACGACGTCGAAAGCTCTCGAGGCAAGGCTACCATTAATAACGCGAGGTACGGGAGCTCTTTGTTTAACCGCGCGTCATTTGAGCCCGCGGTGTGTTAGCTTCTGGGAGGAAGTAAGAAATTGATAGATCCTCTCTGTGTATCGGGTGAGAGATCGGGTGAGAAGGAAGTAGACGATAGTCTCCTTCGCGACGCGGCAGTCGGCGAGGCGAGGAGAAAAGAGGTCGCGTCATTGCTGGCCATGGCCGGTGATCGATGGCGCTGGGCGTTATCTTCGCTACCCCCTCTTGTTCCCGCGGTAATTCATCATCTCGGTCTGTTTTTCACTTACTTTATATGCAACATATTCCGTAATTTTTATTCAGTCAACCAGCCACCGCGCCGCTGCTGCCAGCCATCTCCATACAGAACCCGCCTCATAAAACGGAGGCGAGCCAGCCTCCGGTGGACCGTCATCTCCGCGAATCGCGAGGGATGACGGCAGCTCGCTGAGGAAGCAGACAGAGCGACTAACGTCTCCTTCGGTCCAAAGTAACTCCTCCGGAACCAAGTCCGAGGGGTTACGCAAGCTTGCACTCTATATGCTAAGGAATTTCGATATGGAGATCCGAAGCGGGTCGTTCCCCGGTACTGGTCAGTTTGATTTATTGGCTCGAAATCGACCACGCTAAATTTCGGGGAAAATATGCTGTCCCCTAGCCGTGTCACGATGCCCCCGTCTCGCCGCCGAACGCGCCGCGCGTCCTCTGACCGGGCTTTCCCGGTCGGCGATATTTCCATAAAATGAATTATTAGACTCTCAGATATATCCGGGAAAACGCGCGGGATGCGCCAGGCTCTGTCCTCCGGCATAGTTTGACAGAAATCTCGGGGTGAATTTATGTCGCCTAAGACAATCTCGCGAGAGTGGAAAGGGACCCGTATTTTAATGTCTCCTTCGTGAAATTTATGAAGTCGAAACGCAAAATTTTGATTATATCAGAACATGGAGTACGTGTATGCAACACACGTGAAATTTTAAGATATGATGAGAATGCACAGTATGAAATGCTATCCAAATTATAAAAGTGATTAAACTATCGCTTTAATTCATATTAGTACAACTTAATAAGAAGATCTCTCTCTAATAAGAAGTATTAATATCAGAGCAAGCCTATGCTGTGCGTAGTCATAATGTCAAGCAAACCTTTCCGTATTCAGTCAAGTCCAAACAATCGGTCACCGATGGATATCCTTTTGGGCGATACTCTAGAAGCCTTAAAGTGAGCCTCTAAGCGCTAAGTAAATCGGGAGGACCATGGCAAGAGGCACGAAAGACATGAGTGCCGAGAGGATGAGAAACGGTGGATGCCAAAGGTCGAGAATGGGGAAAAGGTGAATCGTAGTAGTAAGGAAAGTGGGAAGAGGAGAGAAGGTGTGGAAGTGATGCGAGCAAGGGGACTGAGGTGCTTTCGAGACTCGAGAGTCGCGCGGAATCTGCATTTCAGCCTTCTATCCTACCGTTTCCACCCTCTCCCCTGTACGGACTCGCTGGGACCCCGAGAGCTTTCGAACGGCTTGCAAACACTCAGCATCGCGAGAAAGCTTCCGTAGCTGTTCGCACAGGGACGTGTGCATCTGTGTGTACGCATGCATGTGTACAACTATAGACGCTGTAAAGACTCCCCGGTAATCTTTGCGTCTCTGTCGTCCTCGTACTTTTACTTTCGTTTCGGTATTTGCCTTGCGAGAGAGGGGCACGGCGAACCTTTTATTCGGCAAATCAGCATTTTGCGTATATACAGGGGAACGAAAATAGATCCTTCAATAATTGGACTTGTTGATAAAAATTGGACACAGAATCAACGTATTGTTTCTCCCGACTTTAGTCTTTAATTATAAATTATACAATGTATATAATTAAATAATGTTAATTATATAAAGGATTCTATCGAAGATTAAAAAAATGTTTGTTTGCATTTAAACACGATTGATTATGCATGAATAATTGTTCGTCTGAGAAACTTTAAATAACGACCGCAAAGGTCCGATGTACAAGACCGTAGGGACGAAACGCCACGCCGAACGCGGAATGAAAAATTGTTTACCGCGCTCGGCCAGCCGGAAGGGTGCAAGAGTCGGGAGAAGGATGGTGAAGAGACGGCCGGTAGGAAGAGGCAAAGGCGACGGGTAATTAATCCGCGGTTTTTCTCGTCTAATTAGTTGGATTTATTCCGTTGGTCCCCCTTATCCACAGGCTCTCCTTCGCTCGTCGCGTCTCGCTCGCCCGCGCCGCCGAGCGAGCGCCGTCGCGCTCTCACCAAGCGTGGCTGGATGGGTTGATATATGGAAATGTATGCGGGGAGATGGAGGTTCGCATTTTTCCAGGCACGGTGTGCCTTCATTTCCACCGCAGCTTGCTACACCCCGCCCGCAACCCCGTCCGACCCCCGCGCGGTCTTCCTCACCCGTTCGGCTTATAGCCCCGTACCCGACACCCCCTTAATGACGCGTCTACTCGTTAAATTCGTGTCAGGCCACCGCTCTTTCTAGTCGCCGAGCTTCTCGAATCCGCGCGAGATCCCGCGTACTTAAGGACGAATCCGCTTCCACCTTAGCGAGGATTTTCACTTTCCACCCGTGAAAACCTTTCCCTCGTCGCTTGATCTTTCGCGATGATCCTCGCTAAGCTCGCTGAGATCTCGAGGACTGTCTCCGACGACTGCTCTCCGTTAACATTCACGAGAAATTACTTTGTTCGAGATGCAAAAAACTGCAGCAAAATTGTTAATACACTGTTCAATATATTTCATCAACGTCTGTACTTGTCACTTCAGTATGTGACGTCTAATATATCAATATTAATTGATTTTTTAATAATATTTTATTGAGAATTTACAAGAATAATCTTATTAAATAAAATAGCAACTTTCTCTTTCTTGATGTCCTGTCTAACCTATCTAATAAAGAAAAAAAAGTATTGTGCACAAAACAGCAATCAGCAGAGCGGTAAGACAAAAGAATCGCATTTCCGTGCCTGAAGCCTTGAACGCACCAAGTCCGGTGAAGATGACGACTCAAGAACATCCGGTATTCTGTTAAAAAGTACGGTTAATGTTGCATGTATATACAGTCATCACAAAAGTCATCACAAAAGTCATCCAAAAATAAGTACATACTACAAATAATTTTAAAATTTGTTTGCGAGATGAAATAGCAAGAAATGCACGACGCTAGCATGTCATGATGATTGAAAAGTAACAGTGAAAAGTAATAGATAAAAAGAATTCAATATGTATGTGCATAATGAATAATGCACGAGGTCACTGTCCATAATACCTGTCTATAATAATTGATACATACAATAAAATCTCTTAAAGTTGCGATAAGAAAGATTTTAGTATAAAGTATCAATCTCTATAATAATAATATTTGTATTTTATTACAAATAATTCTAGAAATATTTTATTTGAAACAATACAGTATAATAGTTATTTGTAGCAATATTGAGAAATTATCCTTTCAGACATTACTATCGAATACTTTTAGTTTGATAATAAATAAGAAATATATATTCCATTTCGCAAGTTTTTTAATTTTTCTCAGAAAGAGCTGGGAATATTCAATTTTTCAGCTTTTACAATGAATCTTTTTTTTCGAAATATCCACAATGAAAAGCGTCAGAGAAACGTCTAAATGTACTTGTCGCCATCTTCAACATCGGCCATCAAAGACGACATTGCAACAGCGGTGGAGACGGTTGCGGCGGTTACATTTCCCGGTGTAGTCGAAGCGTTTCGACCAGCAAAAGCTCTCCCGTGAACGTGGGGCCGTGCGATACAGCGATACACGCGAAACACACGCCGACCGACAAACAGAGACTCGCGTGTTGCGCGCCATAGTATAGCGGATAGTTACAAGGAAAGGAGGGACGAGGAAAATAGAAAGAGAGAGAGAGAGAGAGAGAGAAAACGGCAACGGGTTACGAGGAAGCCAGAAACGCGCGGCGTACCCGCGGCGATGCCCAGGCACGTACCTGGTAAGTAGTAGGTACGTAATGGGTATAGCAGGCAGTAGGTAGGTGGCAAGGCTGCGTGACGAGGCGATTGCGGACCGTGACTAAAATATTTAAAAATATGTATCTTTCTGGCCGGACTGCCGTCCAGTTCCAGTTCCAGTCCCCGGTGCGGACCCCGCCCGCCGTTCCCCGCCGCATGCCGCTCCCAAGCTCGCCGCTGCGCCTCGCTATATTTATTTCGCGTTTCCTTCCTGCCTGCAACGCACCGGCCGCGCTCGAAGGGGTGCTACCGCTGGCTAGCCTTTCCCGTGCTGAATTTCGCCGCCTTCGCTCCGCTCTATCCTGTTCCCGAAGCTTACGCAAAGCGAGCATTTCGCTGCGTTTCTCAACGGAGTGTGGTCGCTCGCCAAGAAGACCTGAAGGATAATTATCTACAATGCGGTATATAAACCTCTATCACGGAATAGAGTTGTTAGTTGGAGTTAGTGGATACCTACGTACGATCTTTAAATTAAAACAATGGCTCTGCTCACATCTTTTAAATTTCGATGGTAATCTTAAACCTTTTAAACAAATCGTAACTAAAAAGCGAAATTTATTAATTAACATACAGACAGCATTTATCTTCTCGTTTAAAAACGAGAAAACTTTGTTTTATTTATGTCCACCAGCACCATAACTACCATCATTCTTCAAGTAGTTTATGAAGATTAAAGTCAGTACATTTATCAGTATTAATGGCAATGACAAAGCTGTGTTGCTTGTCAGATAATCATGGCATTAATAAAACTTGGACGATATTTCTTATTAGGCTCTTTATATCGCTCCGTAATTGCTATTCAATTACATTCATTTGTAATTACCCTCATATACGGGAATATAAAACGTTATGAATATGAATTACAGTTTTAAGCGAGTATCATCAACATGTACGTACACTGTGCCTTAAACAAAGAGTTACTATGTTAAATTTTATCTAAATGGATCTTGAAGATGATTAAAATTGATTTTTCATCGTTGAGCAGCACGAGTGTATCGAACATCATCGAAGCAGGTGAGCGCGATGTGTCTTTGTGATTGTTACCGTTGCAATCCTACCCCCAACGAGAACTGTAAAAATATTCTTACATTATCCGGCATACACGTAGCGTGCTCCGACTATCCTTTTAAGGTTACCCAATACCATAAGTCAACGAGCAGGTGGACCGGTAGAATCATGTAGGCGCATTTGCCGCTGGAAACCATACAACTCGACCTTCGTTTTGACCGTACGCAGGACTTCCCGCATCTCCGACCCATCGAATACATTATGCAAAAATAAACACGTGAATTATCCGAAACTCTTCCATAACGCGAGGTCATTCGGTACTAATTACACAATTATCTTAGAATCTATTCAGCATATCGAGCGGATTATTCGGTTCAACCCTCATCGATTGTAATACCAAATACGGTTAGGCAGGTGAGTGAGCTAGGCGACGTATGCATTCGTAATTGTAATCCCGCTTATCGTAGGGACCATACGATTGAGAATGCCGGATGACCTCGGCTATTCCTCAGGGCCCTCAAGGCCCTGAGACAGGCCGGGTGCGAAATGCCGACAACAAACGGTCGTGCCCGAGGTCCGTCCGATGCATATTCATGATTCCACTTTTTCTCCGATCGACCATCGCGGGAAAGAGGAAGTGAGTTCTGTTGGGCGCGCAACGCGTCCGTCGTGACGCGCCGAAGATAGCCCGCAGGGCGCATCGCGACACGACAAGGCGCATACTAATCGCGATTTTCGGGACATCCGCTCGTCGGCCTTTCCGTCAGTCTGCCCTGTCGAAACGTGTGACTGTCCCTGCGCTATCACGTGTACACCTAAGTCGACGCATAGGTCGAAAGTTAATACGATGCGGCACGTGGCGGATCAAAACGCGATCGTTAAATTTCTGCACGTATGTATGGCAATATGTAAAAAATGTTGCATAAATGTACTAGGGCAGCGAATATTTTTCGGTTTACAGCACGCTAATCGCGACATTTAACACTTGCATATTTAAAGGAATTTACTCCACCCTTTTTTTTCATTGAATTTTAGGGCTTGTAATTTTTTTCTACTTGGGAGATTTAATAATGGAAATGGGGGAGAAGGTCAGAATTATACAAGTTATTCAATTGATTATCATAGCTCATAATAGCATTGTTAAAACTGACATGAAAATTGAATGAGAGAAAGAAATCTAGTGCTCTTTAATAAATAAATTGTAAAGTAAATGTCTCGACACACAATGCCGCGGTCCTCCAACAATTAAGGTCCATAAAACAGTAAAACCGTGGTCCGGGATATACCCGGAGTTTCGGTCGCCAATGAATATTTTTATTTAATGCCCCATTAGTGTTCTACCCGCCCCAACATTTACTCTGCTCTAGCCCGCCCTCGGAACTTGTCGGGAATAATTGTTTAGGATGTTGCTGGTGTTTCAGAAAAACACGTTGAATCACAAAGAAGTCCCTTTCAATTAAATCTTTTAATTAATTAATTTTTGAGATTTTTATTGTTGAGAAATATTACACATTCCGATAAATTATCATATTGTAAGCTTTCGTCATGAATTTCTATTAAAAAATTTCAATTAAAAAATATTCACCATTTATATATACATGTATCTTTTCATGATAATTTTAATTTGTTGGAGTAATCATAATTTACATTTCAAAACATGCATAGATTTATTTACATATAAGATAGAATTAATAAACACAATGTTTAAAAAAAACTCTCAAAGACACAATCTGAAAATTGAAGTTGTCCGGCTCAAATAATTTTTTACAGACTTTACAATTACATGTTGCAAAAGAGTTTTTCTCAATTGTCTCCAATCCACCGATTGTCTCTTTATAAATAGACGAACGATTAAATATCAAGACAATGTAACATGCCATGGCGGGGCAGCCGCACTTTTCCGGCTCTTTAGATAAAATTGTACGCGATATCAAATAATGATGAGAAAATTTCGAGTTGTTCTGCACGAGTCCGAGAAAAAGAGAGGAAGGAACGGGGGCCATCTCCGACGGCGTAGCGGGTAGCGGTAGCAGTTAGCGCCAAAATAAAATAAGGATGGTACAAAATGAAAGGCAGGAAAAATAAGTCGGCCCTTATCTCGTCCTCGTCCCGTTCCGTTTGGCCCATGCATATTCAGGAGCTTCGTTCTCCCTCTCACTCATTCGCACGCAATCTCGCTTCGTTCTCTCTCTCTCTCTTTCTTTCTCTCTCACTCTCCTTTCTCGTAGATTCAACGAGCCATCCCCCTTGGTTCTCGTGGTCGGTGCCACTGGCTCGTACTACGGCGGACTCTATACTTACCTACGTCCGCCACCCGCTAATTTCTAGGCTTCCTTCTTTAATTGCACCGGCGCGATAATAAGACCGTATACTCCCTTTCGTGTATGTGTGCGTCTGTATGGGTCTGAGGGAACGTGCGAGCGATTGTGTAAGTAAGGTACATCGGGATACCGTGTAACAAGGTAACACCCATTCTTGCACCCTCGACCATCGAGATAATCTTTATTGTCCCGATGCCTGACGAGACGTCATCAGTTGCTTTGATACGAAGAGAATAACTTCGACACTATCATCTTGATTCCTTGAATCGAATAAAAATCCTGGCTATGAGGGTTTTTAATTCGTTCCTAGCTTAAAAAGATCTTTCTCAGAAATATCTGAGGCATTTTAGTCAGCCATTTTCGGAAAAAGGTGATTAATGTCCATGGTTGTGAAACGTGTGACTGTTCCCGTGGGAATATCACTTGGTTAACTTAATCTCGATCATAAGTTCGTGTAGTATTTATTATCATAGCAATATCGCATACCATTTATTATAGCTAGTAAGTATACACCGTCGAGAATAATTGTTAAATAAATATAAGCTCTGTGAGTGTGTACTTATATCACTGAAAAAAAAGTTCTAGGTAAACTTATAAGATTGCATTTAGTAATGCAATTTTTGAAATATTTAGTCATTATTACCAAATATAATAATAATAATAAAACATTTGATAACAATTACGAGTATTTAGTTTTTATAATATTATTTCACCAAATTCCTTGGTGAAATAGTTTCAACTAAACATATAGGTCATTATGACAAAATAATGTTATAAAAACTAAATGCTCGTAATTATTATCAAATGTTTTACTATTATTATTATATTTGGTAATAATGACTAAATATTTCAAAAATTGCATTACTAAATGCAATCTTATAAGTTTACCTAGAACTTTTTTTTCAGTGTAAGACAACTATATTTTCATCAGAATTTATAAAAACTCTTACTTAAAACCGATGATTTTTAAAAATTAAATTCGCAAAAATAGGAACGCCGAATAAGATTGGATAAGAATTGACGAGTCGAAGAACACAGTGGTTAATACTCGTCCAGCATGCATGTCGCGTATATTTTAGTGAAATAAGGTCACGAGACAGACCGGGCCGAGGCCCGTCTTCAAGTATGGTATCATTGAGCATCAGGCCGACACAATGGCGAGGACTCTCGGAATGGAACTGAACGGAACGCCGATGAGACAACGACGACGGATCTTGTATTGTCCGCAAGCAGGACGACGATGTGTCACGCGTCTTATCGCATTCTTATAGCGCGCGTGACGCGGCCGGTACCTATTTACGCGGCGCGTATAGGCAGTCTTATTCGCTTTACGGCTCGCGATGGTTGGCCACGGTCCATTATGGCGCTGGAAAACGGACCATCGATCGACAGCTGTATGCCAGACCTACCTACACGTCGAGGATGGATGGCTTCATTAGGAGAGGGGCATTAGCGGATCGCTTTGGCGCTCGACGAATTTGGTGTACCGCGATAATTTTCGATTACGACTCGCGACATACGAGAAACGGATGGAGAAAATAACTCCGTTCCTTATTAGCGGTCATATTTTTTTTTTTTATTAAAATGAATAAGAGTATGTACGTTTGGTGAAATTGAAAACGATACAGAAATAAATGCGGCAAAAAGATGTAAAAGACGAGAAATATTTGCAACACATTTAGCATTAAACATAACCGTCTAATTAATTTTCTGTATAGAGAATATTAATGTAAAAAGATAATTAAAAAGTTGTAATTATCTTTAAACGCACAAGTTAAATCTAACAATAAAAAAGTTCGAAAACAAAGAGTCAAACTTTATTCTACGTGCGAAAGTAATTTTCGTTTTGTGTGCAGGGAATCGATTAATAGCTTGATTAAAGAAAGACTATGAGAACGCGGCATGACGAATGCATACTACTTATAAAACTCTATTTACGCCTCCGCGGGTATAAATCGAGCACTTCTAGTACGGCCGACTATCGGGCTTCGCGTGGAAATTCTTGGTCCCGTTAGGGGCCAATGACGCCGTAAAGGTGCGTGGTCTACAGTTTACATAAACGATATAGGCTGACTTTCGTGCACTAATGATATCCGGTTAGCAATCTTTTTCGCAAAATTTCTCAAAGAAGTCTTTTTAAAATACAGCTTTATCAGATAAAGCCAATACTTTGTTCCAAATTTTTCATATTTTTCATTACATTGAGAAATTAAATCTTGTTTTGCTTAAAGTGTATAATAATAATGAAAATTTTATAATACATTATTAGTATTACTTTTTATATAAAACATGATTTCTCTCAGTACAAAGCACAAAGGAAAACTACGGCAGCGACAAGTTTCGGGTCCGCCGCGAGCGGGCTGGAAGTTCAACGCGTGGAAATTCTCGGTCCCGTTAGGCGCCGGCCTCGCCAAGATGCGGAACGGTAAAACTTCGCGATGACTCCTTAGTCACTCTCGCGATCGATTTGAGACACCGATTCCACCGCGGCTGTGTCCCGATTGTCAACCGACGTTTGTCGTTTCGCGCCGACCAGGACTCGCTCGCTCGCGAGGCAGATCGTGAAAAGATGGGCGCGGCGTACCGGCATTCCTTCTCGAAGAGCCCCGATGGCATTGTTCCATCGCGTCGCACCTCGATCACGCCTCACGCCTCTGTCACGTGGCCCACAATTCACAGGACGTGACTCCCCGGCCACTCTTAAGGTGTCTGCCCAACGACCGCCGTCGCTCGTATGCACCATAAGCGCGTACGTACAACGCCGCGACGCCGGCCATTATTTCGTTTTTGTCTCCCGCCGTCTCCCGTAATGTCACGTTGTACAAAAGTAACTGCATAATTTCGTCGGGATATATGACGTCGAAATCGACTCAGGGCTACGCCCGTCGGGACAATCGAGAAAGAGAATGAGACGATGCGATATTACCCGGCTATTGGCACAGATGTAATTTCATGTAAACGAGAGGAGAGTTGAAGAATATAATTACAGTCGAATGAAGCTTAACCCGATGGACAGATCATGATATTTTTGCATATCATGACTAAGTACGTCATGATTCAAGCTGAAGCGAATCTATTAACGTTAATATCAACGTTTCTCATCTGTTTTATGTGCAGGATAATAATTATTAAATTTAAATAATGTAATTATTGTAAATGATTATCATAAATGAATAAATATCGCAAAAAATATGCTTACGAAAATTAGTATAACGAAATAATTGAGGAAGATCAAAAAAGATCTGAATTAAAAAAAAACAGATAATTGATTCAATTCTCTTTTACTCATCCAAGAAGGAAAAGTCTGTGCCAAGTGTTGTCGAAAGGGTCGCGTCCATATTTCTCGTCGTAATTCAAACAGGCTGAATGACCGTGATATGAAACATGATGTACAAAGTCGTTCGCCACTCATTCGTTCACCTGCCGCTCATTAGAAACCTTATCGCTAATTAATCCGTATAGCAACGGCGTTACGGCTCTCGTGTCGTTCGTTGCTTCTTCATCCGGCTCGTATCTCTCTCTTTCCCTCTCTTTCTCTCTCTCTCTCTCTCTTCCCTCCTCCCCCAATTACAAGTATACTTCCTGGACTCGTCACCCTAACGTTGAGGCTGTTCAGGGTGCGAGCGGCAATTATGCGGTTTCTCGTCTCGATACAAGGTATTAATGAGTTTGCGAGAAGGGTTGTCGGACGCACGTTATCGCAAATCTTTCCGGCTCAGATCAGCACCGATGCCAACAAAAAGATATACAAGTTGTCTCAGACCGTCTGGACGATATTTCATAAACAGATTCTGTGGCTAATTTGATGTTATATGTCTTTTGACGAAAACATCGCAAACTATCAATGACTGTCAAAGTTTTCCGACAATTTTATTAAGAAATAATCGACGGAATCCCATTTGTACTTTGATTTGAAGTGATTGTTATTTTAACGTGTAAAATTACACATATAGGTATGTATATAAATATCAGTAATTAATAAGTTGCCGGCTCCATGCTCTTGAAATACATTCTCGTACGTCGCAAATGAGCGTGTTTCTTGGCAATCTTTTAAATTAATTCCTTTTCCGCTAAATCGGACTAAAGTCGGCGAGACACTTGGACAGTATCACATGGTTCTGCTTGAACGCAGTGATTTCGCCGCCTTTCAATCTCTTTCCCGCGTCGATCGCATCTACAGCGACGTTTACAGTAATGTATGCAGTCAATGTGTCAAGAGCTGCCTGAATGGCTGCCGCCGACGGTTATCCCCGGCGTTGTTAAGTCCATTTAAATCCACGGTTACGCGACAGCTGGCGTAGGTCAGTATCATTATCTCGCGAGAGAAACGAGAGTGAAATGGCGAATCGATAGATGCGGACGTACGGGACATTAATAAACATGAAGAGGCGAGCGCGAGCGAGTGAGCGAGTCGGCAGGCCTCCGTCTCGTCGGCTTCTTCTTCTTCTTCTTCTTCACGGGCCAACTTTTTTTCTCGCTTTACAGAAGGAATGATCGGATTTCTGTAAAGCGATACCACTGCCACAGAATTCTTTCTCCCAAGATATAAATACGAGAATCAGACGCACCCCTTTCGCATCATTAATTCAAACGGAATTTTAAAGTCAATTCTTTCTCCCCTCCCATCCTCCCCCTTGAATGAGATGCACAGTTATCCCGGCTTTGTTTCTTAGTAGAGTCATTTTTACGCACGCAAAGTAGAGAAAGCGAGAAACAAAAGCCGGCAAACAAAAGCGAAAGCGAAACGCTTTCATTCGATTCATCTGTTTGGCAATTTTACATCAAATTATCTTTGATTTGCCAGCAAATTGCAGTAATATTTCGAGATTGATACATCGGCATACGTATCGGATAAAAAAAACGTGTAAAATGTGTATCACGTCATATTACGAGAGGACAATTCACGCAAAAAACGAAAGAGGCTAATTATTACAAAGTACTTGTACTCGATATGACGCTCATTCACGTCATGTGTTCCTCGTAATATCCGACCGGTGTAATACCTCAAGAGCAGGCACTTCATCTCGAGTAACGCGAGAAGTAAGATCGCGAGTAACTGTCGAACGTAAGATTTAATCGACCGCGACGCTCGCACGCGGCGAGTAAAGTCGTGAGAAGGACGGGTAGAACACCCACCGTCTATGCACCGGTACGCGGACTCCTTGCACGCGGGCAAGGAGCCGGCAACTTGTTAATTATTAATCAGCATGTTTAATTCATATTGCGCGCGCCAGCTGTTTGTTTCCTTGATGCGCGCTAAGGTCTCGTACTTACTTATGGCAACGCTTAAACGTTACCGCGGGTAAGCATCGCGCTCCGGGTGCTTAGGAATTCTTACCCCCTCCTCCCCCCGTCGCTCCCGCACCTGCAACTTTTTCTTTTGTCTTTTCCTCACCTTCCCGCGTCACTCTCTCGATGCACAAGCCCACGGCACTGCGTACTAGGCATGCACTCTGCAACGTGCACGCATCGCGCGCTCGCAAGGTCGTTCTCATCGACGTTACCGATGTACTTAACTGGATTTACCCTTCTTATCAGAAACATTTTATCGCTTAAATCCATTAAATTATAATAATTGATAAAGACCTGAATTCCGAATGTTGGACAATTTCTTTTACTTCTAAAATTGATCATAGAAATAAAGCCAGCATAAAGATTTAATTTTCATATCGATCAGTAGCCTTTTATGATAGCAATTTATCAATACGTAGTTTTTTCATTTTCTTAAGACAAAATAAAAAAAGATAAAAGAAATGCGATTACTTGACCTTCACGAAGAAAGATTGGTGAACGCATCTCGATGACAAGAAAAATACTCCCGAGATGGCGAACTTGACTCTCTCGAAAGTTATCCGGGAGATACGCGAGGATCGATGTATCGCCGCGTGTATCCGCGGCTAACGTTCGGAGCGTGTGCACGGCATTTTATGTATCATTCCGGGAGGGGTGGCCTCGTCTCTGTCTCTCGCCCCTGCTTACCCGCCCCGCGCACTTTTTCTCCGCGCACAACGGGGGTGTTTATGGGTTTATTATACGGCCGATCCCGTCCGCTCGGCCGCTCATACACGCGCACGCAACGAATACGTGCACGCCGGCGTATGATTCAGTGAGTACGCGTGTGCGTGTGTGAGAGTCCGTCCGTTGCGGATCGGGCGCGTGCGAGGTCCTTCCCTCTAGGACTAGCAGGAGCGCGGCGTCTATAACGCGTGCGGGACCATAAAAAAATATCCGTGGAGTGAAAATAAATCTAACCTCGGGGCCGAGAGACCAGCCGACCGGCCGCGCTCCCTTAACGCGAGGTAATAGAAACGAATGGCCGTGAGAGGAGGCGGAGAAAAGAAGTGTACGGGGCAACGTACATGGAAAAAACGACGCCGGGACTCCCCCGACGGCGTCGCGACGGAATTTCTACTCTATTCAGTTTGTAACGCCTCGTTAGCCCGACGATATTCCGCGCATATCGCGCTCGTTTAATGTGCACGTGAGGCCGCGTCAAGGCGTTTAAGGTGCTTTGAAGGTAAAAGTACGCTATAGTCGTACGTATCAGGTACGAGTGTTTATACAAAGTGTTCCATATTCCCTGTTCTATTTCTTATGCAAGATTGAAAGAACGAGATAATGCAGCTCCGGTAAAAAGTAGAAATAATTTTCTGATAAACACAAAATTTATTTTCTCTATCTTTTAAAATCTCAAACTTTTGCGCTCGCTAAATTCACCGCTATATCGGTAACGATCTAGATTTCGTCAAATATTATTACAGAGAATATATACGAGCAAATCCATCTGTCACTTGAAAGGCATTAACTCGAGCGCTTTTACAGTGTATAACACTACACGATCGCCGAGCCGCAATGAAGCTCCCGCATGTTCTATACATAAGACGGCGGCACCCAGTTTCCACTATCTTCCCCCAACTGGCCTGAGAAAAAGGGAAAATGTTATTGAAAGATCGCAGGTCGGCAAGCGGGTAGGCGGGTGAAGGAATAACCCCGCGCGCGAGGGTAGAAAGAGGAGCATAAACGACAAGGAAGAAGAGGGACGCGAGTGCCGAAGACAAGAGAAGGGAAGAACGGTGGGTTTACCGCAGAGCGGTACCACCCTTAGCGCGGTCTGAGTTCATTGCGCGAGTCATCAGTATCCATAAGCGATGAGTTACCCTTCGCTCGCTTTCCCTCCCTCTCCCTCTTCCTCTCTGATCTCCTGCCGTCTTTCTCCTTCTCATCGGTGGCGGTGCAACCACGTCGATGTGGAAGAGGAAGGTTAGGATCGGGCCACCTGGTTCGCTTGTTCGACGCGCCTCGCCGCAGCTTCTCTCCTCTCCTGCTGGATGGTCGAAAGGATGGCGGGGCCACCATCGTCGGAGAAGGACGAAGGCCGAGGACGTGCGGCTGGCGCTGCTGCTGGTGGTGGGTAGGTGGGTGGTTGATTTTCTTAGGTCAACGTATAATCAAGCCACCGTGGAGAGGCACTACGGAGAGAGGAATAAAGAGAAAGGCGGATAGAGAGAGAGGGAGAGAAAGCACGGACAGCTATCGTCCTAGACCAATCCCCGGGCTTCGCCGGCGAACAGCCCCCGAAAGCGGGGGCGAGCCAACCGGCGGCTTCACTTCGAGGAGAAGGAGCCTTCTCGAAGGAATCTTCCGGATGAAGGTACTACCTTCGGATACATTCTCTCTCGGTGAAGCCGCGTCCGTAAACCACCCAACCCTCGCTAGAAATGCCATCCTAGAACAACCGCGTCTGCGATGGCTCTTACGTACTACGTGGTTACGGCTAAAGTTAATAACGGATAGACCGCCGGTGCACGACGATTGAATTAAACGAGCAGCCGTCTCATCCCCGACGGTTCACGGGGGACTACCGCGCGATCTCTTTCGAAATGATTAGATTTCAGAAAGTCGACTCTGCTTGACTATGTGTTCGGGAGATCTCTCACTCTGAGCATATCATTGCTTATCTTCCTAAGTGCGAAATTATTCGTGCCTTCGAGATACCTTATATTTATGCCAAAATTATTCCAATCCTACTATTGTTAACTCTTTATAGTTTTTATTAAAATTATGCTCAATTATTTCAAACCATGTAATCGTGATAAAATAAAATGTTAAATTTGACATTTTTAAATATGTCAAGTTTTGAAAGTTTTACGTATACTAATTCTTAAATATGTTGAAAGAAATTTATAAAGTTTAAAAATTGCACTGAAATTACTACAATCACGTGTTTAAAATCATGTGAATTAAACATTTTTCCGTGTCGATTCTAATCGCCGTTCTGCCCTTCACAAACTCGCGATAGCAATCTGAACGTAGACATCGGCTTAAGATGTCCCTTCGAATTTCATGTCGCGTACAGGACGAATGGATATCGGCTGATGAAACCGACTGATCCGAAAGAGAGAGCAGAAGGGTGACTCGCGAAAGGGGAGAGGGGGGCAGAAATGGCCAGACGACGGCCAGCGGTCCCGGAACGTCGAAAGTCCGTGTTCTTGAAGGCAACGGGGCGAGATGGAAAAATTGCCTCGATGTAAAAACATGAGAATCGCTTCTCCGCCGTCCGCACTCAATAAAACGACCTCGACCTAAGAGATACGCGATTCGCCGTGCCGCATATATATATGTAGAGGAAGCACTCGCGCAAACACACGGGAGAGCGGCGTATACCGAGCGAAAAATATACACGACCACACAGGCTCGGCACCGTCCACTCGGGCGCTTCCTTTTGCAACATGGTGGAGGAAACAGGAGCACGAGGGAGGAAAGGACACATGAGAAGCCAAGCAGGAAGAGGGAAGGAAGCAGTAGTATCCACATCCAGTCGAGTGGTCAGCTATCGAAACTTCTACCCGCTCCAATCCGTCCCACCCCCTCCGCCCCCGGGGGACCGGCTCCATCGACCAATAATAAAAAATATACGAGATCTGTTCGGGCTCACACGGACGCAACCGACCGGTACGTAGACGTAGGCGAATTATACTTCGAGGCCGGTTCTAAGTGATCGCATTTCCACATAGACGAGCTGCCCCGATACGATATGAAAGACTGCCCGGTGCCGTTATTGCCGCGTAGCGAGGGGCTGAGAAAGGCCATCGCGCCGGCGGGGGGGCGCCATGAGATCCGAAACGGAACATTATCGAGTCGGATATTTTTTTTTCGCTGGGATCTTTATGACTGCCACTTGCGACGAAGAAACGCAGAAAAAATAGAGGATCGTTTATAGTAGAAAAAAAATACTAAATGCTGCTGAATGTGCTGAGATCTTTATTGAGATGCAATTCCATAAATGTATGTCGGATTTTTCCTCTCTTCCTTTTCTAATTTTTTATTATCTTTTATTAAATAGAATTTTCAACTGCTTAACTATTTTTCAGCTTTTATAATCATGAAAGAACAAACGCATGATTTATTTCTTATTCTATTAAAAATATGCACGACGGCGCAACTCCTTAACAATTATGAAAAATACATACAGATGGTCGTTAACATTTTAACTTTATTTGACTTTAACTTTATTTGAAAAAGAAATTTCATGGAAAGAAAATATTGAGTTTGTTTTCACTGCGACTAACGAGCGCATCCTGATGCGGTAGCAAGAATAGTACTTGCCGGAAGAGTGCGAAACAGTTGCACGAAATCTATCACCCGCGTTCCCTTCTGTGGCCCTGGCGCCCCAACGGGGCCAAGTTAACGGAAGAAAGATGATCCATTCGTCATAATATAAAAATGGCTGTGACAGCGTTATCTGTGGCCATTTCCTGCAGTCGTAGCGCCAGTTCCCCGGGCTCACTTGTCACTATGCCGGAGGTAATGATCATTACTGAGGGTTTCAACCCTACGCGCGGTACAGAGATATACGAACCCCGAAGAAGAAAGTAGAGGATCGCATAAGAGCAAAGAAAGAGAGAGAGAGATTGTTCCTGTCAAAAGGAGAAGTCGAAAGAGAAGATGCTAGGAGAAAGCGGGATGCGGGGGGGATGGGGGTTGCAGGGATGGAGAGCAGAAGACGATGATATAGACTCTGTTCTCGACCCTGCCTTTGCCTCTCCCGGCTACCCACCCCACAGAAGAGGGTGGAACAAGATGGCCGCTGGTAGGACTTCCCGGCCCAGGTCGGGTTTATGTGTCGTAATAAATGGTAATTTAAAACAGCGAGAACTAACAATTTCTTTCTTTATTTCTTCCCCAATGCTCCGTGCTCAAGAGCGCCCACGACGAACGCGTTCACCCAGCCGAGTACTACGTACACACACACACACACACACACACATACAGAGGACCCCGTGCAAACACACGTACACGCGCGTACATCCCGGGGGGAAGGGAAGGTGGGCACTGCTCGCACCTAGAGGGGTAGATCTTTTCGAAGGTGGTAAACGGGAGGAAAAGGCGTAGCGAGGAGGTCTGAGAGGATAGGATGCTAGAGCACACCGAACCACAGGGGTGGAAAAGGGGGCTTGGTGATGGTGGTGGTGGCGCACTTTCGTCGGGATATACCCGAGCCAAGAAACCGTGAACCAGCCAGTCAGCCAAGCAACCCACGTAATATAAAGAGATATGTGCCGCGGAATGGCATTACCATTAGGAGATATAGTTTAGCGGAGAGAAGGCAGCAGATGAAATGAGATACTGCGGCTGAATCATGCATGAAGCGAAGAAGGTGCGATTCGCCGTTCTCTTTTCGCTCGACAGTGCCCGTACACGCGTACGCCTTCATGTATACACGTGCACGTGTGTGTGCATGTATATACAAACCGAGAGAACATCACGGTGATCTCCGTTTCGTCCCCCCCCCCCTCCCCTCCTTCTTCCCCTTGGCCGCGGATTTTCTCCGTCAACTTTCCCCGCCTTATCTTACGCTTTTCTCTTTGCCACCTTACTCGGTTCCCCGATCTCTTCCCCCTTCTCTCGTTCTCTCCCGTTCTCTTCCTCATCCCTTTGCCGACCCTTCTCCCCTCCCCCTTCCCCCAAATCTCCTTCTCGCACGGACTCGATGAGAAAAGTGAATATGCTACAATATTCAAATGGCAGCCGCGCGACACTTTATTAAACGCGCTATTTGCATCGCCGCCAACATCCCCCGCGTGTCTCCCCTTTCTATCGCCCACTCCCTCTCTGCATCGGCCGACGGTCGGCGGTCCTTTTTGGTTGCCGACCAGACAGAGACGAGCACGTTGCTCGGTGCCTGATTAAAAACTCGCCAACGGAGCCGTTCGCTGTGATAGCGGCGCGTTACGCTCCGCACGCTGAAAACATTCGGATCGAGAATATCGTTTTTCTATCGCCGTCGTCATCGAAATCGCTAAAGTCTTAAAGTTAATGAAAATAAAAAAAGATTAGTGAATTTATTAAATAGAAAAATAATGGGATTCTCTTTTAAAAATGACTATTAAGGGTTGTATAATTTTTGTATCATCCAATAATTTCCGAGTAAAGACAGTGCGCAGCTTATAAAAAAAGATTTTGATTCATTATTATGAGAGTCGTAGTGCAGGCAGAGATACTAGGAGAGTACTCGGGCAGACTATCCCCGTAATTCTTCAGCCTGGGGCGCGCAGGCACACATTATGCTAATTTGTCTTTTAATCTCGTGGCACCACCGGTGTGCGTCTTCTCTTTTCGTTCGGAGAGGGAGGCTCATATCCCCCGACTAATACCGGAATACAATCTGAGAGCGTGCAAGCGTGCTATTTACTTTGGAGAACATGAGTGGCTCGTACCTATCACAACAATAGTGTTTCTGTTGAGAATCTTAAGGGTCCGTAGACTTATGCGTGATTACAGGAGCAGAGATCTCGAGCGGAAATAAATAGCAATCAATTTTCTCGGGTGCACGAATGCGAGCAGATGTATTCTTCCGCATCATTTTATCCGCAGTACGTAAAATATTTCTGTCGAAATTTGAGATGAAGCATCCAGTATTTTTCACCGTCTGTAAATCCGTAAGTGTGAAAATTCAACCTGCGAGCGATGAAATTCCAGCGACGCGCAGGTTGAAGGGCAAAAAGCGTCTTCGAGGAAAGAAACTCGGAATCACGACGCGAATGAAGTAGGCGGGAGGACCAGATGGTGGTGGCCTAGCGACGGCGGTAGTGGGAGCACTTATGCATTTATGCATTCATATTTCCGCGCTCTTCTCGAGACGAACCGTAAGACGACGACGACGTCGTCGACGTCGTCTTAGGAGCGCCCGAACCACGGCGGCGACACTCCGCGCCATCGAGGAAGAGGAAAAGGTAGGGAAGCGAAAGAGGTGGGCGTAAAGTTGCTTCGGAATAATAATACACGCCGGCGCCCGCGCTAGCTCCGCTCGCAGGAAAAAATCTGAATATATGAAACGTAATGACAGAGCGTGTACGCCTCCGCTCTCGCGGAGCGTTCGCCAGATTCGGGATGGCCGTGTTCGGAAGAAGCAGATCCGCAGCTGCTCCGATGAACGTTTTCTCGACTTTGTTACGACACCAGCTTAGCCCGCAAACTGCGACCGCGAGATACTCAAACCTTAAGGAAAAGAAAAAATTATACAAGGAGAACTGTTGTATTTCAAAGGACAAAACATATATGTTTGCCAAAATTTGATAATTATCTTTAGCAAGCAGGGACCATCATTTGAATTAATCTAATCTTTGATAGACTTGAATGAATAAAGAGGTCGAGATAAAGAAGAAAGATATCTCGTATTCTCGTTTTCCGACGAAACTCGCGCAAATGATCGTCGCCAAGGTTGCCTCCGATTTGAAACCTGCTCGGTCCGGTAAACGATGATGATGGTGACCGTCGAAGGACGAAGCTATCGAGACCTAACTAGAAAGGACGTTGACGACAGAGAACAGTCGGCGACGTCGATGGCGTAAGGGTAGGAAGGTAGATGGATGAAAGGAAGGAAGGAAGGAAGGAAGGAAGGAAGGAAGGAAGGAAGGAAGGAAGGAAGGAAGGAAGGAAGGAAGGAAGGAAGGAAGGAAGGAAGGAAGGAAGGAAGGGCGCCGTCGTAGCCCGGGTACCCGTGGCTCCGCCTATCGGCGCGCCGCCTCGCGGTGGTGAATACATTTAGCCTGGTTAGTTTACAAATGAATACAGCGATTGAAGCAACTTATAATATCAATGTACCTCCGGCCGTCTTGCTCGCACGCCGTGCGCCACCCCTTGCTAGCATCTCACTTCCACCCACTCTCTCGCGGGGTTCCATACAGAATGGCCATATTAACTTGATAATTAGCTCGGTTATACGACTTGCAGATGAGGAAAGACTCGGGACGGACGTCGGCTACCCCTACCAGGAGTGGTGCCAGTGTTCCTTGCTCTGCTCCCTATGCTATGCTCGACTCGGCCCGGCTCCTCGTCGCTCGTCGGATGGATATAGAACCCTTAGTTCGTATTCCTCTCCCTGTCTGCTAGGAACCCCGCCGGTTCGTCTCCGTAGACGGTAAATCCGACGCCGTCATCGCCTCGTCCTTGTTATCGCGCGTACGTTATCTTACGGAGTAACCGATCTCTCAGTGAAATTTTCAAAGTGCCCATCCTCACCCCGCACAAGTGACAGGGTTAATCTAGGTGATCACGTGTTCGAGCATGCGATCGCGACCACGTGCCATGAGATTTCTCATGAGGAGCAGGACGGCGAGGTCAACGTTCGCCGTTTTGTTATCAGCGAGGTCCTATCAGCCTGTCACAATCATGATAAAGAGGTATGTTTTTTTTTCTCGATCAGGGGTGAAACAAGTCGTATTAGAAAGGGCTAAAAAGTACCGGTGCGCCGCCTACGATCGTCGATCTACGAACCGCGATCATCAGGCGACGACCTTCTTCCGACGTCACCGGATCAGGTGACGGGACGGCGAACATGCGTGTGCTAGGTGGCGCCTTGAGGACCCAAAATGGCCGCACACCGACGGCTAGACGAAAAGCGGTATCTCGCGCGCGCCGGTTTCGGAGTTGAGCCGAAGTCAAACCGGCGAGCCCTGCGACGTCCTCCTTGAGGACTCGCGCTCGCTGAAGGTCTTTCCGTCCACCGCGCGCGACGCGGGAATACAAACTATGGGATGGACGCGTACCGGCGCATTCCGGGAGATGACTGGCATTGAGAAAGCTCTCGCCTTTGGAGCCGCGCCCGGCCGCTCGCTCGCTCGGCTACTCGCCTCACNGTCTACGACCGGAATGCAGGCGGCCATATTGGGCCTTGCCTCTCTCTTTCTCTTTTCTTTCTCCTTCCATCTATCTCCTCTATTCTTATCTTCTTGTGCCTTTTCCTTTTTTTCTTCTTCCACTTCCTCCGTCTTCGTCGTTTCTTCATCATCCACTCTTCGCGATGTGTTTACGATAAATACAAACAAATGATG
Source organism: Tetramorium alpestre (assembly GCA_021460005.1). Taxonomy (NCBI): domain Eukaryota; kingdom Metazoa; phylum Arthropoda; class Insecta; order Hymenoptera; family Formicidae; genus Tetramorium; species Tetramorium alpestre. The sequence goes on along the minus strand of JAJVSH010000048.1, from coordinate 311,878 downwards.
CACGTTATACGTTTTTGTGACATTACACCGTCGAATTACAAGGTTGAACGCGGTTAACCTTCGCATCTATCAGAGAAATCGGATAGATTTTTCATGGTGAATATCACTCGGTTTAAAGCGCTTTTCCATTTAATTTCATCCTCAACTTATTTTTCGTAAAAGAACAAATACTAACGAACAATCCTCGAACCTGGGCAACCTTGGCTTTCAAAAGAGTCTATCGCGTGCGTTTGTTTTATGCTTTCTTCATTATGAATGCCATTGCTGGCAAATTTCTCTGAAGTACGAAGATTTCTTAATCGTCTCGCGTGCACGTTTAGTTTCTGCAACGCAATATGAAAGAAAGGAGGAGAAAACAGTTGTGCGTAGATAAATCATTTTACTCCCATTAATGTCACATATATACGTACATATCACCGATTCAGCTTACGTAGTAATATACATATTAAACACTAAAGGATTATTGATTAAATTTTAACATCCAATATTTATTCTTTATATTCCATTATTTTTATATAACATTGTATCAAATTTAATCTTCTAGTAGTTTCGCGGAGCCTTTAAAAGTCTGATATTTAATAAAACACATTTCTTCGTAATAAAATACAAACTTTGTCATTTAAAGTATAAAAATCTGAATAAATATTATTTCCAAAAAATATATAATAAATTGATTTTATATTACTATGTTTTAACACCTCACGCGTCGATTCGTTACAAAAAATACTGCGATAACTAAAGAGTTAATAAGAAATTGATATCGTCCGTCGCAGAATCGTTATTAAATTGTATTACCCAACCATTAACTTTATTTCAAAATCGGAAACCTCGTTAGATATGCCATCTTTATCTACTCGCGCCTCTGATTGCAAATAATCACTCTCGGTTTTTCGACGCGATACTTTAGGTTCGATATCAAGCTCGATGGCGACCGCAAAATGATAGTCGCGAAATCGTCCTATCGCGAAACGAACGAACAGAAACGCGAAAGAAGGCGGAGGAACGTCGGAGGCAGGCCCGGCGACGCGATACGTACGTGCCGTCACGTACGCGACGGGGTTTTTTACTGAAATCAAATCTAAATAAAGCGGCAAGTAACATAGCTACATATACACGGGCGCCGCGAATTGTTCCCATGGCGGTACCCATGAGATATCGCCGTGCTTTATCGTTATCTCAACATTTCGGCGACCGCCGTCGGCGCGCCGTCGCGCTTACACGCGCTCAAATCAAAGTTTGACCAATCAGCTCCATTTTCACTCCACCTCACATTCAGTTTAGCAAGATTAATATAATAGAAATTAGAAGAATATTAGAGAATAATTAGAACAATTTTAGATATTAACAAATTTTTATATTTTTTGGAAAAATATAAAAATACATGTTAAACGTATAATCCCTTTCTAGAAATATAATTCCACTTGGGTCACAAAAACAATGAAAAACAATGAAAATAATAAAAAAGCATTAAAACATAAAAATAATCGACGAAAGCTATACAATTATTTTCAGACAAAATAATTTGCAGTTATTTTTACTAAAAAATATTGTTCACCTAGATACGGAAATAAGTATGTAAATACGAAAAAAGTTTGTTAGATTCGTCCCTTTCAATTTATCGAGTATACGTGTGCGTGTAATGACTCTAAAATGCCGCTACATTATTGTCAACACAGTACGAGCTCAACCGGCCATCGGGCGACGTGACGCGGACGCGTTTGCGAGACTGCCGATTACGGCCTCGGCGGTAATCGGCGTCACGTTGCACGCGGAAAACGAGTTTTCACGGGCGATAAATTCAAGAATAGCGTGAGCGCGACGAGGACCCGGCGAGGCCGGTACCACAGGGTGTACGGCAAACAACACCTGCCGCGACTCGCAGTGTGGGTGCCGCGAGGTGGGTTATAGGGAGGCCCGACAAAAGTAATGTATGCACCCTTGTACGCTGTACAATGGAAACTCCGAGAGAGCGGAGCCACCTGAGCCTGCAGGCGGGCCTGAGCGTCATTCGGGCCGGCTGTTTGCAACCGGCGACGCCGCGCGGCACCGCTAATTATTCGCGTAATTTCCTTCCCCAGCACGCCACGTGAGAATATTATTATTCTATTATTGTTACTTTTATCGAGCAAAGAGCAATCGAGAAAAGAGCATCGGCAATCGGTGGCTCTGTTATCCCCCACATCAGTCGGCGTTACTCGCTTCGGCTCCGGCTTCGCTTCGCGACCGACGCCGACGCAGTCCCGCTAATTACCCGCGTAATATCGCCATTACTATACGCGTAATCGGCAATGCCACCAATTTCCACGGTGCGTACATCCCGTACGCGCAAGCAGTTCTCCTCTAATTACTCGCTCGGCAGATAATAACGCACGAGCGCGCATCGTTCGGCGCGATAACAAGCCGGCCGACGCCATCATTTTTCCCTCGTGCTCGTCCTCGACTCCGGAGGACTCATGGCAAATTCCCGGGCAAAAGGAAGAGGGAGGAGACGAGGGAGCGAACTGGAACGAGAAGTCAGGGCATTCAGCGTGGCTAATTGCTCAAATCATTAAGAAAAAAACATGAAATCTAAGCCTCGCCGTACAGTGGGAAGCCGTAGATAGCGATCGGCCGCGTTGTATACCGTAATGAAAATAATCATGGCAGTGCGGCAACGATAACTACGTTATTCGAGCCAAATTTAACGCGGTTCGCCGCATTCTCTCTTTCGTTTGTCCTTGCGAGCAATTGCCATCTCCGATACACGGTACGAGATTTCGATCGCGATCAAGATCACCACCCTGCCAATTTCAATTTCACATCAAACTTCCGTTTCGCATTCGAGAAAATACAATTACAATTTCTGTTTCTTTTAGCCGTATCTCTTTCTCGCATTAAATTACTTAACTTGTAACAAGGGCATGTTACAAGTCTTGGCGATTTATGTGTACACGATTTATGTATCCCCGTACCCATTGATTTTTCTCTTCCGGCTCGCGTTTACGATCCTGCGAATCCGCGCGTATTCATGTAAATAAACCATTATGCACGTGGAATGCTAATCCCACGAATGAAATCGCGAAAAGTAAAAGTAATAGCTCTCCCGATCACTCGTTATTCTCACACTCGACTACGGCAGACCGCTCGAGGTCGACAAGTCACGTCGCCGGCGCGAAATTCGTCGCGGTGCGAAAGTGCCGCGGTGAGAAGCAAGAGGAAAAAAAAAGGAGCGTAAGAGGAAAAAAAGGACAGGGGGATAAAGAGGGGTGAATGCGCGGAGGAATAAGAAAACCGAGGAGTGCGGCCGCGCATTTGCGTATTGTTATGTTAACGCTCGCGCGAAGTAACAATCGGCACCAAGCACAATGGCGAAATCCCTGCTGAAAAGGGGGCAGGGAGGTTGTGGAAGCCGAAAGCAAGGGTTGGGGACAGAGCCGGGGAGGAAGAAGGGCGCGGGACGGGAAACGTTATCGCATTATCGTATTGCGGCGCCTCGTTGCCGGGACTCTCGCTTTGCCCTTACGTAAATTCCGGCAAACAAAGATTTACACCGATACAACCGTGAGCACGGCATCCTCCCTGTTGCTTTCCGTCCCTCAGTCTTTCTCTCTTTTGCCTCGCCGGGCTTGCGAAACCGCGTCGAGTAAACGGGAGGCGATGTCCACCGCCCACTTTAATATTCCTCGTTTCCATAAAAATATGACGTTCCTTGAGAGTCTCGAGACGAGGATTCACCACGAACCGCTTGATCTGCGACGAAAATCGACTTCGATAACGACAGATCCAATGAGATCATCCGTCGACGCTTGTCTCTGTCGAATAAGAAGCCACTCTCATTATCTTTGCATTGTAGTAAAAATAAACTTGACAGTTAACGTCTGCAGGCATAACGGTTGAATACGGAGAATGTCGTAAATATGAAAAGAAAGACCTTGAATAAAGAGTCTAGAGATAGCAATATTTATTATTAGTAGATGAGATAATTTTTTACAATACCTACATCTCTCGAATATTTCTCACAATCAAGAGAAGAAATGTAAAATGTATTTAATGTTTTTTTAATGTTCTCCGTGGCTTTAAAATATAATGTACTTTTTTATTAATGCGTTATAATTGTTTATCAAGTCAGTGTAATCTTCCTCAATCCACATATATATGGCAGAGGCAAAACATACAGCCCCTGTGTTATAAGGGGTGGTCTCGGGGACCCGGCGAAGGGCAGCGGGGCGGACGGGGCGGACGGTGGCGGGTCATGAGTGGGTGGTGAATATGCAAATGTAATTGATATTACTTTTTAAATATTCCCCACTCTACCCGACAGAGAGAGGGGCCACCCGTCTGTCGCTCGGTCGCTCGCTTGCAGCAGAGGGTGCGCCTGCTTTATACACTCTTACTCTAAGTGCCTTTTACCCCCATGCCGACAGCCTTCCACCCTCCCCCGTTCGGCGACTGCAACGTGCGGCAGCGGCCCCGTAAGTAAAGGTAATTAATAGACCCCGAAGACCTATCGCGAAGATTTCGCCGGATAACCGGCGAACGGGCTGTAGTTATCGGTGGACCGTGGCGAATTATCGCGTCTCGATAATTTGCGAAATTTCACTTTTGCTAGATAATTCTTTTTTAACTCTCAACTGCGTGATTTCCCAAAGAAAAAGCGTGCAAAAATTAAAATGAAAAGAAAAAGGAATAGAAATTTTATTTAAATCACATGAAATTATTGTAAGAATGATGCAAAAATATCCTTGACAAGAATATTATGTAATTATATACAATGGATTCTCTATAATATTTATTATAAAAGTGACCACATTTTTTTTACCCGAATAAAGCCTAGACCAATAATTAAAATACAACTATAATATCTGTATCGAAGTTATATGCATAGAGCAGCTCTTATAATAGTTATATACAATACAATATGTTGATTCTCGACGCATAATTATGCAGAAATAGACATGTCCGTTATAATAATTAATTTATCAGGTGCGATATGGAGTTTATAATAGGAATAATTAATAGATCAGAATATCTGATACTCTTATATCTGCATTCGTGTTAATAGTCATAAGGCATTTAGCAATTCCGATATGAGCATAACTCTCGTTCACTTTTTCAATCCGTCGTTCCGTCAAACATCATCTCTCCCATTTCTGATTGATCTAATTCTAGCTAGTAGCAAAATCTACTAAATTATCATACATTAATTTGCACACAATGGACAATGAATTTATTAGTTAAATCCATTGCGTTGACATTACGCTAATTATAATTTATGGTGCAATAATAGACACGATGTATGATTGCCGAATGGAATGCAAGCGATATAATAATCAAGAGGCTATTGGACGAATCATTGCATTGCCGAGTATATAAAACTGTTTACTAATCAACATTTTAATTATCCTAAATAATAGTCCTAAAAATACAATTTTATAATCCGACCATTGCATGTCTAGGACATTAATTAAATCAAGAAAGTCTTGAAATTAAAATAATTATATTAATGTTATACATATTTATAGAAACAAATATTTACAATTAATTTTCAAGAAATAATTATTGTAAATTCTAAAACAATTTTATTACAAGCTTAGAGGATTGCGTTTTATCATTGAATATTTAACATTAATCCATTTTCGATGCTTTAATAATCTCGGTGTCATAATATCACAATATTCTTCAATAAAGAATTCATAAATAGAAAAGAGGCGAATATCACAAACGTATACATTACTTTAACACGACTGCCGACGGGGCGGGATTCTTTTAGCTAAAACGGGTGCAAAAGAAGTGAACTCTACACACCAACTCGCATATATCGGATCGAATACGAGCAGATATGGGGGGAGGGGGCCTGAATGTAACTTCTGTCTATAAATCTACCATTCGTTCGTATACAACAGCGGCCGATCGATGCTAACAATAAGTACGACGTTAAATAATTCGACCGAATCCATAAAATCGCCGCGTTTGATTGCCGACGGCAAAAGAAAGGATCGATCGCCGCATTATCGTCGTACGAAGATTTTTAAAATTCGATATTCAATTAAATTTTTCCGAGAATATTCGCAGTTATAATATTGTCGTAAGGACACATATACATATACACTGTGCCATTAAAAATACGTAACAATGGCGAAAAAGTTTAGTGATATTAATTCCATTTAAGCTTAATCTAAAACTTTGATGTTTAATAGTAGACAAATCGTTTACGAATTGAGAGAGTTCATTAAAAAAATAGCGACGCAGCAGAATATTTTTTATACTTGGGGATTCCGAGTCTCAGATTCAACGTCTATTAATAGCAATATTTTTCGTAATATAATCTCGTACGTACGGCGTATAAGGTGTATCGCTTCCCAAATATAGATGGTCATTAGAATACAATGCAATCGTTCTTGCATCGACGAAAGTAATCCTTTTTCCCCGCAGCTCGCTCGGCGGTTTTACATTATCGCGAATCCGTTCGGGCAGGTGTCAATAAGATTTATGATAATTGGCCCGACTGTCGAATAATTAGCGAGAAATTCCTACATATATCGCGGCACGCGCGTATATGTAGAACTCGACGAGTGCCACGATTAGCACTCGCAATTAAATCGCTGGGATAAGTATGACTTAGGGGTCGCAGTAACGAGCGTGTTTTCGTGGGGATAAAAATAGCGTAACTAGACGCGATCCGTTGCGACATAAAAAATTTATGCGCCAAACACGTAAGCACGTACGTACGTAAAGGACTGAAACGATCCGCGGGCCAGCACCCGTTGAATAACGAATGGCGAAGGAGTATCATAAGGATTTATGACCAATTACGTGGCGATTTGAATTCGCGGCATTTAGACAGCCGACGATGATTAATTAATTGGCCCGCGCTCGCATCGCGATACGACGGGTTAATTGTTGTTTACGCTTATTATGCGGCATAACATTATCACGTTTGATGATCGATAAAATTTCGCGCAGCGCGCCGCGCGACGAGTTTTCGACGATTTTTCCAGAGAGAAACGAATGGCGAACGAAGCGGATTTATCATTTTCCTCTCTCCCTTTTTTTCCCCTTTTTCCCTCGTCCTACCAAATAAATACGGAATTAATTTGTAGCGAATTCGTCGACGATCGATGATTATTATGCAGAATTATACAAAATTACCTCGATTTTCGCGATTTATTTTGTTGCCAGCGGTGTGTAATATTGAAATAACGCGCGATGAACAGACGCCATGGTCACCGACGACGTAGGCGTTCGCATACAAGCACGGTGCTCCATCGAGCGTGCACACCGTCGGTGATTATCGGGCTTCCTGTCGCACCATTTCAAAATGGTGGATTATCTAATAGTCTTTGCGCCACGCAAATGGCGTTCGTTTAGCGGACTCGTATAAAGAAATGTAACTTTCTTTCCTGCAGCGCGTCGCGTTGCATGTGATGCGATTCGGCGATATTACTTCGCGCCTATGTCGCGCGAGGAATCGCGCACACACTCGTACGTACACACGCATTCTGCGCGTCTAAGTGCGCTCATAATTGCGCGTCAGCGCGACTACAGAGGCAGAGCGAGTAATTATCGCGTTTCCTGTCGTACGACGCGCGCAATGGCGAACGCTACTCCGAAGATGTACACCTCGCCATACTGCGAGTCCGCCTTCGTTAAAGCGTACAGATGTTACGTGAGATAATTCGCCGCGATCGAAAATTAACTCCACCATTTTTCTCATACAGATTTTTTTTTTTTCCTTTCCCAAACTAATTGCCGCGTCCGATGCGAGCAGGGAGAGGATCCGAACGATAGAAGGACTTAAATCAATAGGCGAGATGACCTATCTCATAATTACGCCGGTTATCCTTCTCGCGCTATCGTCGCGATCTCGATAATTATAATTGTCGGCAGTGTATCTCGGTATCGGATGATAAGCGGGTGCGATGTTTGCCGATGCCGCGCGATGGAATTTTAATTTCCGCCGCGGCGACGTGGGAGAATTGAAATAACATTACGTAAATAATGCGCGTGCAACAATAATGTGCTTTTACCATCGCGATTTCGCACACAGACACGCGATTGCGGATTACCCGCGGGCATTCGGTCGTGTGCCCCTAATTTTTGAAAAAAAAAAAAAAACGGAACTCCAAGACCAAACGAAGAAGAACGATTAACATTGATACAATCTTTAACAAAACACTTTAATGCTTGAAACAACCGTTTTTATAAGTATTCCATTGCGCGATTAAAAATTGTTTTTATTACTAAATTAATAAGGCTAATTGGGCTTATCTCACACTTGAGCGAGTATTTAAAGAGAAATCTCATTATTTATATATTCTTTCAGTGTCCTTTTCTCGAAAAGTAATCTTCCGAATCCAACAGCATTGTCCAAATTGTTTTTATTACTAAATTAATAAGGCTAATTGGGCTTATCTCACATTTGAGCGAGTATTTAAAGAGAAATCTCATTATTTATATATTCTTTCAGTGTCCTTTTCTCGAAAAGTAATCCTCCGAATCCAACAGCATTGCATCGCGTGTGAGGGAAAATGAACAATCGCGATCGCGACGGTGATTTTTTTTTTGCGGCACCTAGAGATCCTTCAGCCAGCTCCGGAACCAATCGGCACAAATCGGCGTGGCGTTGCGTATCCGGTGCGAGCCCCACACCGCCGCTGTGACACCTATCCAAAGCGCTGAGAAAGTCGCTTCGCCATCGCGAACAAGCCCGAGCGGAAATCGCCGCGGGTACGTACCGCCATCGCGAGCAACAACAACAACAACGTAGCTACGTGGGGTCGGGAGGGAAAACCCGGTGCGGTGGGGCACCGTACGTGCACTGTACGTGCGGTGTGCACGTAGGTCGCATACCCACACGACGCCGTGCGCACGACGTAGGTGTGCACCAAGTTGCGTGCCGCGGGTAATTACCGGTTTTCGCCGTGGTAACGCACCAGCGATGGCGGATCCGCCTGCGTATAGCCGCGGCAGGATTCAGGCATTCGGGCATTCGGGCGACGCCACCGGCACACACGGTGTGTTCCCGTCACACCGTTGGTTTCAACGCCAATTAAACACCCGCTTGTCAAGGAGACCGGGGGCCGTGCGCGCGAGGCGCGAGGGGCCCCGGTCGCCCGTCGCCCGTCGCCGCCAGCACGCCGCCCGATTCCCCGCGATTCGCCCGCTCTTGTCGCACGCGATGCGCTACCGGGCGTTATTATTGCGTGTCACCGCCACCCACGCGATGGCGGTTTTGAGGGAACGCTAGGAGAAATCTACGTGGGAAGAGAACGCGCGCGACGCGAGCGAATTGCAGGGTCTCAGTTGAATCTGATTGTGACACGTGTCATACGACATTACGTTATATTAGTTTCCTTGTCTCTCAAAAGCTAAGAAGAAGATGGAATATAACGATAAGATACAATAAACCCTTTGAGTATAAGTTAGTTAGTCAAGTATCAGGCACGATTAAATAGATTAACATTATTTGTACGACCGGGTATAATTGTTTCACAACTCTTATGAAAAATCGGACAACATCCTCAATAGTTATCGTAATTCAATATTAAGAAAAAAATCAAGTAATTTAAAAATTGACCAGAAAACGTGTGTAATTGTAGATACGAAGAGTCGTAAAAAGAAAAAACGGGGCAACGACGTCGGCGGAGATATTTCCTTGGCGGCGCGCTATCGCGCGGCATAATTTTCCAGACCGGAAACGTCTGAAGACAGAATAAGTACGCACTTGTTTAGATGAAAGGAAAGGCGGTAGCCGCGCATTTCGCGATATACGTGGGGCTCGTCGTAAATCCTCCGACAGGCCTGCGGCGCGCCGCGTGAAATTAGCGCTTATAACGAAAAATATGCGGGGAAAGTAATATCCGCGATAACGGGCCCGCGGTCGCGTCGTCCGCGCGAGCCGCGGAATAAAATCTGCCCCGCGGGGAACGCTGCGACAAATGTCGTTCGCGCGTTGCGTATAACCGCGCGCGTTCCAGTGCGTATCGTCCAATCACGCCACGCACCTGGATTTTTCCAGCCACCCCTGCCGTGTCCAATCGCGAGAGGGAAAAATTGCGAATGCATATAGGTCGCGGCTGAGTAGGCAATACGCGCGATAACGGCCGCTGTGCGTGCCCCGATAAAAAATATGTCGTAACGCGCGCCGCGTTGTGCGAGCTCGCCTTGGATTTACATGTCGACAAAGAGGAGAAAGAAGGGGAGAGGAAAAAAAAAAACGTTTCGCGATAACGCGAGCCGCGATTGTTTCGCGAATCGCGTTAGGGCTGCTTAAGTACAGCGACATTGCGCCGCGCCCCATTTAATTGAGCGGATAATTATTCCTCCGTTGCGCCGTATTTTTCTGTCGCATTTTTATACGCCGCGATATTATTCAATTTAGATTATGACATTTTATGCGGAGCTTCTACCGCAGTGTAACAGTTGATTGCTGTCGCGACTACGCGCTCCATTTACGTCTACATAATTTCTTCCTACAATGTGATAACTTATGGTTTTTTTTTTAATTTTTCTGTTTTTTCGTACAAGAGCTTTTTCCATCCGGAAAGCTTTAACAAGAAAAATAGTGTTGTCGGTTATTACATATCGTAAGCGGTAATTTTATTAGGGGACATACGTGGAAAACGTTCTTTAATGAAACAAAAAAAAATGAATTATTTTCACATGATTAGTGATTATACTTATAAGTTATTCAGTATTGCCTATCAGGCTGAACGTCGCGTTTAACTCGCGCTCGTACGAAGAGGATGTAAAGAATTGTCAATTTCGGAATATCACATGCCAGATAAGTGGTTATCGCTCAACTGACAGCAAGTACTAAATAAGAATGCCTTTTATCGGCGATTTGTACCTGTCCGAGCCAACCAATCATTTTACTCATCGTCCTCGACATGCCAAGTTCGCCGACATGGAAACTTTTTCCATCATTATCTTTATCGCGATCTACGACGCAACACGATGTCAACATTGTCAAAGTAGAACTTGCCTTGGCATACTATTGTCAGAAAAATGCGTCATACGTTTTCCATACGGCTTTATCGCTTGGCAGACTTCTTCGAGAAAGGACGAATACATTGAGCAACTGTGGAAATCAACCATCTATCAGATTTTGAGACACGCCGCTAAACGCGGAGTAGAAAATTGTGAATCTTTTTGTACAAAACAAAGATACACATCGTAAAAAGGATGCAGTTTTCTCAGATAAGAATAATTTAATAAAAATATATGGCTCTCTTATACATGTTCGCCTTTCACACTTCTAAATCGATAACGCAAACGATAACGGATTTTTCCAGTCGAATTTTTCCAGCAAATAGATTCTTTAAACGCTTTGAAGACACGCTCGATAGAGCAGAAGCGAAAGCGCCGCAATGAAGATCCGATAGCATGATGACATCTCAGTAAATTAGCCTAAGCACGGGGTAAGGGGCGGCTCTTCTCGCCCCCTGACAATCAGCCCCCCGTGGCTTCGGCACAGTCGATTCAACACTAGTTTTAATCACGTCGCACAGTCATGGGGCGCAGCCGTGCTATCACCCATGGGGCCGTTTCGCCGAAACACCGGGCCGCTCGCGGATTATCCGGCTGCTTTATTAGCGCCATTCTACGTCTCTTCCGCCTGCTCTTTTCCCGGCCTGCGAGACGAAAATTATAAAACGCGCTCCTCGCGTGCCCCGTCGATTGCACGATCGTGGCGTGCAATCAAGGGCGGCTTAAAGTCGCGGTTTTACCGTTACAATTGGAATTCCGGCAAATTATAGTCATAACGACGAAACATGTTTTACCCTCGCTCACGGTCACAATTTATGTTTTTATTCGTTACGTATCCACGTGTCGTGATGTGCGATTGCTCGACTCTTTATGGCGTTTTACAACGCCGTCGTGACCTTTCTCCGCTAAACAACTACACGCTACTCTTTCTACCTTGGCGATAATTGGAACGATAATTTTGAATCATAAAACAATTCTTATATATTATTAATGTAGTACTTTTTTTTCATTAGATATATGTATAGTTCATTAGAAATTATATTACATGCGTTTCACGATTTTTTCTAAATAAAATAATTTTTTTGTTTATATGTATATGAATTAGTTTGTTAAAATTAATCCTTACAATACTAATAATTTTCTTATTTTCTCGTAAATTTAATCGTATTAGAATAATTTAGAAAAGTGACTGGCAGAACATGTAGGTGTGACCTCTCACATATTACAAGTAGAAAACTGATATCTCGATATAGATTCCATGCCGCAATCATGCTACATGCTCTCGATGCAGAGCTGTTTATGATTCGATTTGCATGTTTGATAAGATCCGCATTGCTAGGATAATGACCGTTAGACCTTAAAAGCAACGCGTGTGACGTTAAAGCGGAAATTACGCTTACGAGCACAGATAATAATCGTTTCCGACAATGCCTACAAACGTCTTCTTTTTTTCTCTCTCTCTCTCTTTCTCTCTCTCGTTTCGTTTTCCGTAACATCCAAATCCGTCGTATATCCAGGCATACACATTTGAAACAGTTACGTGTCTCAAACAGATTTATATGTGCCGGTTGTGTATACACAATGAAAAATACACATGTTTACGGATTGTACTTTTACGGAAATGTACTGGAGTACGATAACATCTCTAGAGATGTTTTTTTTTTTATACAACAAGACGTTGGAAAGAAGAAATAAATGTTTGAGGAAGGATCGAGCTAGGAAATGCATGATCAATTTCACAGAAGGAATCGTTATTAATACCTCGCAGATAAGATATGTCGACGTCGCCGACGGCGCCCTTGCGATCGGAGCCATTTGGCTTCTGCTTCCGCGTGACGGCTTCTCGTGGAAAACGCAACTACAACCTGCGTTCGCGGCTCGTATCGCGGCATCTTGATAATCGACTCCAGTTGTGTTCTCTCTCTGCGTGCCACTACCTACCCTGCCTACCAACCTACGCAACAACGGAGATCGCTGGTCAGGTCGCGATACAACCAGCAGATAAAGGTGGATGGTCGATAGTTTTTTTCTTGCGCGCACGACGGACTGGCTCTTGCGTAAAAGGAAGGCCGCGCGGCACGCTATTGCGGCGGATCGGCGTTTCGCACGCTAATTACCCATCGTGCCTGGCAAATGGCTTCCGCGGATTACTCGGGAGCGTGCCCCGCTGATAAGGCGCAAATTTTCCGAAATTGACGCGGCAAAATCACGGGACTTCCTTCGCGCGATAACGTAACTATGTCTTCAAGATACAGCGGCTCCGTTCCAACAAGAAACGGAGATATCACGTTGATCACGGAAAACCGTGATTACCTTCATGGACAGATATCGTGCAGTTTTGTATTAAGTTATAGAGTTTTTGTAGTTTTTTAAATACGGCCATTAATTTCGAATTATTTTCCGATAATAGTAAAACATTTGTTACGTTTTATAAACGAATATATTTAGAACGATCTTTTTTAAGTTGCTAAAAAAATGCAAATTTACTTAAATACTCTTTTACAGTATTTACGCATGTCGATAGATCGCAATGTAATGCGATGCGTTCTGCAACGTCGAATTAAAATACGATGCTTGTCGAATGAAATGGGAGCGATACTTCATGGTTATCTCTTCGAAATAGCTTCAAAGACAGACATTAAAATGCGCTCGTTATCGAAGTTTAGCATAACGTTTAAAGTTCAGCGTTTGATATATAAAGAAAGTACCTTGTTACATAAAAGTCTATTATTATGGACGCTTATCGTAGATAAGTTACGCGTCGAGTTATGTCTCGAGCGAAAATCGAGGCAAAGACAAAGATGTGAAATTTCTCTACTTGGAAATTCAAAATTAATCTTTTCAAATGCAACAATTCGTATTTGCAGTCTTTACATTGAAGAGTCCCTATAACCGACGACAAATATTTTATTCCAATTTAATTCCATTAAACAAATAAGAAGTTGATTCTCTCACTTTTTGCACACTATGAAAGGGTTATTCTTCGAGAGATTAATCAATATAACAATTTCCTTCTCGTAAATCGACTTTAGAATTTTTCATTGACAACGTTAATCCTGTAACTGCTATATTGCGTCTAAACTCTAAAATCCGCGTAAATACGCAAAAGGAAGGCACAGGTTATCGAGTCAAATATCGTCCCTGAAACTCGTTTCGCGGTCCCCGGGAGGATTTCGAGGATTTACGTATTTCCTCGTACGGTTGACGCGCGCGCACCATGCAGACAGCAGTCCCGTCGCGAACCAGCCGCGTCGGGCTTCTTTATTAAAGCCCAACCTCGGGGCTCCCCTTGGCCCCACGTGCCCGAGCTTATCCCGGAGAGACCTTCCATCATTTTAAAGCCAGCCGTGATAAAATTAGACGGACAATTTCATCCGAAGACCTCGAATGCCGCGATCGTGCGGGACGCGTAGGTAGGTGACGGTTTAATTTCATGCCTAGGGGTGATTCGACGTCCCTCGACGTGCGCGGGCACAATAGGCGCCATGTGCCTATTGCGTTAACAGATTGGCCGGCAGAAATTCGAAATAACTCCATTACTATCCTCGGGCCGTAGAGCGTTAAATCCGGGAAATTTTTTCAAAGACACTGAACGCTGACAAGGTCGACTAAAGGGGAAAAGATTTACGTCTATTGCAAAAATAGAATTACAGTAATTTAGATGATTATGTTTTAAACATATGAACAGTTTTCTACGAAGCGTCTCATCAAGCGTGTTTTCGTGGAAGCAGCATCCGTTATTACAATCGATAACATTGAAAATACCGCAATGAATAAGAATGACAAGATTCGTTTATATTTATGGCCGCCTGTCGCCCTAAGCTTTCTTGTCAGAAGCATAGTTGCGACGGAAGTGACATTTATTGCAGCAGCGTGTGCAGCTTGAAGGAAACACGGCAGGTAAATGAGGGGACGCGTAATCATGATATAACTTAACATACATGAAGTGCGCGCCTCGCGACACGGTGTGGATTTAATGCTGCAATGCGAGTAATGACGGAGTCTCTCGCGTTTACTGGGAAAACAGAAGACGGATTAGCTCGATAAACGTGCATAAAATTTACGCGTTAAAATTACCTCTTTATAAAATCTTCAAACGACTTACGTCGCATACGTGCGTGATCCGATTACAATTTAACTGAAATTGAATTAATTCTGCGTTTCGGTGCCGATAACGTAATTCGAACGAATCGTCTCGGCGGTAATACGGCGGATTATGTTTCCTATAGCTTACACGAATCGCCATTAGGAAACTACCGGACAGCGTTCTGATGAGATCTCGTCTCTCGTCCGGCACGCGCATGAAAGACGACTTGAGAACGAAGGTACGAAGGAACGAACGAACCAACAGGCAAGCGCGCATGCATTCGCGCACGTGGAATAATAATTAACCATCGCCGGTGCTGATACACGTTCCACACAAATGACGTGTCAGGTGCAGCTGTTGCGCATCGTTCCGCAATGCGGGCCGATGTACCTCTCCTTCTCGCCCCGCGCTCTTCTCTTTCTCTCTCTCTTTCCCTCTTTCTTTCTCTCTCATTCACCCCAAGCTATACCGTCTACTTAACTCCGTTCCACCCTTTGTCTCATGGTTTCATAATGTCTCCCCCGGCAATCTCGGGTCCCAAAGTGCGAACCTACATGCGACGCGCGATCGCGTGCTACTTGTCATTAGACTCTCGACAGACCTGAAGAACGACTATAGCTGTGCCTATATACTACAATGTTCCCCACGTCGTCCACTATAGTCTCTCTTCTACGGATGCACTTCCTGCCTTCGTGATTAAGAATCATACTCGCGACTTATATATCAACTTTTCACGACGATATATATTGTGTGATGATCGATACGTCTTTAGTCTTGGTCAAATAATAAAGAAAATAAACATATGAAATTCTCTAAATTGTATATTATTTAAAGAATGAGATAAAAGAAATAAATCTTCTATCTTTTATTAAATCTTTTTTTTTCATTTCAAAGTTATTCTATACTTATTTAAAAAAAAAAGAGTTGAAGAATTCTCGAGAAATTTATACATTTTTGAGAATGTCTTCGTATTTGGAGCTCCAAGAGAACGAATCCCACGTCCTGAAAGGATATCTTTTGAGAAGCAGCGAGCCGAATACATACGGTTCATACTCCAATTATGAAGCGGCGCTAGTTGGAGCATGTCTCGATCGTGCCGCCGTTCCGATCCGAAACAGTTAGATCTGATCGGATCTCATGGGTAGCGGACCGACAGGAATCGTTGGCCGTTTTCGTGGCAGAACAGATCGCAGGGGGGAGAGATGAGAGAGCAGTCGGCAACGGGCAACGGCATTGCGGCATAGGTCGTTCATTACCCCGTTGCTCATAATCGAGAAGAAGACACGAGAGAGCGCGCCGGAATAGAAAAAGAGGAAGAAGGAGAAGAGAAAAAGAGAGAGAGAGAGAGAAAGCGGAATGGAAGCTACGTGGCTTCCCACGGCGATTCGCGGTGGCGGCCGTCACGAATCGCATGACGACGTGACGGCGACGATAGCGACCAGTCGCCGAGGACAATACGTCTCCCTTCCTGAACTCCCGTGCCGTTCCCTCGGCTCGTTCCTAGCCGCATCATCGACGCTGCATCGCCAGCGACGATCGACAGCGAGAACGGTGCACAAAATGCCGAGAGGGAGAAGGAGAGAAGGGGGGAGGGGACGGTGTGGTGAGAGGGGAAGGTCTCTGGACGCTTCTAGCCTAGATCAAAACCCGTAATCACGACGTAATAATACCCGATCACGGAAGATATTGCACATTTCCCCGGAATCACTGCTATTCCCAGGGAAGATGCCCCCGTCGGGGTTGTTTGGGAGGTCTTACTGTTCCCCGACATGCGATCCCGAATTCACTATATCTCGCTCTTCCTTCTTCGCCGACCGATTTTTACACAGCGCCGCTCGACTTTGCCCTGGGTCATATCGCCGTATACCCTCTCCCCTTTTTGTCCTTGGTACCTGCGCCTACAATACCTGTAGTTTCGTCCCGTCTTTCCTTTTTCCCCTCTCTCTCTCGTGACTAGCGATTACGTCTTTGCGAACCGATGCCTTCGCACCGTCGATTTCATTTTCCAGATAAACTGATTTTTCGTAGAAACGGTTGCCTTGGGCGCCGCAGAGATCCTAATGTGATCTACTCGGTGTAAGTTAAAAGTCTATTTCTAAAGACTTTCAAGTCGCATGTAAAATTAAATTAAATCGTAGATACGAATGAAATAAAACATGTGTAGAAATAAAGAAATGAAAGCAGGTATTCTTTGACTGTATCTGTATAAAACAAGGTGTGAAAATCAAGAGACTCAGTACAAGTTGTCGTATAAGTTATCGTGCTTTTGCTCGTGCATTAAATTATTGGAAATTTAAATTGGAGAAGTGGAGGGCTTTCCTGCGAGAGCAATTTGCAAATAACGATAACTACCCGCGAGCAACATGTCGACTAAGTATACAAAAACGGAAAGCCACGCTGGATCTTAATAAAGTTCACGGTTGCGATACGCAGAGTAATCTAAATATTTAATCTAGATTAAATCGAGAAGACAGGATGAAGAGAGGAGCAGACAGACAGACGGACGGACGGACGGGCGGATGAGATACGGTCGGCACGGCCAATGCGGGTTTTAACATTGTATGCTTTTTTACACGGTGACCGAACAGTTCGTCGGCCGGGCTCGTGTACAGCGAGTTTCAAAGCCCCCGGAGCCGTTGGGCCCAAGATGGGCCGGTGGCTGGTAGCACAGGTTGGTAGAGGCCGTAGTGGCGGACGTAGGCGATCGGACGAGAGGAAAGGAGAAAGAGCAGCGTGCAGAAGGGCAAAGAAGGATTGGAAAACAAGGTGGAAGGGTGCCCCGAGCCAGCGCCGTACCATTAATCATCGGGGTAATTCCATAGATGGCTCTTTGCTGTTCGAAGGAGCGAGCGATGCATGCCAAACTTACCTCGAACGACCTGCGAAAAGACGCATTCGTTTCTGCATTTCGTGTCGCCGCGAATCCGTGGCGCGTTTTTCGTATCGCGTTGAGGTCCGGACTAATTAAAAGGACCGAGGGAGTTCCATAAGAACCACGGAGGAAAAACCGCGTCTCGCGTAATCGGTCAATCTGGCCAATTAAATCATTCTCAATCGGAAAGGATACACGGATTAAATTTTGCATATCTGCAAATAGCTTGTTTACATATTTGACACTCTTGTATATTGCTCATATAATTATTCCGCCTGTGCGTGTGCCATTTTAATATATCTATACAATCGCTCTCACCTCGTTACAAAATACATGCGACAGCAAGATTGCCTGTCAATTTAATCTCGAGCCGCGTATTACCCGCGTTCTTTTCACATTTCCCGTATATTTATGCCATATTACGGGAATATTAACGACACGCCAGCTATCGCTTCGCGCGTCTATTAAGATAAAATCAATATATCCACGTGAGCGTTAATCGAATAAGAGGGTATCAGGAAACACTAGATTTTTTTACGTAGATATTATCTAACTTTATGAACTGTAATTTGCCATTAATTGAATGTTTACATATTAGATTATGCACTCCGTCTTTTTCCTCACTTTTCATCACTTGTCTCCTGTGAACTATGAAATCGCTCCTAATTTAATTATCGACAGGTGTGTTATTATCTCAATGTAACGAGCGGGATAATTGCAACGGAATTCCGTCGCGATCGGATTCCGAAAGATTCGTTAAATAAAGGTAGATTCCATCTTGCTGAATTCTTGACCAACCGTCCGATCAATCCTGATCGCCGATTGCACGAAACATCGATTGTCGAACGTAAAGTACGATTCGCGGTCCGAAGTGGCGGGACAAAAATGAAAGGGAGGCCGGGCGACGGGGGGCAAAAAAGGGCCAACTCTCGGACCCGCGGAGACACGGTGGCCACCGGGCCGCCCGAACGATGTCAGCGGTTTAATCAATGCATTTAGCCGAATTCCCGTCTGGCCCAAATAAAAGGCGAGACGGGAGAAGGTTAAACGCAAAAAATGTTGTGCGCGCGACGAGTCTCGTTCGGCCCCCTTCTCGGCTTCTTTTCGCCGTGCTGCGACTTTTGGGACTTCTACGGCGGGCCACGCGGGTCCCTCCTCCTCGCCTCCGTCCTAAAGCTCCTAAAGTCGTTAAGTATTCCGCGAGTGTACGCCGCTGTCCTCCCCTTCGTCGCTTCTCCGTCACCCCTTCGTCGTAGTCTCGCGGGAAGAAGGCTCTTCGTCGAATAACATATACGTCAGCCACGAAGACGACTGCGAGACGAAAACCGGTGGCTCCACAAATCTTCGGGCTGGCCTTTTCATTCATTGTTTCTCTTTCTTCCGTCCTCTCGAAACCGCTGTCTGCTGCAAAACGCCGTCTCGACGTTGCCCGATGCTATCTACGTATGTTTTTTTTTTCTCCTTCTCGATTAATTTTTGACGTCTTTGATATTACGAAACTAACGAGATTTAATTTCGCTCCATTTTTCAATCAAACTTTAACGACAATGTTCACATTTCTTTTATTAAAGCTAGCGATTCCTGTTTTTATCACTAATATAACACTTTGTTTAATACTAAAAATTTTAGCGAAAGCTTATATTTAGCGAGAATGTACTAGATATTAAATATTTTTTGTATTTAATTCTAAAAATGTAATGTAAAATGTTTTGTACAAGTTATATTTGAGGCATAACTGCGTATTCGAGTCATTAATAGTCAACGAGTCGAGCATCCTGTCCGAAACCACTATCTCGTTAAACATCTTCTAACAGTGGACCTAAAGTTGTTTCGTGAAACGTGACAAAGAAACCGACGGAGGTAAAAGAGATGTCAGCAGGCAATCTTTCCTCTTTCCTCCAAACTGACGCGTCTCATATTAAAAACATATAAACTCATAAATATCTACTCCGTAAGAAAAACATTAACATTATTGTTTTCTCAATTCTTTGTTGTATCATGATTTACGCGTGCAGCAAAAAATATTAATTTTCATATCGAAGACGCGACGTAAATAAATGTGAGTCAAAGATAAAAATCTCTCAAATTACTCGTATAAATAATATTCATTTATTTCTCTTAGATCTCTTTGCGCTTTCGGTATGTTATGAGTAAGTGATAATTTATGGCGTTTTAAGATCTTGGCGTGTACTGTAAGTACGTCTTTCGAACCGAAAAAAAAGCAACAGCATCGCGCGTGTAATTTTATTTACGTCAAGTCTTCAATTCGAGGGCGTTAACGGAAAGTGAGCACAAACGGATGCGGGTATATCGTTTATTTGCGCACTGCGAAACAAAACGCGATGTCTTATTGATTTTATCCGTTTTATTATTTCTTTTTTGTGCAGGCGATGGACGCGTGACGCCGCGGCCTGACCGCAAGCTCGTTACGCCTGTCGGAAGTATAAATCAACCGCAAAGTTATTCCGTGCTGTCGGGAACTCCCCGTAGGGCGCCTCGTTGGAAACTGCTACCACCTTCTTGTCCGCGATATCCTTCGCGCAGGTACGTAACTCCGTCTCACGTGATCGCGTCGTAAACGATTTATAAAAATCGCGACGACAGCGAGCGCGGAGTTAGCGTGACAATTCTCCGTCAAATCTGTCGCTAATTTTCAACGTGAACCTAAAAAAAGACCTACTCTCCTCTCACTCGCTGCTACTTATTTTTAACATCCAGGACTTTTCTTTCCAAGGTACCTTATTTTATTCCGAAAGAGGTGCCTCGTCAAAATGAACGGAGTCATGCAACGCTACTCTGTTTAATGGCAATTATAATATGACTTATCGCCGCCGCGGCGCCATGGGATTTTGCGGTAATTATAATTTACGGCCACTTAGGGCGGCGTATACATTGATAGTTTTAACTGTATTTTCTTTCGATTATCTCTCTCGCCGAAGCCAGCGTGTGTGTGTGTGTTTGCGCGCACGCACGTCAGCGCAATAGCGAGACACGAGCGGCAATAGCGGTGCCCTCATAACACCCTGAGAATCTAATTGTAAGGTTGCCGCGCGCGAGAGCAGGTCGCATTTTCTCGATAACAAAGACGTAAGCGATGATAATGTGGTAACGACCCCGGGACTAGTACAGTTACTCGCAACGGCATGCGGGGGAAAAAAATGATTTCCTAACTAATACAATCACAAAAGATAAGAGCGCGCGCGGTTGTAATAAGCCCAACACTGTACCGACGTAATACATAATTACCGATCCGGCGAGATCTGATAATCGTTACGCTGGTAATTGGCACCGGCGAGAATAACATTTCTCCGATGGCCTCGTCGTTTCTCACGAGAAACAGTCAAAGTGCTGCCTCCCCGCAGTTTTCGTGCGCGTTTGACAGAATTAACTTCTTTTTTACTTCGAGTGTATATAGGTATATCCCGCTGCTAATCCCTAGCGGATCGACGAGAAAAGCAAGCATACATAGGCTGAATGTATTGCGAGCACGCGAAAGGGCGAAAACTTAGAAAAGTCGAGTTCCGAGTAAACCCGGAATCGTAGGATAATCCGAGATGATCGCCTAATAGCTTTAGGAAAGAATCGACTTAGGGATGACTACTTTAAATTACCATAAGCCCCGACTCTTCCTGGCTAACGAGCGGAAGAGACGAGACCCCAAAAGTGTTGAAACTAGACGTTTCGGAGTAAAGGGAACGACGAAAATCGATGATGATACTGTGTACACGACATTATTACGAAAGAGAAGAGTCTAATTATTAATAATACAGGGAAAACGATGAAATCACGAAGAAATTTCGGTCGATCTGCGCGAGTGGCTTATAAACGTTATATCTCGGCGGTTGATCGTCTCAAATTTGCTCACGTTGAAAGAAATAATTTGACGGTGCAAATTTATTGCTGTTTATCGATAATATATAGAAATTGCTTGTTTTCTCTCGACTACTAACTAAATTCTGTATTCTATACCCGAGAGAAAGCGCACGGCATCTGATACACCCTACACCGCGTTTTAATAAATGAGCACGCGTTGACAACGATCGTGAGATTGGCCTTATTAATTAAATACGTTAATTAATTTATGGGTAAGGGGAGAGCCCGAATAATAATTTCTCAGTTGCGTTTCTAGTCGCAATCGCGGTGAACAAATATAATGCAGATCGATACACATCGTAACGCACCGTAGACACGGCAACAAAACAACATTTTTCAGTCGGCGTCAGCCCAGAGACTCTCTTACGATTATATCAGCTATCCTTCCGTGTGCTAATAATTATCTCCCGATTTCTTCTCTAATTTAACGGCGCATACGTTACACGCGTAGCGTTCCGGTTACGCACCGCTAAAATCTAAGAGCCGCGCCTCCTTTAATTGGCCCCCCGAACAAGAGTGATTTACAATCGTAGGAAAAGAAAAGAAAGTATCACGCTTCTTTCACGCTTTTCCCATTGAGATAACAAATAACGAGTGTTTAATATAATATTAGTGCACGCGCGTCTTAATTACGTTGTGCCGCCTCTTTCCCAAGCGCCCGCGCCGGCGGCGACCGCCGCGCGTCGCGGAAACGTTCCAGACGTGGATATTTCGTGAAACCCGTCTCGTCGCACGCAGATGAGATACCTATCACGGGAATCAAACTGAAAAATTCACCGCCTGTCCCGATGAAAGAGACAATCCCTCTTTCTCTCCGAGTCCGCCGAAAGCCGTAAAACGTCCAGCACCCACGTAGAAACTGGTATCACGTACCGTCGGTACTATGGTTGAACCTTTTCAGTGTGCTCGCGTGTGTATTATCACATGTGCATACAGTCGCCACCACAAATAGTCCCGAGATCTCGCGTGGCCGCTTCAACTTTCAATCTCCCTTTAAATCACGAAAATATTGGCTAAACACTTGGCCGAAAATACAACCTATCGCGAAATGTCCCGTGATCTTTGCAAGCTTCAATTTTTGCGAAATTGGAGCAAGGCCGTACTGGTACTGCTATCACTAAATCTTTCTCGGAGGCCACGGCAATATTTATGACCATACATCGCCCTTTGCAACCGTTCTATATTCCTATAATGTAATTATTCCATCATGTTTCTCGGCGTTTTTCGCAACAACTTAAAAATATGTTAAAAAATGGAAAAATTCTTTTTCTCTCTCTCTTTCCTTTCTCTCTAGCTTTATAAAACTTTTTGAGCTACCGGTCTTGTAAAAAAATAAAGGCTTATTCGCGGTTGGGACTGTACCATACACGTGGACGTTTTGTGTGTGGTGTACGTGCTTGTCCGTCCGTCNGTCATGAGTGCGTGCGCGAACGTCCGGGCTCGTCGACTCGTCGGTGGATGCTCGCTAGTTCGTTCGCTTTGCTCGATCATGGGACAAAAGTCAAGTCTACGTCTCGTGGGAACGTGGAAGTCATGCTCGCTCAAAAACCGTGCGTCGTGCTACACGTATTAAACCGAGCGCGAGCGGTTTCTTGCGTCAAGACGACTCGCGACCGAAGTATCGTTTCAAAGTGCGTCAAACGCCGGGTATTCATCAGTAAAGATTAACCGTAATGATAACAATAATTATCAAGTATATACACAATTGCATATAAGAGCAAAATGTGTTTAAAAAAATCTTACTGCTATCAAGTTTAAATTGTTTTTTTTTCTAGTATTAATGAGTGGAAAACAGAAAAATTAGATCTCCCGATAAAAGAAATTACCAGAAAACAATGAAAAATGATGATCTTCAAATCTCTATCAGATCACGATATGTATCGCGTGTCGGCATTTCTAATGGCCGTGCACTCGCCTATTAAAATCACGTGAAATTGGTTGAATCTGCGGAGACACGTACCCGTATTATCGCAAATTCACGGGTATCAATCCCGTCGACGCTGACGATGGTGCGAAGGATTACGATAATCGCGGTAACGGCTGCATAATTAATGACGCTCGCTTTTTCTGCGCGTGCATTCAGTAATCGTCGCAATCTCGATTTCATGCGGGTACGTACCTACGTACACGGCGGCGCGGCGGCGTGCACTGTGCGCGAAGCCCCCCGATTATCTCGCAATTTGTGAAAGTATCTCGCGCTTTTACGCGAGGAGAGTCGCGCGCGCTAACTGGTAATAGAGACACCGTAGTATAAACCGCATCGGTTATAACGCCGCGCAGCCGGTCAGGTGCGTCGGTCTCACTCTCCCCCTGGGCTGGATGTGCATCCTGACGAGGTGCACCTGTCCGCCGTGGCGGCGCAGGCTGCCCCGTTTTATAGAAGGCTACTTTCTATATCGCCGATCTATCAAATTGGCCCCGGCAGATAAGAAATTAGGGGAAGCGGTCGTGCCTTTAAAAGCGCCCGTGACGGGACATCCCCGGCTGTTATTTGGCCAGCGTCACCCTCGTCTCTCTCTCTCTCACGGAATTTTACGGCTCTTCAGTTCGATATCACCTGCTGCTGCTGTTGCTCGCTGCCTCGAAGCAGCGTTCCTAACCGATGCTTAAGTTATCATCGCTTCCTCGAAACTACATCGATTACTTCACAACAGTCTATCTTTCGCGATTATGCGCATTATCGAGATTTCAAAGGCTTGAAGTGGAAGCGTGGCGGCGAATCCTAATTAGTCCTAATCCCGTAATTTCTAATATCCGCTTTTTGTTGCGCGCGAGAGATTTTATTTCTCACGCTTCCGTTTCTTCAAACCCGTTGCTTGTGAATTCCATTCGTTTCGCGCTCGAGGAAACATTTAAACGTTCGAGACATTCACGGAATATTTACGGAAGAGGCAGAAAAGTAATTCGACAGCGGTGGCGGCGGCGGCGTCTTTAAAAACGGAAATGCGCGTTGTGAGATAATAACTTGATTACGCGGCAGTGTTTTATCGAAAAATCATAAAGCAATTAATAACGTTCATTAGAGACGACTTTGCGCGCGATAATAATTCCGTTTGATAGGTAATTAGACGAGGGAGCGAGTAATTGCGTTAATTGAGACCAAGACCGAGCGCACGTTGCGCAAAGCTTGGTTAGATATATGGAACCGTTCCACACGCACGCCGCAGTCCATAATCGTTCTAATCGCGGTTCTTCTCGCTGGAAAAATACCTCGCCTCGCCTTTAGTCTCGTACCAAGGCCCTTTCGCCCGCGCGCACGGCGCTTTTCTCTCTTCCTGCGAAAGTCACGCGAAAAAAAGTTACCCGCAAACGACTTAGAGAGATCGCTAACTTTTGTGCCTAGCATCATGCGGTCGCTAATGACCTATGGCGCCCCATAACTAGACTCTGAATTATATGAAGAATAAAATGTTAAAACGATATTTAGACCAAAGTACGAATAAATTTTGCCCTCATAAAATATCGCTAATAATCTGAAACTATATATTATAAATATTGTAACTTGCTATCTTTTAACGTTTGATAGCTTTAAAAATCTAATTTAGCTTCAATCTTTATTATAGTAGAATTTTGTCAGGAATTATGATAGATTTCGTACATATTTGTTGTTTGCTAACCGGTAAATCCAATACAATAATATATTTAGCAAAACAATAAACAGTCGTCAAGAAGTCTCCGCGGGTTTTCGTCTCCCAGTTGCTCCTCTCAAAGGGCACGGGTCGCAGCCGCATTTCTGACGATACCAAAGTTCATATATGTATTTATACATAATGGAGAATCGTCCCGCGTGGTGCGTAGACACTTATAACAGCGACATCCTGGACATCTGCCGACCTCGAGGCCCCTGGTCTCTTCATCTTGGCCTTCCTGTATTTTCTTCTTTTTTTTTTCCTCTCTTCCGAGGAGAATGTCGCGTAATAAAGCCGCTGCCGTCGGCATAATACGGCAGTAAGCCCTACCGATATTTGCCATTTTATGTAACGTGTACTTACGCGACGTGCCTCATATTAAAACAAGCACGAAAGATATGAGTACGTATTGTGGGAAGAAGCGAGGAAGTAAAACTTGTTTCTACGTTCGTTCGAACGAGGACGTTCGTTCACTCTTCTTCTTATTTCATTCCGACCGCCGCATGTAATAAAGCAAAACATTGTTTTATAATCTAAAATCACTCTTGCGATTTAATGCCGGAAGAAACGGAAGGATCCGCATCCAGTTGAAAACATTGCAGGTAAATTCCACGCCGGATACTATCGCTACCGTAGTCCAAAGTGATCGAAAAAAAAACTCGCGCATTAGCATAACTAGATATTCTTACGACTTAATCCATCCGCAAATGAACGTAACGCATCCGAAGCGAGATATCATCGTGAAATTGGCGAATTTAAGTAATGGCAGTGATCCGAAATATGTTAATGTCAATTGAACGAGTTAATGAGAACGCCAGTAATTTATATCCCGCTGCGGATACACCTCGGCCGAACCTTAAAACAACTTGATCGACGTCTTACAGTGGAGATAAGAATGTTAGCGTTGAACGTCACGTCACCTCTCCAGCGTCTGCTAATCACGCGCGCGATTAACTGACACACGCAGATAATTCCTTGGCGCCGAAACACTTGTAATACACTCTATAAATTTTCGCCGTTCGGACGCTTATTAACGACCGCAGTGAAATGTAATTACGGTCGGAACGTTTACGCACAGGTATCAATTACCGGAATTATTATATCCGACTATTTACGTAGATACGCTCGGCGCGCGATATAATCCGCCGCGGTAATTTGTGCAATGCAAATTTCTATCCCCGGCAAGCGCGCACTTATTAATACTTTCGACGTAACGACGCGACGATAGCCTCCTTCTTACGTGTAACGTTTACACGCGCATCATTCATCGGGATCATCGTTAACGAGAGCATAAATATGCATTCGATTTGCCTTCATACACGCCGCTTTCTTGTTACTGCCGAAATAAATCTACATAACGACTTGGAAAATGCGAGGTTTAGAAATTCTAAGCCCGATGTAATTAAATAAATGACTCTTTTAACTCTCATAAATTATTACATAATTCCTTTACACGAATATACAAAATTCACGAGGCTTAATGAATCACTCAATCAAGCGTTAATGCTTCTTTTAACGTTACTGTACTTTTTACGACCAACTGCGGGAGGTGGCGTCGATAAAATCTTTGCGTGTCAAGGTAACATGCTTATCGGCAAATAAAATCGTAAAAATCCTCATTTATTTACATAATACAGCTGATTTGTGGTGCATAATTATTTATTAATAATGAACGAAAGAAACAATCGCAGATTTCGCGGCGATTCTCGGTTCGTGATCGAGAACGTCGAGGCGTGGCGGAAACGTTACACGCGAAAAAGAAAAAAAGAAGTCCCAAGGGAAAACGATTTCAGAAAGGGCAGCGCGTGGGCGGTCCCGTTCGCGGGCGGAAAAAGTCGCCAGCGGAACGTCGCGTCGTGTCGCGTCGCATCGGTCTTCGTAGGTGCGGAGTATTCCGGCGTTCATTAATTTTGTACCGTTGTCACCGGGAGGAATATGCGTATTCATGAGACACACCGAGGCTTATAAACGTCGGGCTATTAGTGATACGATTAAAATGTGCATTTCTCGAGCGTTGTTTTAAACGCAACACCCGACCCGTGACTCCGCCCGGTACGCCGGCGTACACACATCGTGCACGCGCGCGCCTATTTCACGTATATGATATTTTATTCTCGCTGCCGCACGCGGTTTTATCTACCGGAAGAAATAATAATGCATCGCCTCCCGGTGGTTTGCGCGCCGCGCCGCGCTGCCAATTAATTTCGGTCTTTACGTTTCGCTCGGTTATCACGCGACGGAGCGATGCGTGCGACATCGATACGCGGAATCGCCGACGCGATTTCGTTACACGCCTGAGAGGCGAATTGCGCAGTTAGAAACAATGACACATCGAATTGCGTGTAACAGGCGAGCGAGAAATTTAATTGAAAGTCATATGCGCAAGTCAAGAGTGAAGAAATTTTAATTTCTTTCTCATCTTGGAAAATAGAAGCATTATTAGTAGTTTCTACTATCATTCGATGATAACGAGAGAATTAAACGAAAGATAAAAAATTTAGGATCGTAAATCAAACTGATACGTCATTATATTCGAATCTTTTAAATTTTTATTAAAGAAATAACATTCTTGTATTCACAAAATTAATTTGCATTGCAACGATATTTACTTCTTTATTAAAAACTCCGTGAACGATGGATAACCGATTTTCGTCGCGAAGATATTGATTTAACGATCTCAACAGCAGTTTATATCAGCAGCAGGAAAGATTCGACGAGGGCGCCGAAAAAAAAGGAAAAAAAAAGGCAACATATATCGTATAAATCTTCTCCCAACCCCCTTTCCCCGGTCTTTTGCGAGCGAACCAGCTCGAAAAACGAGCGGCGCGCTGCATGGAGATCGGCGTGCGCACATATATGTATATCCGCGCAACTGCATCGCGGAACACGGAGAAATACGCGGGCGAGGGCGGCCGGGCCGGTTCGTACCCTCCCTCCCTTCCCCTTGCCCTGCCGCGCGTCGCCGGCAAAACGGATGCATTTCGGATGCAGCTGCGAGTTCGTTAGAGCGTCTAACGCGCGGGTGCACGAATTGTTTATGCGTCGTGACGTCGGCGGCGTCCGTCGTCCCGGGGTGGAGCCCGGGACCGCGCGCACCACCCGGTATAGTATATATTTCGCAGGAAGCGCGCATACGCGTATCAGAGAGCGATGAATATGCATACCTTAATTCGCGGGGCTAATTGAATAATTTGTAAAACGCGACGGGCCGGCCCGGGCCGCGACCTTTTTGCATTCCCCTCTTCCTGACGCAACGTGTCCCCGTGCCGTGCGTTGCCTTGCCTGCCCGACCGCCTGCCTACCGGCCGACAGGACGAGCCGGCGGAATGATATCCTTGCCCTTATGCTGGAAGCTAAGGTATGCCGTGGATAGCTCGCCTAAAATGCGGTTTGGCACCCGCTTAGCTGTCGCGAGGAACGCCGCCGTCGCGATCCTACGCCTCGTGAATCATTCCGTAGAGGGATGCTGACTTTATTCGCGTTCAAAAACGTCAGCGAATAACTAGCTATTTTACGATGGTCGATGGAATATAATTTATATATATTTTTTTTTGCAGTGGCGATCTCGTAGCAGGCGAACATTCTCGCGAAAGAAATATTTTATGAAATTTACGGGACGCCATTATTTAACGAATGCAACAGCCATTAATCTTGGCTGTTGGCTTGGAAACGATTAGCAAGACGAAACGTTTCGGTAGATTATTAAAAGGGAAGTAAAGGCTACATCTCCGTACAAGTTGCGCATTATGTTAATGCTCGGGCTCTAAAAAGAAACCTGGATTGGGATCGTTTTAGTTATGAAAACTAAAAAAAGATATCGTTCAATGATTTTTGGCAATGACAAATTGGTTTTTAAAAGGCGCGTTAACGTCCGGTCACCGAAATTTCTATCTCGAAGAGTCCCCAAAGGGGACTTTTTCGACGAGTAGTCCAAGTTTCGGTGGGCCTAGTTCCCCCGTTAGCCGATGAATCGGCTCAAGGCTCTCCTTACTTATGCGATGCGTGCCTTCGTCGGCATACATCACTGCCAGCGAATGTTTTTACGGGACACGATGCGAACAAGAATACGCTCACGCGCGTTAACATTCTCGGAATATCATTTGTCCACTGCCCAAGGATCCCCAGTCGGCGCCATACCATATTTTTTTCATGACACGAATTAACAACGCGCGGGACAAGAATCGGAAGGCCCGATTAACTCATTAACAAGATAATTATATCTACTAACGAATTCTATTAGGGCCGTCAGTAACATTGTGCGTGAAATCGCTAAGACTTAAAAGCAAGATTATTTTTTGTTTATTTAATCTTTTATATGACTATTTAATATGACTTAAAATCTTCGTAAAAATGTTACTGACAGTACTGATTATTTTTTTACATTATCATTAATGTATAAATTTTAGATAAAAGTATCCAGGTTGCTTAAGCAATCAAAAGCGTTCAGTGGCTTTGCTTAAAAAGACCTGATTGTTAACGAGTATAAAAATTCCACGAATATTCGGAAAGTGAAATCGTTGTCGACAAAAGCAAACACGAACGGCAAAGTCGGCGATGCATCTCATGAACCTACGACGACAGGAGGTAACAGAGTTGAAATCTCGCGGCGAGGAAGGAAATCAACCGTACGATCGACGATTTAACGACAAAGACCGCGATATCGAAGATCTAAAGTTGGCTGTCGTATGAGAGCTTTTCTAGATGCGCGCCGAAGGCTGGCGGCGAATCCCTCTGCTCTATTTCGGACTGTCTCTTAGTCGTTCTCTTTCTCCTCGCCTGTTTCCTCCTCCTCTCCGTCACTCTTCCCGCTTCCCTCTCTGCCTTCCCATCACTCATTCCCGAAGGGAAGAGAGACGTAAGCCTGGCAGAGGGCCTTTGATCCTCCGCACTCGGTGTCGGCAAACAGGAGCTCCGCTAGTGAACGCAGCCACCGCGCTTTAATACCTCATGCAAATTTCAGGAAAAGGGCACCCCTCGTGCCTTCCCCCTTTCCGGGGGCCCCCCACGCTCGTCCCGCACGCTCATCCGCGCCTCCTTCGTCGCCTCGTATTCCTCCACAACGGTGATAACCCGCTATATTGCTTTTCGAACAAATCACTATCCGCCTGCCACGGGAAACGCACCGATCGAAGCGTCTGCCGGAAAAAATTTCGAAATTCCCGTCGGAATGCATCACTCGTCTGGACATCGCGCTATTGCGAAGAAATATAATATTCTACATAAAACGAAAAATATTTTAAAAGAAATTATTTCACTTGCACGCATACGCAGTCTCCAGAAATCTTACTTATCTAGAGTCATAATTAACAGCGATAATTATGTAGATTCTGCTAAAGTTTTTAACAATATATTTTCTAAATATTTCAGAGTGAAAAAAGATAGAAAAAAAATAATCAAAATATTAGCGCGTGTATTATAATTATCAATCATTATCGACATTGATAATACGCAATAAAAAATGTGTAGGAAAATATCCTGTCGACATCAATGGTAGATCTTTCATCTGAATTCGAATTATAACGGATCCTCTTTTTTTTATCTTCGTCCCATTGTCACTTCCTTGAAATTCCTCTGGTCCTCCCTAACATTGTTTCTTCAGGTATGTGACTCTCAGTTCCCCTCGCTTCTCCTTCGCCCTCTCGTCTACGCCGACCGATATACATACAATGCAGCGTGTGCAATGCCAGATCAGAGACATACATAGGTGCGACCGAATCTTTTTTCCTCTTTTTATAAGACTCGCGAGAGGCACGCGAAAGAATTTATGCATCGTGGATTACCGACCTGCCGTGGCTCGCGATTTCAACTTTGTCCGAAATGCACGACAGACGTTGGAGAATCGTTTGCTGAAATTTTGGCAAAAGATCAGTTTCTATCTGCAATTGATGTGAAAAATCGACGACTAGATTTTTTAATTTCAAAAACTGGATACTAATATATTAAAAACCCTCCTGATTGAAATGATTTTCGTTAAATTATCGTAACAGCAAGTATTCAATTCAAGAATATTTTTATTAATAAAAAAGTTGAAATTATTTTATACTGTATTTTTAAAAAATTACTTTTTTTACGTAAGTTTTTGTAAATCATTTCATAATGTAAGCGACAATTAAAGTAATTTTTTTANAATGTTATTTATAATTCTAATTTGGATTATCTATTTAAAAATATAAAATAATATATATAATATATTTATAAATATAAAAAAGAGATAGAACTAATAAAAAAGAAATAGGACAACGAGAACGTTATCACCAAATGGATGATATCAGTTTCGTTTCAAGTTGGCGATTTCACAATATTATTAAGCGAGTTCAAGTTTGGTCCCATTTGTTGAGCCATAATATTCTGTAGTAATAGAAGTTGCAGAGGTGTGTCCCCGTGGGGCGATTTTGAGGTTCCGCGATTTGGAAAGCGGCCACTGGCGACTACGGCGACACCGTTATATCTATATATTTGTCTACGTATTCATGCCCCAAAACCGTCGGTCTCGACCAACGAACCGCGTAATCCTTGACGAGTGAATCTCGTCAATCACGTCCCCGACGCATCGGACGAATCGATACGAATTCACCCGCGGCACTACCGCGACAGTCGCGATTCTCATCCTCGATTCTCCCGTCACGACCGCGAGACTCACGAATCGAACCGATTTTTTTAATCGATTCTTCGATCGTTTGAATAATCGCTAGCTTTCTCCAAGGGAAGAGATCCCGTAATTGTAAGTCGTTGATTTAATCGCTGAGAAACAGACGACGAATCCGTGAATTAAATGTGAATTATTGCACAATTGTGGACACGAACAGATAAGTATTATAGGATGATGACTTTTGTAGATACTTCAATAACGATAAATAATTATTGTTTCACTATCGACGGATTTTCTCTAAGTAATAAATAGAGATGTTTTCCTGAGAATTTTCTTGAGATTGGAATTTTTCATGTTCTTGGCGTAGCTATTACTGTGGCCTCTTAGATGCATCAAAGTCAAAGGTCGATCGCTCGGTATAATAATTTACGAACTCACTCTTGGCTCGCTCGGTTTCGGGGGCACAAAGTCAAACCGCGACGCCGTCAGAGAGTTTCACAGCGTCGCGTACAAGTTCCATCACCGCACGTGCAAAGGACAGGCAAGGAGCGAGTGGCGAGAAAGAGAAAAAGAGAGAGAGAGAGAGAGAGAGCGGCGGGAAAGGATTCCCCTCTGGAGGAGGTCTCTGCTGGACCAAGGTAGGTACCAGGAGGGTACCGGAGGACCCCAGACCCCGGGAGGAAGCATGGAGTCCTCTTCTGGGAGCGGGTGTCTTTTTTGTCCCGCGATATGGCCCGGGGAATGTCATCCAATGAGGGTGAAGTAAAGGGAAAACAAGTAAAATAATGATAAAAGGCGGAGCCCGCGGCGTGATTTGATTGGTCGAGATATCGCCGGCGTTCGGAGTCACAACCCGAGGAAGAAGAGGGGGTTGTCCTCTCTCTCCTCTCTCTCTCTTCGTCTCATATCTCCGTCTCGCGCCCTGACGCGCGGCCGCTCTCCGCTCTATCTCCGTCTCCGGCCTCTCTCTTTCTCTCGCCTTCCACCGTTTCTCTTTACCGCACCTTCGCCGCTGCCGCCGCCGCGCTATGCTCCTCGTTCCCTTTCTTGCTTACGCTCTCTGGTACCCTCTTTATCTTCCTCTTCTTCCTCCGTCCCGTACGTAGAAGTACATACACGCATATATATATATATATATATATATGTATAGAGAGAGAGAGAGAGAGAGAGAGAGAGAGAGAGAGAGAGAGAGAGAGAGAGAGAGAGAGAGAGAAGGTTACTTTATTCTCCTTTCTCCGTAGAGGTCCATGGTCCGCGATCGTGTCCTGACTCTGTCAGGAGCATCGGTTTTCTCCCCCACCTTCATGATTCTCCTTCTTCCTTTCCTCGTGCTCCCTTTCGTCGCCTTCTTCTTCTTCTTCTTCTTCGCTGCCGTCGTCTTCTTCTTCTTCTTTCCTTTCCTTCTCCTTTCCCTCTTCGTCGTCGTTTACTCGGACAAGTTCGTGTACACCGCATGTCGTATAAGTACGTGCACGAACGGTCCGTCGTATTTAAGTGAAATGTAGATTCGCAACGATCCTAGTAAACCTTGGGAAAGAAACATCGGACATGGAATAATATCGTCTTGCGAGAGGCGCCGTCTCGCGATACTTTCCACGAAGTGTATCGTAAAGGATGACAGAGTTAATAAATATCACGCGTGAGTTAATTGCACGTGCAAGAGACAGTAGCACAGATGAGTAGCAAATAACTGATGTTTTCTTTTATAATATTATGCACATTAATAATAGCTTCAGTATTATCTAGCGTCAGCAAAATAATTGTTAAGATTAAAAATTATGTTTAATGTACTCTCCTCGCAAATCCCGAAACATTATTAACACCGTTATCTTATTCTCAACGATAATTTACAAAAATTTATTTATCACAGTATATTATTTTATAATATTAAAATGAAATTATTTTAACACTTTTCTTTAACGATTCTTCTATCATCTTAAGTAAGGAACAGCCATATGCGACAGGTCAAAGAAATAATTAGCAGTTGTAACGAAAATTCAGAGAACCCGTCACGTGTTCTCCCAGTGCGAGGGTTTCGTGGCGGAAAAGTATATTGACTCGTGATACGCCATCTGTGCCGAGAGAAGGCACCCTCACGGCGTTATTGGCAAAATTAATAATCCCCGCTATATCGCGGTCTGTCGAAACGGGAAGCGGTTAATTCGGCCCTCATTGATCCGCTGGGTTGGCAGATTAGAAGTGTTTCCGAACGAATGGAAACTATTTGCCCGATAGCTTCGACGGGACGGCAATTGTACTCTCTTGCGAAGGGGGAATACCTCGAAATCTATCCAACCCGGCAGCGGAAGCCGCCTCATCTCTCCCGAAGAAACGTTCGCGATGAATAATCGTCGTTACAAGCAGCGAATCAACATCCGGCAATCGCGGGATACTCGATGTGACGCATTAAGCGAGACGAGTTTTCTGTATACGCGTCGACGGCCGTTTGACTAATTGTGAGCGCTGATTTGTCGCGGTCTGACGTACGGCTGATGTATTATTGACATCATCCTTTTTCAAGCGTTCTTTTGAGCATTGTTATAAATAATCATTGATAACCGTCTACCGCAGTGAGCGACGAGAATTCAATGACAAACACATCTTGCAATATACGCGACACGAGTATAAATCAATATCAAACAATCATATTATCAACAGAGAACTATTAATAATGCAAATTTCGATATTCCGAATAACATAAACTTCAGATGTCGAATTAGTAAGATACTAAAACTACAATTGCACTGAACAATCAAACATTCAAAAGACGTCGTAAAGACATTGAAAAGATTTTTAATACGTCATTCAAAAGCCTTTCACATTTTTGGAGCTGACTAAGGTATTTAAAAATTATTTTCCTGGTTTCTCTACCATAAATAAATAATATTCCAACATGTATAACGGACAAAGTACTCTTTTTACACCCTAACGCGCTCACGCATGAATCGTTTGAGGGCAGAACGGTTGCCGACGCGCATTGCGGCGCGGCATCGAAAATTAACGCCACCGCGAATCAAGACGACAATGTGATTCATCAGTTAAATCCGCGTGCATAATCCTTTACACAGCGTCCGATCCCCGGTCCAGCGCCGTGAATGGGGTGGATCGTGGGATACGAAGAGGGGGTCGGAAGGGAAAAGGGAGGACGGCAGAGAACCAGGAGAGCGGGTGGCTCTGTCAGAGCTGCGAATTATAATCACAGTTGTGGTTGGCGCGATGAGGAGACACCGGGGGTGTGAGGGGCGATGATGGGCCAGGAGGAGAGAAGGACGATGGCGACGACGAGCGTCCGCTTCCAGGGGGATGGAAAAGGGTGTATTTACTCATCGTCGTACACACCGGCGCCGGCACCGAGAACGGACCTAGATGGAAATCTGCGGCATTCGGAGGCACTGGCCAAGAAAATTGGCTGACAACATTTCGCACGGGCTCTGAATTGCCGAACCGATCTCCTATCTGCCCCCCTTCTGGACGGCGACAACGTACGACCGAAATTTGCGGTCCGGTCTGATGCATCTACATGATGTCTCCTCGTCGCGTCTTCCAGTAGTTTAAATAAATCGAGAAAATATATAGTTCAAAATAAGAGTATATAATATTAAAAGTCTTTATATTTGAAAATTATTACGAATAATACATTTATCAATATTTACAATTTAAACAAAAGAAGAGAAAAAGAAAGTCTTGCTGTTTTAAGCAAGTTCTAAGCATACATTTATTGCTCTTTTTAAAACTAAACTAGACTTTGAATTTTTCTACTTAAACCGAATTATAATTGAAATTTTACGTTTTAAAGCAAAATTTTTATTTAACAAAAAAATGTGTTAATCTAGTTAAAAGCCTTCCACTATTTCTATTCCAATTTTAATCAGTCATTTTTAATATTGGGCTGTCGAGCCTCTCGTAACTTTTTAAAAAGTGAAGCAAAAAAATTAGTTTTAGAAGTAAAAAATAGCAAAAAATTAGCAAATAATTTTCGTGTCTTATTGATTACATTCTAATAATTTGACTCGGATAGCTTAATATACAGATAGGTATATAAAGTTATTTTTAACTTTTTATAAATCTTTTAAATCTTTTCGATAACCTGAACTGTTGCAATACGAAATGAGCCAAGCGAAAAATCAATTAGCATCGTGGAAAAGAGGCAACAATACTTCTAGACTTTCGAGTATCTTCGAGTTAATACGCCTTTTTTAAGAATGGAAATAATTATCATACAAATTATGATAACTATAAGAAATACACATAAATTGTTATAATTCGCGATAATTCGCTACCCTAGTTTAATAATAGATTCATTAACGAATTTATAACCAATTTGCATATAAGACATGAATCACGATATTTTTACTACTGTGCAAATTATGCAAGCATTAACTAGTAGCGTCGTGCGTACAAAGACGCAGTAATGTCAAATAAACGGTCTCAGTCCGATAAAAGGCTTGGAGGCGTTTCCACAGTGGGAAGCTTTAATGAGCGCCTCGTGCCGCCGACAAGCTCCGAATCCCGGGCAAAATAAATCCGACTTGATTGAATCATTGTTAAGCGAAACCGCGTTAAATACCCGTGAAATTAACCTGGCCGATCCGAGACCGGCACGCGATCGCTGCTGATTGGCTCGAGGGTATCGCTTTTAAAGCGTCATTAGAGCGCCTCGCACTGTCGACCGACGATTAATGATGCGTTCGCCAGGATGTGTCCGGTTCAGGTGCCGCGCCGGCCGTAACATCTTTCGAAGGGAACAAGTCAGCCGTCCTACGAGAACATGTCTGGAAAGTATGTTTCGTGTTCGACGTCGATGATGAAGTCGGGGTAATTTGCGAAGAAGAAGATTACGCCGACATAATGCTTGACGTGCTACATAAGCATCCCAATATTACGAAATATAATGCAGCGGAGCATAATTACTCAACTAAACTTTCGAAAAGAACGGAGAACGTTAGACGACTAAAAGCTATAATTTTGATAGAGTCACTTGATACGGTCCTCTATTTGCTATCCCAAAATGGTCGGGAATGTATTTCTTCGTTAGCAGTATCGAGATTTAATCTCTTGCTGCTTCAGGAAATAGAGTCCTCTCTAATTCAGGATAAGATAATACAATGACAGCTATTTATACTGACTCGCTCATTCATTTCGTCAGTCCGGAATGTAACGGACCGCACCCGCACGGTGAATTCTCAGCGTCAATGAACCGGTACGAATTTGCTGTAGCCGCCAATTCGCCGTGACTTAACGAGATCGGCGCGCCCGCAAGCAAACATCTCTCCACCGGGATCATCGTACTTCTCGAGAGGGACGAGATTGCCCTTTGCCGAGATCCTTCGGTAAGCCTGTCCAGATTCTTCTTCCAGTTTCCGCTTTCCGCGCGATTCCATCTTCCGAACGTCGTCGCGCTGCACCCCGCGAATGGACAGCAGTCGAAATTAGGGTGAGTACCATCGCGGTAACGGTGGACATATGGGAACACCATGTGGTCACCACCGTATCGTTCGTTCGGCCGACGAAAGCTAAAACCAACCCCCCGTGCGAACGGGGAGGAGCCGATGGGGGAATATAGGAAGCCGCAGATTCGGCCGGACGGCTAAACGCCCGCCGCAATTTGTAGCAATTTGTTAAGTAGCCGGCCAGAACATTACCTATATTACGTTTACTCCCCTTTGGACCGGACACCAAGATATACGGCGTACGCGCAGATTTATCGTCTCTGCGGAGAGAACGGAGGCTGCGGAGAGATTCCGGGGTGCTGTGCCTCGCTCGTTTTAAGTTATCGCAGCGTTTAACCCTTTCGACAGTGCAAAATAGTTGCGATCGAGCGATCCGTTTGTTTGGTAATCTTAGCTAATTCGTCATCATAAATAGCAGACGCAGGTACAATCTAAGCAACTCTAGTCTTTATGTCAAATTAAGGATTATTTGATAGGATTTTGTAACATTTAATAGAGAGTTAAAAGACACTGTTACATACAAATTTACATGCAGATAAATTACCGCGGTGCAGTATCATGAATTCAAATGAAATTGTCTCGTTTAGACGATTGCAATTATCCATTGTAAAGCGAATTCGCAATGAAGATACAAGAGCACTTTGAGTTCTTGATCTTCTTTCGAGAAAATCAAGCGAGTCAAGAGACGCGAGCCAAGAGAAATCGGCGTACGACGAAGCGTTTTTTTTTTTTTTCGGCTACGATCTCCCGAATCGCATGGGATAATTTAAACCGAAGGTAAACGTCAAGAGCACTCGCTTTATCTCCGTCCATCTCGTCTTCGTGACGAGTGGGTCGCCGGCTCTTCACGAATAAGAGGAGCTTCCATAACGGCGTAGATTCGAGAATAAACCGAAACGACTTCGGCCGCTTCCGCGGATGCTTTTAGTCGATGAGTTCGCTTCCCTATATATCCCGTGTCGTTTTCGTCTCGTTCCGCGTACCGCCGTACTGTCCTGGCCTAACCCAGCTTTCTCATCCATATGTAACAGTCGCCTGGTATTAATGACAAGGGGAGAGTACGAGTAGGACACGGTGGGTTCTTTATCCTACAAGGGACTGTCCTTCTCCTCGCCGTGCACTACTCCAGATTTCCCTCGCACTTACACGCTATTGCAATTTTATCGTTGTCCTTTCGTTATCTGATAAATGTAATGGAATTGTTTATTCGTCGTTTGCTCGACCGTTACGCAGCTCGTAACAAGAATCGCGACGTACAGTCAATTAGCGTTAAGTAATGTACATGGAGAGAATTTTCTCTTAAAATTTAGCCTAAAAATCATGGTAATCGTGGGATAATTAAAATTTGGAAAATTTTTGTAAACTCTCTCTGTTTTATTCATATCTATTACAATAAAATATAAAATCTGTTTGATTAATATTACAATCTGCTTGGTAATTTTTACTATGTAGTTTATAAAAATTTATTATGTAGTTTACAAAATTTCTGTTGTATATTTCACAAATTCCTATCATTTTTGGTAATATCTAATAGATTTTTTTATTTTTATGTAGTTGTCTAGTTATCCCACTCTTATCACATGTTAAAATTTGTAGTGAATTTTATGGTTAGGTTATAAATATAACGAAATATTCTCTCCGTGTACTAGATGCATTAAAACTAAAAAACTAAAAAAAATATANATATATATTAAAACCATATTATTTCCAAACTCTTCTTGTCGCGTTAATTTAGAAATTAAATAGAGATTTGTTAATAATTTTCTTTAAATAGATAAAATATTAACGAAGCAATCAAGAAAAATATTGATAAAGAATACAAATAATAATACAAAAGTGTGACGAAGTACACACCGAATTAAATTAGATCCGCCGACCCGTTAAAAAATTGCCAACATCCGCCTGCTGATTATTTTTCGTGGAACCCAAACGACGTAACACTTCCCAGAACAACGATTTTACGGCTGAATGCAACATCGATCGACATTTATGAGTATCAATGAACAACTACAATTTCCTTTTTGGAGATTAGTCGGTCAAAAACTTGATTCAAAAACCATAATTCCCATAGTTGTATAGAAAATTTGAATTCACAGATCAATTTTCGAATCATTTTGTCTGCAGTAACATAGACCACCCAGTCGATATTATTCATCATACCAAAATAAAATAATTTCTGAGACATTTTGAAACCTTGAAATTTTCATGCTCACGGCTTTCCCGATTTTCCTCGCGCGCGGAATCTCGAAAAGATCCCATAGCCGAGCGTCTGAATGCGACGGGCGCTTTTGTGCGCTGCACGCACATATGTCAGAATTAGTGACAATGAGCGGCGCGGATCGAAAGCGGAAGAGACAAACGGGGTGAAGAAAGGAGATGACGACGCCAGGGATACCCAGTCGCGCTCTGTCACCGCGTTCGTAAGTACTTGATGAACGGCCGGCAATCGGTTAGTCTTTTTAAACGGCTCGTGATGACGGATCTCCACCTGCGAGCCGGTGGCACTCCAGCTGACCGGCGACAATGGAATGAAAGGAGCAGGAAGAAGATTGGAAAGGATTCGTATATACATATGGGTGTTTGTCTGGCTCAATGGCTTCCATTCGTTGACTTTAGTTACGCTATTTCGTTGGCCGGTTTC
This sequence comes from Tetramorium alpestre, assembly GCA_021460005.1. Taxonomy (NCBI): domain Eukaryota; kingdom Metazoa; phylum Arthropoda; class Insecta; order Hymenoptera; family Formicidae; genus Tetramorium; species Tetramorium alpestre. The sequence goes on along the minus strand of JAJVSH010000048.1, from coordinate 271,769 downwards.
TTCTCGAACAAGTGTCATTCGCGATATCATACGTGATTTGTTTTTCTTTTCATAAATGATGACCAAAAAAAAAAGTTCAAGAATGTAAAGTCAGCTTAGGCTCTCAAGTGAAATTGATGTTCAAATGATTATTTTAATAATATCCTTGATAATAATGTTTCAATTATAAATTCACGAGTAATTTAACGATATTTTAACGTTATTTACATATTTAATCATAGAGTTAATGAGCACGGATCAAGTGACAGTTCCCCTCCAAACAATGATAACTCGAGTTAAGTGTTGTTAATATCCTTCGTATTAGTCGCCATTTGTCGGGATCCTTTCGGTGCTGGCTGACATAAGGTGCCATTAACAGCTAAGTAGGAACAATTCGATTCGCGAGCGTCGAGAATGGTCCCAGTGCTGCAGTTAGCCCTGTGCAAATTGTCACCGTCTCTCTCTCTCTCTCTCTCTCTCTCTCTCTCTCTCTCTCTCTCTCTCTCTCTCTCTCTCTCTCTCTCTCTCTCTCTCTCTCTCTTTCTCTCGATGCATTTCATCTCTTTCCTTCTTTTTTTCCACCTCTCTTTCTCTCTCCTCGGTGAGCATCAACCGTACGAATTACATGTGGCGAGAGCTCCATACGTCCTCGGGCACCGAGTCGAGTGCCCCGCGGGTCTGTCGGGTGTATCGGTGAGAGAGGAACGAGAAGAGGGAGAGTCAAGACTCGAACATGTGGCATCATTTGTTACGTGCGAAATGGGGTTCCCAAGCCCATCACGCTACGCCTTATCTAAGCCCGTTTAAAAGCGCCTACGTATCCGGAAATCCAAAGGCGTAAAGGAGTAAGAGATCGTTCGAGCATGTAAACGATCCGTCGTCTCCTGTCAGCTATTCGAAGAAGGGTCGGCGACTCGATTTAACCGAGGGAGACAACTCACGACTATGATATAGCCAATAACAATATTTCTTGATAACTCACGATATATATTTTGATATACATACAGATTTTTGCAACTACTTGATATTTAATTAACTGCTGAATTCAGTTAGCCAGACGAACAACGAACCAAGATTAACTATTCAAAATAAAATTATAATCGATGCTGAGAAAACGGAGAAATTAAATCGTCTTGTTTAAGAAGTCTTCTGATCGTTCTATTCTATTTGAAAAGTGGATTCGGCCTCGAAGGCATAGCAATGTTCGTACAATGTTTGTCTAGGATGTCATCAAAGCAACTTGCGACAACTATCCTCTACATACGGGGGCGAGAATTCGCGTGGAACGCACCCGATGGGGATCTCGGTTTCCGTGGACATATGGTCAGCTCGTGCTTCACCGCGACAAAAAAAAGCGCTACAGAAACGGCGACAGAAGTTGGGAGTGTCGGCGGGCGATATATCAGGGCTTAAACTGTCCCGTCGCAGCAAGCATGTCCTACCAGCGTGGCTCTGCGCACCCTGTCTGACCGACTGGATGGTTAGTTGGTTGGTTGGACGGTCGGTCGGTCGGCTCGCTGACTGGTGCGCGTATGGCACTGCGTTCAACAGGGGTGCTGGCATTAGTTAATAGCCCGAGTGCAATACTGGGGACACGTTAATGCAAGAGAGTGGAAAAGAGAGAGAGAGAGAGAGAGAGGAAGCAGGACAAGGGTGATCGACGTCTAACCAAATGCGGTTTCCAATCTATTGCGTTTTTACGCAGCGTGTCTAACGCGTTCCGGACATTAACGCTCGTATTCACCGCTTTTGGGAAACGTCTTTTGTGAAAGGGAACAACTACTTGTCGAAAATGACGAATGCATTTGCGTGGCATTAAGTCAAGCCTGATTTGGCATCTTTACAATGTAATCTTACTATCGAAAACGGGAATCGTCTTTACTAAAGACAATAAATTTGAAAAATTAATATTCCAATAGATATTTCCTTACTTAATACTCTAGTAATATCCACCCTGTTATTATCTCATTTAATGTTGTCGTTTTTTGAAATACAAGAGTCCTGATTACATCGAAGGACGGAAAAATGCTGGAAGAAACGAGCTAGGATTTAAGCACGGGACGATGGCGCGCGATATGGGGTGGCAAGAAAGTCTGCCGGCACAGACCGTAGTCATTATAAAAATAATCAAAGTTTCCCGGGGCAGAAGGCTCGTCGGGATGGATGATGGGTCGCGAAACGTTCCGGCGACCGGCGTCTCATTACGTTTGACGATTATGCGTTAATTTGCGCCTAGCGATACTTCAAAAGATTTTTATTCATTGCACGAGCTTTGCCGTCGTCCTAGGCTGGAAGTCGCGCGACGTTCCCTGGTAGCCTCTCCGGAGCCTCTCCGTTCCGGCACGGAGACGACTTCTCAAGTTTTATATTTTTCCTGTCTTTCACGTCGAGGATCGAGTGTCCTCGTCAAAGGATCCGGGGGATATGATAATCTCGGCATCACGCTGAATGCGTAACGAGTTTTTCGCCGGCAACGAGAAGTGGACTCGTTCCTGATTAGCTTTGCCTTTACATGTTCCAAAGGGTGGAAGCAACGCGGTTCCTCGCGATCGAGTGTCCTCGCGGATTGGTTCTTTATGGAAGCGAACAGAATCGTCTTGTGCTAACATCGTTTTATTACGCGCGAGAAACATGTAATTAAATCAAAAGACGCAGCAGCAGGACTTTAAATAAATAATTAATTAAGCAGATTAGTAGAATTACACTATTTGTCGGTCTTTATTAATTTTTTTCCTATAAGGCCGTTCATAAAGCCGTTCTTTCTTCAACAAAATTTCCTTATCAGAACGGTGACTTAAAATTTGTCATACACTTTATAGAGAAAGCTGCTTCAAATGCTCTCGTATTTCTATGTCATCATCGATCTTTCCCACCTGCCATCGCGATAACGAGCTACGGGCCAGATCATCGGTCGTGCCCGTTCGATCGGGCCGCCAATCAAAAATCAACGAAGCGTGAGGAACGTGTCGCGCGCTTTAAATGCTTTGCCGTGGCCGCGGCGAGAGAAAGCGCGAGAGCAAACCGGCGGAACTGACTCTCTGTCTCCCTCGAGACGCCGGGCGCGGTACGTGGGTACGCTTTTTCCACGGTGCTTACGTAACCCTTGCTCGATGCCGGATCACGATGCTGGTATCAATTAATTCCGTCCGTATATCTCGCATGGAGGGAGAAAGAGAGAGAGAGAGAGAGAGAGAGAGAGAGAGAGAGAGAGAAATCGCCGGCCATTGTAACGGTGGTGGCGGCTGCCGATATACTCTCGCCTCTGTCTCGATACACGCTCGACTACGCTCTCTCGTTCTGTATCGCGGCCCTGTGGCACGTGCCGCTGACAATGGCACCGAGTGACTCGAAGCGTTCTCTTTTTCTCCCTCTTCCTCCGACGCCGAAATCGGCGTCGTCATCAATCGACACGGTCTCTCGCCCTTACGAGCGCGCACGCCCACCCGACCCTGCGAAATACCGAAGGCAAACAAGAGGAGCAATGCCAAAAAGCATTTATTCCCGATTCTTTTATCTGACACTGGCCGCGCGCGGCCTCGCCCTTTCTCCATCTCCCCGCCGCGGTCGTTTCTCTCGCGTGCACACGCGTGTCCTGGGCGTGCCTGCCTCTCGCGCGTGTACCCGTGGACCGGCGCGCCGTTCCCGCTTTTATTGCTGCCGGAAATTAATGAGATCGCGAGGCGATACGACAGATACGGCCGAGCGAACGGTCCAACTAACAGCGCGTTCGGTTCGGCCTAGGCCGGTACTCGCATACTCGCCGTCATTAAGCGATACCCTTTGGAAAGTGAATTGCAATCAAGTTGCAATCGAGTGCAGGCTGCACTCTCAGCAAACGAGCCGGCCGGCTACTTGAGAAATCTCGTTTGAATCTTGTACAACTTGTGTCGTGATTAACCGAGGTACTCTACAAATCGGAGGAAGCACGATGTACGTGCTACTGTGAAACGGTTAAACGATCGTAGATCGTTAGTTCACCGATTTATCACTTGCCAAGCGAAACCGAATCGTTCACCGATGAAGAGATCGTCGGAAAAGAGGGGGCGAATCCGAGCGACGAGTGAACGCGGCCGCGCGTGAAGGCATTTTCCACGTTCGACTTGACACTATCGCGATGACGAATCGCAACGTTACGCCGACATGAAAACTTTTCTCGCGATCGGCAACCGCGATTGGCAACGGTACATCTGGCGTTCCGCTGGCGGGGAAAACCGCAGCGGAATCTTCGCCCGGCGAAAACCCGAAGGCGCGGTTGATGGATGAAGATCGATGCCACGTACGCAACGCAGCGTGCATCCTCGTCCATACTTCGATATACCACCCTCTTCCTTCCATCTCTCTCCCTTCGTCCTCGCGCGCGATGTCGTTACACCTCATATCCTTCTCCTTCGGCTTAATATCCTTCAGCACGTGTGGAGATTCCGACGCGAGCAGAGTAACGCGTCAGGTGCCTCCTGCATCTAAAAATTCACCGGTATTTTCCGACGAGGCGCCGCTGTTCGAGAAACGATTATCCCTCTCTTTGAATAAACTCGAGATATCCGAGTAGGTGCAAAAAGCATTATAAAGTTCTTTCTTATATTTAAGATTATAAAATAATATGCATTATGATCATATCCATTTAAATAATATATTACTTGCGGTCTTGAAATTAATCAGCCAGCCGGTAATTATATTTTTCTGTCGTTCAAAAATATATATGAAAAATATTTGATTTTATATAATTATTTAATTTTTTTTAGGAAATTCTATCTCTCGGACATATCCGGATATGAATATCTCATGGGGTGGGATGCATTGCGTGTTTTATGGCGTTTCAGCAAGAAGTTTCGAAGCTTCTCTGTGACCATTCGACATATTGATATAAAAAGATATCCGGGTTACCTATGAAAAAGTCAAATAAATTGCTAAACTTTCCGACGGCGGCGGGACAAATTGCCCGAGGGAAACTGACGAAAACGGACGAGTTGTTTCTTTTCGGATGGAATTAAATCTGTCCTCTTTCTCGATGTACCCGCGATTATTTTTCGGCAAAACTACTTACTCGATCAACGAATATGTTTGTGACAGATGCTTGTTTACGAATGCACCGCATCTTTATTCCGACCATTTCTTGCCTCGTTCTATCGAGTTACTCCAATAGTTTCCCCAGACTTTTATTCTTTCCACTTTTTGATCGCATACAAAGTATTTAAGATGTGATTAGATAAGATATAATTATCCGAAAGATGTAATAAAGATGTCATACGCTGTAAAGATTAAGCATCAATACGAAGATGAGTATCCACGATGATGATTATTACGCGATAATTAATCGTCGCGAAGATCGTACGAGCTTGATTAGGAATCGGCGAGTAACCGTTCCCAGCGTGCGATGTTTACCGGATGATCCGGGTGGATCGAAATCCTCGAAAGGCTCCCGCTGGCTGGAATCGGCCGAGCTGTCAGACGAGCGATTATTGATGATGCGCATTGATGGCTATCGAGAAAGAAAGAGCTGACCGCGGTCTTCGTAGCGCGCTAACGCTAACGCGGATATAATATGCCGGGTTCTCTGCCCTCCTCTAAGAGCGTCCAACAATACAATTTTCATTTTCGGTCGAAGGGTAAACGTTTCCCCCATGCGTCGCGCCATTCTTCTCGTTCTTTTCTTCGTTCCTCTCCTTTCTCTCGGGATGACCTGTCTCTCCCTCTCTTGTCTGATCTGGTACGCAGCCCTCTCCCCTGCCTCGATCATTTTCCATACGAGTGGAATATTCACTATGACGAGCCACCATCGACGTCGTTCGCTCTTCGTGGTAGTCGTAGCCGTAGTAGTCTAGCTTGTCGCTCCGCAGACATGTCGGAGGTAATGGCGTGTGCCCTTTTCGAGAACCCTCCGTCACGGACGATTTTGCTACGCGACGATGTTATTTATCACTTTCCAGTAAGATTCCGCGTGCGTCTTCTCTTCTTTAGCTTTTCTTCGCGCGACATTCCTCAAGTTAAGAAGCATTTGTGTCTATGTATTTATCTGCTGGTGCAGCCATAAAGATTCTATTAGCATAAAAATTTTGTTACATTAACTCTCTAATCCCTCCCATTTAAATCACTCGCGCGCGAGAGGGGCAAGCGCAAATCCCCTCGTTAACGCCGCGTATCTACTTCGCGACATAAACCACTTTATTTGTATTAAACACAATTCAATTTAATTACGTGTACTGGGCGGCTATTTTTCCACCACTGTATAATCGTGAAATTTAAATCGAGCATTATCCTTGAAAAAAATCTACTACTGCTAGAATTGGTAGCGTAAATCATAAATGCGCATAAATATTGCAGCTCCATATAGCAGTAATTACTAACTGAAAAAAAAACCTTAATTAGACTACAAAAGTTGTTTATCGATTCCTTATTTTTGATATATTTATATTACTTGATTACGAAAGGGTGACGGGACAACAATTGTAATTCTGTTTTGCATTTTTCAATCAATTTCAATCCTATCTGACGCCGATTGGAGATCATTGCTCGCTCGAGCGAGCGACTCGCGCAAACAAAGCTGACGCAAAGAGCACGATGCACGTGTGTTTGCTGCTACCCGCCGCGCCCTGCGAGAGGTCCAGCACGGGGAGATACGGACCTCTCGTCCCCCCCTCCCCCTGCGCGAATGAAGCTCTCGGTATCCATCGAGAAGAGGCCTCGCCTGGGCTACCGAAGCGCGGGGAATGAAACGGGCCGTGGCCGTTGCGTAAATCCGTGAGGGGGATCCCGCGACTCCGCGCCGCTGCGGAAGGGATCAGGGTGCCACGTGACGGCCGTGTTTGCTGGGTATACAGAACTCGGTGTTTGGTACACACGGCCTTGGAAGGCACAATGCTCGATGGGTTACCAAAACAGCGGCGCGACGTCGGCATAAGCGATATTTGTGTCAGCATAAAGGACCCCCTAAAGCCACGTTAAAAGAACAACCGACACCCTCTACTCTCTGCTCCGCGGCCGCGGTCGAGTACGGTATAAGTCAGTTATGGACCAGAAATAAGGTGACGTGTCATATTTTTTGCGACGAGAAGTCCGTGTCTTATATAACATAAAGCATAATATATTTCACCAAAAATGTTAATTCATGAATATCAAGATAATCTATATTTCATTACGATTTCTACTTCTGTGCTAGGAAATTTTGGCAATATTTCATATTTGAAGTATAAAATTTTCAAAAATTAAAAATTTAGCTTTAGTCTATCTAATCAGAAGAAATAAAAAAAAATGGTTCAATCAGATATAATTAACTAAGTTGAAAAATACACATACATAAAGTAATTCAGAGATTATCTTTTTTCCCATCCTCAAGTCGATGCACGTAACACCAGTTCATAAAAGCCGCCACCTTTTCTCTATCTTCGCGCAGTTTTCAAACATTCTAACTATTTATCGCAAGACAACATTCCGAAAACGTGACTCGCAATCGTAAGAAGTGTTCTCGACTTTCGTGCGAAAGTACAGCTGAAAAAATTCCGCTTGCAACGAGGCGAAACCCGATGTACGCGCCCTGGAAGGATTTTCGAGGTAAACGACCGTTGGCTAATGTTCGTCTGCGAGGTCCTGCCTGCACCCGGTTTCAGCAGGACGACGACAGTCGCATTAGCCACAGGACGAGCTTACAATGGACCCCTCTGTTTTTCACGCATGATCGGGATAGCAAGGGGGGCCCACAGCCCCCTCGATCTCTTGCCCGGGACCCCGTACTTAGCGGAGGAGATTTGTGAATCGGGGTGTCGCGCCCGAAATAAGTAAAAAATTGATCGATGATACTACAGTTCGTTTTTTCCATTCCTCTTACTATCAGAAGTTCTAAAAAACATTCAACTAATTTTCTGGTAATGAAAAGACGATTTATATTTTTTACCCCCGAACTTATGAAACATAAGACCTCTCGCATATTCAAACGCAAAGAATTCATTTTTTTCATTCCTCTTACTGTTAGAAATTCGAAAAAACGTTTAGTTAATTTTCTAATGTAAAAAACAATTTATATATTTTTTTGTTATTTTCCAAAATTATAAAGTATAAAATTTCGCATTTTGAAAAGATCAGAAATTCTAAAAAACATTCAACTAATTTTCTGATAATGAAAAGACCTATTTGCAAATGTGAAGTAAGAAGTTGAAATGAATTTTAATTTTTAAAAAATGTTACGATAAGAATATAAAAATTAGATTCCTACTGCTATATTATTTTTAACTGTTTGAGTTAATATGACTAATTGTAAGAAAAATAAAATAAATAGTTACTAAAAAACAGATGCCAAAACAATTTTAAAAATTAACCAGGAGCTGCCTAGAGCGATCACGCTACAAAATGACGAACAATCGCGTCAATGATTTTTCTTCTCGAGCCGTTTGGTCGTTCAACGAACGCACGAACTGGTTTTACACTGTCGGTGTCACGCTAAATCTCCGGCGCATTGTTCGCGCCCCCTCTTACCGTCACGATTTTCCATCAGCACCCCTCCGAAAAGCCTGCCACAGTCAACTCCCACCCCTCTTCGTTCCACCCTCATCGTAACCTCCACGAAACTTAGCCCCTGATCGTCATACTCTTCGTGATCGTCGCGTGATGCACGGATTTGCCGAAAATCGTATATTTAATCATTTCGATAAATCATCATTTTGCGCAATGTTACCTCTTCAATGCACATAGAGATAAAATATTAAGACTACTTTTCTTTTTCTTTTTTTTGTCAAGTTGGTATACATCAGTCAATAAATATTTTTAGTTTTATAACAAATGAAATTTTTATATAAATTTTTATGCATTTGATATCGCCATTTTGGATTCTGTATAATTATGAGTATAATTGTACTAACTAAAATAAATTTTCCATATCAAATTTCTTCTCTAATTGTCAAAATTTATAATTATATTTAGAAATAATGTACTACTTAATCAGAAAAATTTTATAAAGTCTAAATAATATTATCCGTTCCGTTTCTGCGTAACAAAATTTTAAGATCCAAAGCAGCTCCTAACGAGACTTTAATGCATCTTTTTATACCGCATATCATCATCCTTATTGCGCAACTTCTTTAAATACGCGTTTCCTTAAACACGCATCTCTTTCTCCCACTTTATCCATTAACCGCCGTCATAAATCACCGACGAAGGAACGATCAAGGAAACAGAATTCCTGTGATTATCGGATTCGGCGCGGTATTCCATGTACTCGGCGATATTCGCTGTATCTGAGATATAACGACGGGTGGGCGTTGCCGATTGGCTTGATGAACGAGTGCGATTAATAATTAAGATCTCCGAAGCCGGGTGGGGTCCTAAAAACCCGCGGGCGTTCTCTCTCTCTTTCTCTCTCTCTCCTCTCTGGTCGGGAACAGCGGGTAATGGCAATTTACGCGTCCCGCGGGACCAGATAACTTCATATCTTCGCGGTAATCATTTATTCTCTCAATGGGCATGATATTGCCAAATTGAATTAGATAAGCGCCGCACATGCATCTTCCGCGCGTACGTGCGCGCATGGAAAAGAATTCGCGATGGTGACGTTACCTCGCAATATTATCCATTTCGTGCGCTTCTCTAGGGCACATTTCCCTGTCATTCATTAGAGAAATGTCGCTCTAGATTCAGCTTAACTCGTCAATAAACTCGTTTCGGACCTTATGTAATGTATCTGGAGAAAGTTAGGGATATAACAATCGTGCTGTCTTGGGAACAGGATTCAATTTACAATAGACATTTTTCCACGAAAAAACATATCAAACAAATCATCATATTATATATTTCAGATATAAATAAAAAATTGGATACCTAACACCGCAGAATATTCAATTTGGTACTTTCTAACTCTCATAGCTCTGTATATATTAAATATTAAATAATGAAGAAGAGTTATTTTACAATGTACAATTAAGATATAAAAAAGATATTTTCTAATGTGGGGAAAGTCTTGTTGCATAATAACTATTAAATGCTATTATGTTTTATATCAATTAATCTTAAATATTATAAAATAAAACTCCTCGATTTATTTTATTCCTATTGCATCTGTTTTCATACCAGATTCTTCTTTTATATTGAAAATAAATTTTAATATTTCTAGTATATTTTGATGTTTCTGTCGTACGTAATGCGCGCATGAACGAACAGATCGCTCAGCTACAGAAAATCACACCCCGATAAATTGACCCTCCATTGCTAAATACCTCCCTTTGACATTGTCGATCGGGGTAAGAGAGTTGTATGGGGACAGTATAGGGTGCCTCATAAAGGTCCACGTGGTACAAGGGAGAGAATCGCGCCGCACCGAATCTCCCGAACCATCCCGATCCTCGTGCCACGGGAGATCTATTGATCCTGTCCATCAGTTTTTCCAGTATTCATGATTATTGTTGACAGATTTAGCCCGGTGCGTTGCGGTTATAAGATTCATATATCGCAAGAAACATTTGCCATGTTTTACAATAAAAATTAAAAATTTCTGCATTTTTTCCGAATAATTAAACATCATTTGAAAAAGTAACTTTATTCTAGAAATTCCATTATATTCTTGATACTCGACTTTTTTACGCATACGTCAGCCGCAATTGAAATAAACTCGATGTGTACTCGTAAGACTCTATAACTCCTGTTTAGAGAAGGAAGATGATAAATAGCATAAATAGACGAACGATTTAGGCGTCATCGTGACTGTTGTCCCTCGAAACGGCGGGTACGTCAATGCAAGCCACGTGGGACGGNGTACATGCTGTTTTGTTACCAGCGTGCGACCCGCGCCACGTGCCCGAGATTAATGTGTTTTGATTTTTAGACTTCACATTATATCCGCCCGTAAGCCTTCGCTGCATTGTGCGCACTAAAGTCGCTCCGCCCGGTTCCGCATGGTGAAATAGTGATACGCAAAGTGGCTGAGAGACCGCAGAACTTTTGCAAGCTCACGGTACGGACAGTATAGAATCGCTTTCTTTTGCATATTCAAATCCTTGCGAATAACGAATCACACTAGTCCTCTGTTCATTCATGGCGTTATTACAGACAAAAAAGTAAAGAGGGTATATTTTAATTTGTAACATAATTGAAAAACAATTATTATGACATTGATGAATCGTTATTAGTCTTATTATCAGTTCCATTTCTTACAGCGTAACGTGCGAATCGACGATAATCCACGACAGAACGTTGGCGAGAAAAATCGCGGGAGGCCGATGCATTCGCGAGCCGTTTCGGTTTATCTCTAGTTTTTAACATTTCAATTTAATTGACGGCACTTGGAAGCGAAGGCCCACGAGCCTCTAAAAGGAAGGAAAGGGAGGAAGATGAAGAGACGGGGGCGGACGAGACGACCCGATTAATTCCTTTGTCGCCTATCCGCCGCTGAAATAACAAACCTCTTCGGCGGACGGGAGTCGAGAGGATACAAGGACGATAAAATCACGAGGGTCTACGGGATAAAAAAGCTGGAAAGTGGTAGAGGAGAGGAGGGTGGTAGAGGGCTCGACGGGATGGAAACCAGCGAAAGGAGGGGGTGGTTTGCAGTCCTCCGGCTCTCCCTTCATTTTCCGGCATCGCCCGTTACCGACGACGACAACGACGGCAGCGGCGTCGGCGTCGGCAGCGGAGGGAGGAATAGCAATTAAAAGTATCTGGCACAATCTTCGTTAAACTTCTTCCTCGCTCCACCCTACCGGAGAGAAGGCATTATTAAAACGTGCCGTCGGCTGCAACCGCTACACACCCCCCTCTCGTCGGCCGCGCGGCACCCGCCAACCCGCGTTTTCAACTCTTTTGCATAGAAAACGCGGCCTCCTTGCCGAATCCGGACTTGTAAGTATCGCTCCGCTATTTCTGAATCTCGACATTCTCTTTCGGAAACATCTGCGTTCATTGTTAGTCCACTCGCGTCATCGTCGCGGTTGGATATCTTTTATCTGTCTTTTAACTGTTGATAATTTATCGTTAAACATTATTGAAATGTAATTGCTTAAAAATGAAGAAAATAATAAAGAGATTTTTAATTAAAAAAATAATAATAAAAAGATTAATATATATATATATATTAAGTGAGATAACCTTTCGATCAAAGAAATATATTAAAATAATCTTGAAATGTATTATAGAACAATAATTTGATAAATATTGCAAGAGTTGTTGATTATTTTCATTCTATTCACACCTCTATTCTTGGCGCAAATTAACAGATATTGCGGCCATACAATAATGGCTTCGTCGAGATGTTCCGACGAAAATCCTGATTTCGATTGAGAATTTTGAGAATGGTAATGTGGGAAGGAATGGCGTCGATAGGAGCGTGGAAGCCGAGAGGTTCGAGAAAGGTAAGAAAGGGAGAAGTTCTCGAGGTCTCTCGAAGTAATCCTACTGCCGGTACGCGCAGAGGCCGGAGAATATAGGATGAAAATACCTGGAGTTAGAGAGGTCTTACTTGTCCCACCCTTTCCAGTCTGGTCTCTCATACCCACCGCGGGCGATGCCGCCCCAAATAAGACAGAAGTCATCATATAATTCCACGACTAACACTGGCGCGCGTTAAGACCCGTGCTAGAGAAGCTTACCGAGTATCCTCGATTTTTTCTCAAGCCAGCCGAGGAAATTAGCACGCCGTTCTGCCTCGCGACGCGTTCAATATGCAAATAGCGCACGTAATCGGCACGTAACCCTTCCCGAAAGCTTACGGCCCTTTAATACGATCGAAATACGTCTAATACCCCTTTTTGTAAAATATTGGGTGAATTTCATTGAAGCTCTGGGTTTCTTTTACAAATTATTAATATCATTTTTAAGATGTATTTGAATTTTTAATTTATTATCCACATATATATTATATTCTGACGACGCGTAACTTAAATCTATATGTATAAGTTTTATTATGTGGATATAAAATTATAAACTGAAATTATACTAAAATTTTTCCGTATATAAAATTTCTAAAATTAAAAATCTGTGATCTCTGTAAGTTAACCAAATTGCATATCTGATTTCTTCAAATTCTAGCGGACTAGAGAACTTTATACTGATGGCATTAAAACAGCAGAATTACTTAACATTACCATCGAAAGTATTGTCACAGTTGTCGAGAATAGCTCTAATTGTAAGCGCTCTTAGTTGTACGAATTGCGATAGTAAGAACTTGCCAAGATATCGTCCAGTTATCTCATAAAAAGTTATATTAAAAAGCAAAAAATTTTGCTTAACAGACTTTAAGAAAATCTTAATTTTTTTCTCAAAAATTTATATTTTTGAAATATTCCATTTCACAAAATCAATTTTACAAAATTAATGTAATGTTTTTATTATTATTGAAAATTATAAAGTATTTAAAGTTCAGAAAGTGCATTAAGAATCGAAAAAAGAACACATTCATTCAAATGCCGAAAACACGCTTCCAGCAAAACTGGGAACTTATATTTTTATCATCGTCCGCATATTGAACGCCAGAGACATACGGTGTCTCGTAAATTCGCCGGTATCGGGGCGAGTCGAAAAACTCGAATATCAGTAGAGGGCTCGGCGGCACTCCACTTCGAGGGGTTGAAAGCGAACGGACGAGGAATGAGGAGAAGAATTCCGTCACGATCTCGTCCGCGCTTACTTTGTCCCGGCTTTGATTTCTTCTCTTCGGTGCTCCGCGACCGAGAAAGAGAGAAACAGAGAGGGTGTCGGGTAGAGACGGACAAGTGCAGTGAAAACGAGAGAAAAAGACGTATCGAGAGAGCGAGATATAGAACGAGAGGCTTCGCTTACTTCGGTTACCGGGAGAGTGAGCGATATTTACATGCGATTTGCATACTAGTTGATCTCTATTGCTTCCATCTCCAACGACCCGACAGGGGTGGCGTATCCGCAACCCCCTTCGTCAGGATTTGCCCTCTACCTCTCTTTCTCCCGTTGTTGCGCCCGCGATTCCTGACGAGTCTGTCTATCGCTATCTCTTTGCTTCACAACGAGTAGTAGTAGCTTTCGCACGTTCAGCCCGAAGGCGACGAAGGCGAGTAAGCGAAATCCTTAACACCGAAACGAATCCGCGCGACGGAGGATCTTTGGTGTTCTCCGAATCCTGTCGTCGCCTCGTTATCGCCTGTCTTAATGAAGTGTCCTTTCCGACGAAGAGCACCGCGAAATCTTTAATATCCCGTTCTGCGCTTGTGCTCATCCCGAGAAAGAATTCTCGAAAAAGAAATGTAGCTAATGTTTCCCTCTTTATTTGAATTACTTCAAATATCAATTTTTTACACAATTAAAAATATATTATCACTATATTTTTCCAAGTTCGATACTTGATTAACTTATTTAAATAAAATACATGAAATTTCGAAAAAAGACTTTTAAAATAAATGTATAAAAAATAATAACTTTAATAATTATATATGTATATTTATGTAGATCTCGTAAATGTTTCTTTGATAATATTAATAAACGATTGTATTAACGACGTTTACGGCAGAACGAGAAGATTTTGAACAAACATCCAAAGTTTTATTACAAATTTCCCAGAGAAAATTTAGTTGAGAAAGCGATATAATCAGTTTATATAAATGTATGCTGGCTCTAATGTGGTTTGCGATCGTACATATTAAAGGATCAAAAAAGCGATAAAGATCTCGAGTTAACGAACAGAGAAGAAGGTTCTCATTTTCTCTTATCTCGAGGCCATACGATAAAGACGGAATTAATCCAGAATAATTACAGAATAAAGAGTAGAGCAAAATGTTTTACTTTTTTTTACCGCAGAAAATCTTGCGATCTCTTTACGCCAATTATACAATGAAGAATTTTGAACACAGGACCCACTGAAATATCCAATTAGATAACTTCTGATCAAGAATATCGTTTTTCTACAACAACGTGCGATAGCGAGAGGATGAGAGATGCGCGAGAGAAGAAATGAACGAGAAGAAGCTGGGAATCTTTTAAGAAACCGGACGCTCTGCGGTCCATTTAAGAGCGTGGCGGGGCGATTGATATCTGGACCTCGTGCCACGTGAGCGGCTGCCGAAGCGCAGCGTCTAATTAACTCCGTGACTGTGTGGCTGACCCTGGGTGACCCGTGGGCTTGTTGCATGCCTCATGTGGCGCCTGTGTGCCCTAACACGCGAACGGACGCATCTACGTGCACACGTGTTGCATCGTTCGCACACGTAATGGATCGTTGGCCGCTTCATCGAGGATAGAGACATCATCGTGCCACTGATCCTACCCGTATATCCCGACCTTACACAGTCCTTTGCGATCCTAAATAAGTGGAGAGGATTCCCTATGCTATTACAACTAAAACCAGTATCGCGTATAACGCTTAAGCATCCGCAACTACTTTGACAAAAATTGAGGTTCAATCGTGAAAAATTAGCAGGAAAAATTCGTTTACTATTAAAATTTAATTAGAGATTTTTGCACTTTTTTAATATAACTTTATAAATTAAAAAATATAATCATTCACCCTTAACAAAAGCATATGCCAATTATAAAAATCTGAATAAGGATTAATACGTAATGAATATGGAAAGTATCCTATGTATTATAATGCGGGCGTTTTGGTAATCGCTGTCGATTTATGTCGCGTACCGCCGGTGAAGTGCGTGGCTCGCGACAAAAATGATTGACAATACAAATTCCAGGCCTCCCCCCTTCCCGCCCCCGAGCACGGCCGAGCGGTCGCATTTGCAACGGTGTCGGGAAGATCGACATGCCGTGCCGATACCCTCTCTGTGTGTTTCGTTAATTAAAACGAACGAGCGAGCGGGCGAGCTGGTTAATTTTATGCAGGTGGCGCGAATCAGACCGGCGTGCATGGCTTTCCCATTACCGGCGCGTTCGCCTCCCTCTCGCGCCGATTGGTCATCGGTGTCACAAAACGATCATGTCCCGGTTCCGTGGCATCACGGTATTGTTAAATATCGTCGCTTCTCCTCCTTCGAGCGCGGCGCGGATTTGATACGTGCCACAGCGTCCATTTAACGTCCTGATGTTTAATAAGCGGGCGGGCCACACACTCCGCTCTTCTCTCTACCTTTCTTCCTCTCTCTCTCTCTCTCTCTCTCTCTCTCTCTCTCTCTCTCTCTCTCT
>JAJVSH010000048.1:200041-246912 GCA_021460005.1 Tetramorium alpestre | reverse complement strand
TATATATATATATATATACTTCTTGCTAAATGTACATATCTCAATTTTAATTCTAATTATCTAATTTTATTGTAATAAGATGCTAATTGTTTCATTCAGTTATTAAATTAACCCTTTATACTCTGAGCATTTTTTAATACGCTGGACCAGCAACTTTTGAAAACCAAAAGTTTTATTTTGACACGAAAGAGTTGTAAATATTTATGAATTTCTTTATTTTTATTTCTGTGTTAATTTGTCTTATTTTAATATAAATAAAACTTGAATTTTATATCTTAAAATTTTTCGTGATATTAATAAAAACAATCTTCCATGTGCATTCTTAGGCGCCAATGGAGTTCATCATGAATATCGCCGTAGAATATCGGCGTCAGAGTGCGAAGATTTAAAAATAGAATACAGATATATCATACAAGTGATTGATCAAATCTGAGCTAAACGTTCGGATCGAGTCCATTCCTAGGGAGAGAATAAAAGGCCAATCTACACGAGTGTGTGTGAAGTAGGAAACGCCAAGTGGCTAGCGTTGAACTGAGATTGGCTTGAGCCACGCACAGGCATATACGAAATCAGAATATCCTTAATGCTTTCGTGTCGACGGCGTGGTATCACGCGTATGTGGAAAGTTTAGAGCCGTTTACGCGGAACTTCAGTACACACGATCAAGGTTGTCGCGTATTGCTCATGATGGAAAACTTACGACACATAGATGGACAGCCGTATCGTGCCTCGCGGGCAAATCAAGCTGATCCACATCCTTCGAAGAGATACACATATTACCCACCTTCTCTCGGTATTATGAGACAGTTGTATAAAAATAATAATAATCTTTACTGCAATATACAAATAGTATATTACAAATACAATATATCCCTCATCAATTGAAATGTTAATAAGCAATGGACAAAACTTACTTTTTACAGAGAAATTTTTTTCTCTTTTTAACTTTTTATCTTATTGTAAAGATAAAATAGAAGTCTTCTAAGAAATTACAAATAAGTTTTAGTAGATCCTCTCTCGTTGCAGTTACTCATAAACATAAATGTTGTTCCCTCGCACGATATCTTGAGAGCCTATATACATATATGTATATCTGGCGAGAATCGTTTACATTATGTTGAAATACAAAGAAATTGAAGTTTTATATATCGATGGATTTTTTTTTATTTTTTATTTTTCTTGCACTACTTTAACAGACAGATTAAAAAAAAATGGACTATATTCATTGAATAATTCTAAATAAATTTTGTGAACATTAAAGAATAAAATGATGAAACTAAAATTGGATTAGGAAATATTTGACAATAGACATTACACCTTTTGTATCTAACTTTTCGTTAGCGATTCTGAAAAGATTAAATATTTTAAAACGATTAAATATTTTTCTAGAAAGCGATAGACTAATTGTAAGTAAATAATTACTTTAACTCAAGTGATATTTGATCTATTTCAATAATAACATGCCTATTTCATTTTATCTACTAAATAATCAGATACTTTAACATTTTTTAATGTTGTAAAAAATGTGAAAAAATAATTTAATATTTCCTTTAAATATTTTCTGCTTGGACATTATAAAACTTTAACATGTTAAATATAATTATTGATCATTTTTAAATAAGGAATATACAGTAAAGTTGCTTTTTATCGTTATTCTGATTATTAGAACAATTGGAATAAAACGGAAATTTGAATGTTGAATTATATTTAACTTTTTAAATTAACGTTCACATATCGTATACATCTAAAGTAATAAGAATGTCACTATAGGGATTGGATTTTTCTATTATTACAGGAAGATTGCAGATTATATAAATTATAGAAATTATTATTATTCGTAAAAATGATTTACTTCCATAGTATACGCAAATAGAGAGATTCAGTTTTATTCAGCACACATTGTGAAACTGGATAAAAAAAATCTAATACCTGATATAGATTTACATATCACGCTGACAATTAATTATTAATTTACAAAATGTGTCTGTTAAGATAATAGTAAAAAAAATAAATTGTTTCAGGACAGATTTGCTATTATGTCGAAACCCATAATTTCAAGCTTTATCCGCAGATTCTCTAATTTTTCTTTGCATCGATAAGAAGAAAAATATTAAAGTAATTTGTATTAGTATTAATCACTTTTAGAAGTTAATAACTTAAAGGCTCTTAAAGATAAAAGGAGATTAAAGTCAAACGTAAATACATGTTTCATGTAGCGAATGTTGTCACGTTTCACAGTAATCATCTTCGAGTTATTCTGAAAAGATCCGTCTGGTTTCGTGAACATTGCCGGAAATTTGTCGAAAGCGATAAATAAAACTGACGCTCCGGTGTTCAATTTTAAATCATATTTAGCATGGTCATTATAAAATCGTTAGAATATAGTTTTATATACATTATTTTATATATAAAATTTAAAATATTCGCGAAGATAATAATTTAAAAAGTAATTTAAAAAAATGAAATTCTTCATCTGTTTCTCTGCTAGGCTGCTTTATATTAAAATTTAGCACGCTTTATTGTTATAACGGTAGATTGATCTGACTTCTCTTTATATCTAATAATACAAAAAAATTATTAAGGTGTAAATATATATATTAATATAAAAGTACAATTCAACTATTGTTTATAATGAGCCTAAAAACATCGCTTATTATTTTATTAACATAAAAATCTTAATTTTAATACATTATAAATACTTAATCATTTATATTAATTTTGTAATTTTATATTAATTTTATTAATCTAACTCTCTAATTTCAACTCCGGTACGAGTCAAGTTTGTTTCTATGACATTAAAACCATGTGTCTTCACGAGAGATCCGCAATGTGTGATTTCGTATTCGGTGGACACCAAATATATGCATATTTACCATTATCAAAATCTATATATTTTCCACACATACCATATTTTTGTGCTGTTGAACAAATTAAACGAAAATCAACGATTCCTTTAATGTCTCAAATAAATTTTAGTTTTTGCAAATGCAATTCTATGAAAAACATACGTAAAAAATTAAATTGAACTCGAGACGACAAAAAGTCTTACATAAAAACTAATAAAAGAATACTTTCATAAAAATATGGAAAATGCAGCTCATAAAAATATATAAGACAGAATGATACCTTTTGCAATTCGTGTAATAAGATTTACCTTTAATATATTATGTTGTTTCTGTGTTGCCGTAAGAATATCAATATCTTTCGTTTCGAAGATAATATATCCTTGTTTATTCCAGATATCAAAAGGTCCTTCGAATGTAATACAAACATGATCTATTAAAGTATTAATGCTTTCGCAGATAACACTAGCAAATACAGCATTCATATTCATCATCTTTTTTAAAAATTTTTAAATTTTTGTTCCGTCAGAATTTCTGGATTTTGCACTTGTCTCAACTCGACTAATAAAATCGTCATGCTTGGTGCAATTCCATCAAACGCGTAATCTCTCTTGATGTATTATTATTGAGCCATATGTGCACGCATGTACGTCGATTTTTGCAATTTTGGACGATATTCTCTCAATGTGTAGCATATGCCTGAATCGTTTCGAGGTCGGAACGATTAAATGTACGGTTAATAGTGTAAATACCCTCTTGCAATCGTGACCAATATAACAAGCATGCTGTGAAACATACTGTGAATGATATCGGACTGATAGATTCATACAATAAACTGTGCAACTTTGAATCCATGTCTATAAATATCATGAAAGATTTTATATCGAGCTTTTCATGATAAGTAATATTAACGAACAAAAAAAAACAGAATATTTGTACAAATTTCTTTTGGGTTGCTGACATGTCCAATGTCTCGGTATATTGTACCACTTGTTCATGTAATAACCATATATCATTGCAAACACTGTAGAAATTTTGAAATGTATCTACAGGTTAAACAATAGAAGTATTTGAGGAATCAGGAAAGCATATTTCCATAGCGCTTTTTGAAGATGGTAATTCCAAGAATGCCATCGTATTACGTCAATCAATGCTAGCCATCAAACCCTTTGCACCGCATTTCACCGTATGTTCACCGTTAATAAACTTAATATACCTGATGCGGATACTTTAAATTTAATCATTTTTATAAATAAATAAATTTTTANAAATAATTTTTATTATTTGCAGTCTTCCTGTGAAAATAGAAGAATATAATCTGTATTATAATTCTTATTGCCTTACTTTAGATTTACATATACGTATATGAACATTAATTCAGAAGTTTGAATTTAACATCCAATTTTCCATTTTACTCGATTTTTCTGATATTTATAATCGCAGTAAGAAGAGGCAAATTTCAAATCTTTATTAAGCATTTATTCAACTTGAATTAAAATTTAAAATATTTTCAATTATTATTGCATCAAAGTTTATTAATGCATTTGAATTAAAAATTATTAGAACTGAGATGTGTATATATAATGTACTTTTATAATCCGTGAAAATAATATGTATTACTTACTTACAATTAACAGTATAAACAGAAGTGATGTATAGACGAGCTTGTAAAATATATCAGAAAATATGATTTTGAAAACTGAAAAATGAATATGAATATGAAAACTGAATAATACAATGCAGGTTTACTTATCACTTTCGACAAAGCTTACAATAATCCACAGAACTACACGCACATAAGAATCTTTTCAGAAAAACTGAAAGACGGATAAATGTGAAAAGTGGCAACATTCACTACATGAAATAT
Source organism: Tetramorium alpestre (assembly GCA_021460005.1). NCBI lineage: Eukaryota > Metazoa > Arthropoda > Insecta > Hymenoptera > Formicidae > Tetramorium > Tetramorium alpestre. The sequence goes on along the minus strand of JAJVSH010000048.1, from coordinate 242,202 downwards.
ATATGTGTGTGTGTGTGTGTATGTATATGTATTTGACTTTAATCTCCCTTTATTCTTGAGAGTTTTTATTTTAGACGTTAATTTGTGTAAAATGATTCAACAACAATAAGTCACTTTAATAATTTTCCTAATGATGCAAAAAAAAATTAGAGAATCTGTCGATATAGCAATAAAGCTTGAACTTTTGGGTTTCAGTGTAATAAATTTTCGCAAATCTATCTTGAAATCTATGCGTTTTGTTTTGTTAATTATTATTTTAGCAGTTGCATTATGTAAATTGACAATTCGTTGAATATTTGTAGTACGTAAATTTATATCAGCTATTACATTTTTTTTATCAAGCTTCGCTGTGTGTTCACTAAATAAACTTATTGTGTTTTGATGCTTATACTTTAAAGAGAAAGAGAGAGAAAAGCAAATAATTTTGATGAATAATAATTTCTACAGAGTATATGATAATTATCTGCAGTTTTCTCTTGTAAAGAAATCCAATTGTAACTCTTCTTACATTAGAGATGTACAATATGTAAACATTAATTTAAAAATTTAAATTCAAATTTAATTCAATATTTAATTAATTATTATTTATAATAAAGGTGAAAATATTTTTTATTATTTTTATTAGCATAAAAATATTCATTTAAATTTTTATTTATATAAACTCTGTGATAATAGTATCAATTTATATCTCACTCTGATCGATTATTTATTATCCATAAACATGTATATCTACATTTTTTCAGCTATAACAATATAATTTTTTTCAAAATACGTAATAATGAGACTTTTGTATTGTTAAAAATAAAGTTTTTCAACATCGTGAATTCCAAAATTGAATGTAGGGCAAAAAATTATATGGAAAAATGTTCGAAATTTACATATTGGCATAAATGCCAACATATACGTTGCAGCAATATGGCCAACGCGCTCTTGAAAGAAAAACGAGTACATAAAGTGACGGTAATGTTTCTTCGAGCCCTTTCCTGCGTAATGGAAAGGTACGTTCGCGCTAAGTACTACGGCGGTACATACGTACTGTACGTACGTAAACCGTGTATCCGACGTATGTTCCAGTCGTTATCGCAATCTCGACCCCGTTTGATATAACAGTCACTGTGACGACTATCGTCTTCCGACACGCAAGGCCGCCGGGCTTTGCAGACTCGCTGTTAAGAGGGGTTGCTATAAAATTGTTACAATGCGTGGAGTAACTAATGGCGACGGTGATAACGCCAATCGGTAGGTAGGTAGGTAGGTAGGTAGGTAGGTAGGTGGTAGGTAGAAACAGCCGTGTGCGGTACGCAACGAGCGGAGAAAGGAAAACGAAGAAATAGTTATCTCGTCGTAATGTATCCAACTCTACGCCGCCGCTGTGACATTTACGCGTTGACGTTTCTCAAAAATGGTTCATTGCGCCGCTGCGTGCTACGAACGGAAATATCAGTTACGAGTGCAATTAATTGAAAGCCGCACGTGATGGGAATACATTATGCTTGAGTTAAGTGAAGAGATTCTTTAACAGATATCCTGGTATAATTGTGAGAATTAATCTTCCAGAAACGCAATATTCATTATTGTAACGTTACATGCGGCATTTATGATCGTCCCGTATATAGCACGTAAAACACTTAACATCGATTATGTATGTTAACAACCTATATATTACACCGTTCCACGTTAAAGTATGTTATTGATCCTTTTCTTAAATAATATAAACAAAAATAAAAGAATAAAATGCCCGAATTAAAAATTACATTGTTAATTAATAACATTTGTCTTAAACAGATTCAATGATAAATTATGTGCAAGTTGTGTAATTACAAATTATACGCTGATTACAGATACGTGCGCTAATTCGAAATATCCAATTTATTCGCAGTTAGATAAACTGAGATGCTTCGATACATTTAAATCATTTTCAACCTGAATTTGTGTAAAGCCTGTTATGCAAAACTGCCTTTCTCTAAATTCCTTGAAGCACAAGAAGGATTCGTAAATTACTTCTTTTTATTATCTCAACTGTATCTTTATCCTTCAAATCTTTTAGATAATTTGGTCTTTGATATCCTATTTTGCTCAAGCATGGACTGAACTCATAAATAAAGTCTACTCAGCGGCAGACGAGCAGTAAATTAACGCGAAAATAGATTAATTAGTTGCGAAGGAATCGGAAGGGTCGGTAGGGACGATATGGGGATGAGACTTCCTGACGAAATTCATAAACGCGACCGCGACGATCCGAGACAGTTAGGAGGTCGCTAACGAGTGTTTCCTCGCGAAGACCGATCCTTCGAATCCGAGCGATGTCCCAAGGGCTGCCATTATCGTTGACTTGGTCGTCTCCGCCATTATCCACCGCGACTACAGTACCCCGTAGCTACAACCTCTCTCTAGTCACCCACCCTACCGAATCACGGCCCTCCTCGTTAACCTCGAAACGATCGTTTCGAGGGCTCTCTCTCTCCCTCTAACCTTCCACGGAGCCCTTCTACCGGCTTTTGCGTTTTGCTCCACCCTCACCTACCCTTCTCTGCAACGCACAAATACATTTAGTAACGTCAACGTTGGAGAATCCGAAAGAGGGTGGCCTCCCGAGAGTATCCTAATGAGCGCGAGCTTGTCTGATTTGTGTAAATACATGCGACTATCAGTTTCCTTATACATATATACAGGAAACACTAAAAAACAACAATATCTCTACATTTTCTGTTATACTTCAATTAGTATAATTTTTTTAAGTAAATCGAGACGCATGAAAATGCAATAAAATTTGGAATCGAATGAAAAAAAATGTAAGAAATTAAATAAAAAAGCGTTTAAGCTCATAAACTTTTAATAGAGTCCCCTACGTCCGTCAGTTCAAAGTTGTTTGAATCTTCAAGTACAGAATCTTCTGTGCGCAAATCTTTTGCAGGACCCTCTCCTTTTTCGGTGTATTCGCATGAACGAAATAGCCGAGTATTTTTTTTCGGATGTATTTTCTTTTTTTAATACAAACTCGCATGCGGTATTCCACGGCACGCAAACCGATCAAGTTTGCCTGCCGCGAAAACAAGCCGCTCTTGTTTTCGCGCGATGATCAGTCCACCGTGAATCGCCTCCATCTCCCACATCTCTCTCCCTGTTTTTGCGCGCAGAGAAACAACAGTTTCGACGTTCTCTCAACGATAACAAAGGAACGATGAACGGGCCGGATTCGTTCATTCCACCGAGTCGTGAAAAAATATACTTTCGCCGACGACGAGAGCGACGCGAAATATCTGAGGCGTGCGAAACGCGGTTTACATCGGAGTTCCATGTTTTCCCGGAAGGGACACGGTCGCCAAGTTACAAAAATCGTGATCAGGCAACTCCGTATCTCATTGACTCGCGTAGAACATGTTATTTTACCCCACTTAAGCAGAGCAGAGTTTTGCTTCTTTTAAAAATGCTCACGAGATATAATGTCGATTACCACATTCGGAGAAACTGAGAATCCCCACAACTCGTGTGTTGCGACCGCATATTTTTTCCCCAGGAAAACAGACGACGAAAAATTGGCATAGTGATTTTTCCGCGTTACACATATCACGTACGCGATATTAAAACTGTGGCGTTCGATGGGAATGCATTGATCGCGTCGCGCTTCGGCGCGGCGCCGATTAAACGCTGATTAGGACTAATTATCGAGCGGCGCGCACATTTACAGGATCCGCCGTTTATAATTCCCCTCGGAAAGAGCAGGCTTCCCATACGATTCGCCTCAGGATTCCACGTGCGGACGCGCGCGTAGACACGCACTGGAAAGTCCGCGCATTCGGTAAACGCACGCACGTACGTTGAACTCGCCCGCCGCATTCGCGAGCCGGCGACGAAGGGGGCAAAAACCCCGAAGAGCCTATATCACGGCGGAAAAAATTCCTCGGCAGCCTTCTAAACCTCTGATTAAAAATGGACGCGCGGGAAGGGACCGTAGGCGGCATCAAGGAGAAGATGCCACGCTAACTGATTATTGTACAACACCAGTGGATTCCATCTCACCTCTCGCGCGCTATTGCACGTTGCACCGTCTAATCACGTAGGATAGACTGCATTCTTCCGAAACGCACGTCTTCCTATGATTTATCAGAAATTTCGCACGGCCGCGCGCGGACAACGTGGCGCCTCCGCGTAACTAACTACTTCCAATTAATTATCCAATTAACTTCCAAGTAACGGTAACGTTGTTTGTCTTGGCACGAAATGCAGAGGTAAACGCGATGCACTGTGTACCGCACACGGAAAAAAAAGAAGTCACGGTTTTATATGTAGATGCTTCTTTTAACGAAGGAGAGAAATGAGATCGGAGCAGTTCTTAATGTTACAATAGTTAATTATTTTATTCGCAATTAAAAGCGCCTAGATTCTGTCCAATCTCACATAAATAAATAATCTTTCGTGCACTTATTTTATTTCTGCGGTTAGCTAAAGGTTGAGGTACCACATATAAAGTATCGAAATTATTTTCCATACAAGTCTCTCCCATATTATGTGGCATGAAAGAAATTAAAGAAAACTTAAAAAGAATTGTAAGAAATAAATTCTGCACTCAAATTATCGCAAATAATTGTATCATTAACCGAAATCGCAATTGTCAGGGCACAAATCCTCCGTACAAGCGGACCCCAACTTCATTCACTTCAAATCAAAGTTCCGCGATCTTTTGCATCATCCCCGAGAGAAAAAAAAAACGAGGACTTTTCACAAACTTGGCGTGATACAACTTTGAGATGCACCCTCTGAGCTCGATCGCGATATAAGAACGAGGAGCGAGAAGAAGAGGACACGTCGTCGTCGGCGGACGGTCGCGGCAGAAGAAGCAGCAAGAGGAAAAGGAAGAAGTAGCGGGGCGGAGACGGAACTCTGTCGTAAATCACTGCGGCAGTACGGAATAACTGGCAAAAGCGCGATAAATCAGGGATCCCCGGGCACCGAATTAGGAAATTGCCTGCTTAAAAACCGCAATGACGTTAATCCCGGCGTGCCAGCCAGCGAGCCAGCCAGCGAGCTGCCGTTCGACGCGCGTATATATCGGCAATCCGGAAAATAAAACTGATTCGGCCAAGGAGCGATTCCTGGGTGGAATAATGCGGAATAAAATCAACGTAACTCAATCGCGCTTGTCTTTCGAGATCAGCCTTCCCGTCTTCGCCGCTGATAAATGTTCGATATACACCACGGACTACCTGTATACGGAAGTAGCTCGTTTTTCTAATTTGCCGCGTCTCTACCGCGAGTGCATTAAGAAGAAGCGTTGTGTTTGGGGAAGGACGTAAAGTACGACGGTGATGTTCGATTCGGGCTACGGTCTTGCGAAAACAAAATCAGTTCTCATGCTGAGATCCCAAGAGAAGATGGTTAATATTTAGATAAGATATTTCGCAATTATACCGAATTTCAAATCGTGTAATTTTGTTAGAAGATACGATAAGCTTTTTCAAGGAATTTTATCTATCATTTGTTTAAAGCTCTTTATTTATTAAACTTATTAACGAAAGTAAATAAAATCATGAAAACTAAATTTTTAAAATTTCATAAAGACGTTTGTACGCGTTTGCTAACGATCCTCGTGACTTGTCGTTTCGAGAACTCGAAACGCATAATGCGTAGCTGATAGACATCTACGACGGACTGTGACGTTCAATATTGCCAGATTTTCGACGGGATACCTGACAACTGACCGGAATTAATGGCTAACCGGTGCGCGAGCCGATCGGCCAGCCGGTCCAACTTCCCTTCCGGAATATGAAATGGCGCGCTAATGAGTTTTGCCCCGCGGCAACGGGCCTAAACACACATAAACGTAAGCGAGCCGTACCGACGCGATGAACGGTAAGCATAAGCGATCGGCAGCGACATTATACGACGCAGTAATCGATTACGACGCAATCGACTGCCGGCGCAAACGCGAGAGATATCCACGAGTCGGCGGGCCGCGGCAGGCAGCCGGACCTGACGAGCACGAATGGACAGACGTTCCGCTTCGGCGCATTAATCAAGTTATTAATTATGTAGTCCTCATGCTAATTGAGCCTGTAATCTGCTCGCGCTGCCGTAAAATATCCACGCCGATTTACGCGGGGCCGAACGCGACAACAATACGTTATCGTTGTTATTATCGCCGTTCTACCATGACGTGCGCGTTCCGCTTCCGCCTTGAAATTACGACTACTTGAATCTACTTTCCACGAAGATGGAAAATGAGATGCCGCGACACTGTCATTTTTTATTAAATGTCAGAAGTATATTTGATACTTGAATTCTATTTATATCCTCTATCTTTCTGTATTTTTATCCTTTTTTTTACATCAACTAGTATGAGTTTGCTACTCGATTATACACATTATAAGAAATATATTATATTACTAATGGTACTAACTACTATATTACTAATATATAGAAATATATTATATTACTAATAATCCTTTCCAAAACTTTTATAGAATGCTTCGCATTTAACTATTAAACATGAACGCTTAAATTTTTGTTGCAGGAGATACCGACCAGGAAAGGGAGAAAAGCCGGAAAGGCGATAATCAGCAGGCAACCGCAAAAGGATATTCTTAACTTCGAGAAACGAATTTATTCTTCGCGCAACTTCTGTTCCACGATCGAGTTTGGCAAAGTACCTTGCGCTTCGCTCGAACAATAAATAAATATTCCAACTCACCGAGGGCTCTTATCTTTCAGCAAAAACCCCGATCTTTAAGCGATAACCGCGGCGAACTCGCTAATCCGCCGATCAAATTAATTGGAATACGCATTTCCGCGCGCTGATAAAAAAATACCACCGAAAACATGTCAGCTTCGGAACATTAATCAAGAACGGGATAAAAAGATAATATTAACGCTAGTCGGCAACAGTGGCCGACATCAAAGAATCTCCCCTTTCTTCCCCGTTTACAGTGGCGTACTTGGATTTTTAGATTCTTATAAAAATGCTATTTTATCCTTGTTAACGTTAAAAATAATAATTTTAGATTTTTATATTCTAAGATATTACTACTTACAGAGAATTAAAATATCTAATATAATTTGTTTATAGTCTACTAAATTATTTTATATAAAGAAAACATTATAACTGCAAAGTTGTTTAAAATAAATGTTTGCACAACCATCCAAATAATCTAACTTAATAGTTATTAATGTACGATAAGGTTCGACTTTATTCTTTTGCGTACTTTCCCTATCTGATTTTTTTTCTTGTGCCGAAAAAATTGCTCGAAATACGGATTGCTTCTTCATGTTTGTCACTATTATTTCACCGTAGCTACGGGCCTGATCGGCTCGCTTCCCTTCGCCAACGTGATCGTTTTAGAATCCTCGACGGCACCTGCCGTGCAACCTGGGGCAGCGCGCTCCGCACGTAAGTATATACGAGTAAGTATACACTTAATCCTCGTGTGCAGGCTGCGTGCCGCGCGGAGAGGCCACGGTTATTACACGCGTCACGCGGCATTCCGTACGGTCACGCACCCTCCCTCCCACGGAAGCCCCCGGAGAAGGGACCCTTATCGTCATCCTCTATCTTGTCAGCCATACGCAACCCCATTAAACCACTTGCGATGTGCCTTACATGACTCAAAAGCCGTTGTCGTCCGTTCCGAGAAACAAGACCTATACACGAGAAGCTAAACTATCATTTCTAATTCTCTACTTCGTACGCGTTTCAATCTGAGAAATGCAAAACAACACCGATTATCGACTAAAGTTTTACGAGATATCGAAGTATCCTCGATAGAAATCTAAATCTATATCAATGACATCAAAATAAGTTTTCAATAAATAACATCTCTTTTCTATATAGACAATGATTTCTTTAGATAGACATAAATAAATATGAATTGAAGCGATACGAATAATTCATGAAAAATCTTAATTGGAGATGAGCAAAATATTTGCAAATAAAAAAATGTTTAGTGAAAATCAAAATATTGCTATTGTTTACATTATGTAAAAGATAACCGTGCGTCATTCTCTCGCTACAGCGTTCTTACGCACGGGCAAAAAAATTAAGATCCGGCACCTGCGTCGCCTCGCACACAACTTCGGCAAGATAGAAATCGAGTAAAACTTCTTTTCAACTGCTCTTACCAAAAGAACTTTGTTTACGAAACCTGCATAATTTCAGAACAATCGTTAGATAAAAATGTATTTTACTTTGTATTTTCAATAATCATCTATTAGTTCAACAATGAAACCGGATAAATTGGGATTGGTTCTAATCTTGTCCTAATCAAATTTTTAATTGCCATTTTCCCTCTTCAAGTTTCTTTCTCGAGAGAAAAAAAGGAGAATAAATGTCTTAAAATAGAATAGAAGAGTATGTAAAATATTTCAATACATAATCTCTCTCTTTCTCTACAATGAATTTTTTTCATAATTCTAAGATTTTGCGGTCTTTTTCTTAGAATTTTTGCAAAAGACATGTTGATCCAGACACGTTTTCGTTATATCAGAGTCAACCGAAACGTGTCGAAGAGCCGCAATATCCTCCGAAAATCATCCGTCTAAGATCTTCTCGCCCCGAATAAACTCGTTCAGTGGAATTTCCGAGTTACCACGCTCGGCGTGAGCAATTCCGTCAAGCTATCGGCCGCCAATATCAAAAGCGAACGTCGAGAAACGAACGAACGAACGACCTCCAGCATTCATCGGGAGGGAACAAGCGGGGCGCGAGCCGAGAAATTTCCTCGGCCGGGAAAAAGAAGATGGTCGATCTCCGTGGAGAAGAGCGGTGGCGGAACGGACACGATATAGTACACTGATGGGCATACATATATATATGTATATATGTATGTACTTATATACATACATACATACGTACGCCTCTCTTTGATATAGTGCGCGAAATCGTAGCGTCTTGAGAAGGCGGAAGGCGGAGAGAAGAACCGCCGCCGTTATCAGCTCGCGGCGGGATTGGCCGAGCAGGGGGACGCGGGGCTCCGTCGGCGGCCAATGGCGTTCTGGTCTCGGCTTTTCAAGGATTCTGCCCCCCCGAAATCCGGCGTGTCCTGTGCGCGACGTACACGCGCGCGCGAGCCCGTCCTCAGTGTACACGAAACCCCCAACTTTTCCAACCCCGTACACATGCACATATATCAAGGCCGCTGCCCACCGGTCGCCGGGGGTTCACCATCGCTGCCGACGGTCGGATGTCCAGCTATTTCGTATATTCCACCCCCTGCCAGCCCCACGACGACCTCGCTCGTCGCTCTCCATCCGGTCCGTCCTTCCCCTTTCTTGCGAACATCTCTCCAGGAAGCATCTCCGATTCGCGTCACAATGATCTAGCTTTTTCTCCACTTTCTGGGATTCTTCGAGCAAGCTCCGAAGGGCTGATGATGGCGGTAAGGTATTACGGAAGAAAGAAAACGCTGTGTGCAGCTTCCACACACATTTCGGGATAACGTGAATAGAATTTATAAGTTTTTATACATTTCCGTATACACGTATATATAATTGTTTGTAATCACGTGAGAATAGTAGTGACTTGTTCTTCTCCGAGAATCTATATCCTTTTGAATTAATAAAATATTTTTTTCGCGTCTATTTATTGCCAATATATGCGCAATATATATGAAAAAAATATTAATATTTTAAATTAACTTAGTTTTACAAAAATATGATTTAACGTTTAAAAATGTTAAAAGATTTGAGACATTAAAAATTACAAATTATTACACACATTTATTATTACAGAGTAAAGAATGCGATAAAATAATAACGAAAAAAATCATACAAATTAATCTAATTGTCATTGCCGAAGAAAATTTTTATACTAAAGCGTTATCTTTCCAATATGCTATTTTCTACATATAGAAAATAATAAAATAGATAAATTATAGTCTCTTAAAAAATTGGTGAAACTCGGACGAAGATATATAAAAGACGAGATAAAAATCGCAGCTTCCACTTCAAGGCACTTTCCGCCAGTTGCCACAACTGTTTCTCCACTTGCGAAAAGAATTATGAAGGTGCTGCGAGTGACATCACGATGCCGACAACAATATAAGAGCATCTTTAAGAGCATCCACTCTTGTCTTCTAGAGTTCCCCGATATTTTCCTCGGTTTCTTTAACCGGCTTTTTATAGGCAGTTGTAGATAAATGCGAAAAAGTGAATATATAGCAGAAGTGTTCTCAATACGATGACTTCTTGCAATGATTAAGGGAAACACTGAAGAAGACAAATGCCGAAATAGAAAATATTTTTAATCTCATTTTTAGTAATAATACCCACCCAAAAGTAATAAAACGCGACAATCCGCTATGAAACGCAATCGAAAAAAATGACGCGGCTCGTTAGAAACACATGCTATGATTTTTGCGCTTTTAACGCCTCTAATATAATCGTATAACGCTCTAATGTATTCGCGTCGGAGCATTAGTCGGCTAAGTAACTCTCGCATCAGGTGCGTTTTTCTACATGACGATCGCCATTACAATGCGATCCGCGGCTTTTGTGTCTAATTAACGCCGAAGATCTCTCCAGACGGCACTCTTGGCGATACAGGTGAGCGATAAACGCGGACTACGGCCGTAAATAAGCGCGGTAGAGCCGAGAGAGGGAGAAAGAAGCAAGTCGTACGAAGGGGAACAGAACTACGCTATTGATAACATTATCATAAAAGCGACGTTAAATGGTCAGTCGCGAGGTTACACCGATGCCACGCACCGCTGCCGGCGAACGACTCTATAAATGCGTTTACTTTGAGCCGTAAAAGCGCCGTACTTTCGTCTGGCACCGTTAAACGTATACGTACATTGGCGGGCACACAGGTAACATACACACACGTACACGCACACGCACGGATGCAATGTATGCTCCCCGCTGTCTGTGTGTGTTTGTGCACGATGCAGGAAGGAACGGGAACGTCGACGAAGCACCCGGCGCTTTACGGTAAAAGCCCTCTTTGAGTGATCCGTTTATTGGTTGCTAAACATCGATATATTGCTTTCGGGGTTGCGCAAAGAGCCGCGCTGTCCTCCCCGTATACATATATGCATACGTATACGGTAGGTCTCTTTCTTTCCCTCTTTCGCGTGCGCGAAAACGCGAGCATATATATATTATATATAAAATATATATACACGAAACACGGGGCGCGCATATAATACCGTAGTCCTGAGCGTATCACGCTTTCTGAGCTTTTGAAAGCACCGCGACGACATCGCGGGTCACCGGCACGCCGTGAGGCGAATAAATATCTACGAACCTCGTTCCCCCCGAGCAGATACTGCCAATTTCGAGATAAATCCCGTGAAAATACCGCGTTAACACCTTGAGCTGTCATTTTCGCCGCACGTCCACCGCTAAATGCCTTTCACAAACACTTTATTCGATCTTTTTATTATATCTTGGAATATTACTTATAAAATATAATAATAAAGTCTCACAATATATATTCTCCTCTCCCTCTTTTTAATTTCTTTTTTTTTATAAATAAATTAAGATATAATCAAGATATGCTCGGTTTACTTTGGGAATTACGCAACGAATTTAAATTAGAAAGTAAAGATGATGCGATGTCTATCTATTTTAATAGCTTTCGATATCGAATACGATAATATCGCTCCTCCGGCCGAAGCGCTTTAAGATATTCCGATCGTGTAACGAAACGCGTCAACGGCGATTCACGCAATACACGTGTGGATTGCAACGTATATATATATGGATACACGCGGATTTGCGGACGTATCCACTGCACGTGCACGTGTGTACGCGAAAGACGCGCCTTTAGGAAAGAGCGACGGATGATCGATTGACGATTTCTCAGGATAAAGCGTGGAATCAACGTGGCTTCATCTCGCTTCATCGAGACGTCCTTAAGCTTTCACATTCCCCTCATGATCTCGAGGAGTGCCATTGGTCACGAGAAACAAGAAATAGATAGTATAAGAAGAATAGTATAAGAAACAGATGTAATATCACGAGACGGGCATGAGGATAATGTACATGATTGTCTCTTAACAATAGCCATTTCCTATCATCGTCTAAAAGCGTAGATATGAAAAAGAAATCGTTTCTTCATCCAAAATCATTCAAATATCGGGGCCTTTTCTACAAATATTCATTTCGGAAATAATATGTGATAATGTTGCAATGAAACAGACATGCTGTATTTCACACGAATTAAAGTCGTATCGCGATATCAATATTATGCGGATCTTAAAATGGCCGAAAAATCTTGGCCAGCAGCAAGCCATTACCGTAACGACCTCAAAATTTACATGAAATTGCTTATTAAATTACTAAGTTTTTCAGGATGATTTAATGGTACCAAAGGCCATTTGTCTCCTCGGCTTTTATTTTCTCCCTCCCTGTTAATAAAGCGATGCGGTTAGGCTTTACGCCCGCTCGTGGAAGTTTACGGCATAATTCTCTACTTCCGCTAATTCCGCTAAACGAATTCACGTAACTTGATCGCGCCTTTTTCTCAATGTGCATTTTTTAAGCTCAGGAGCATTCATCTTTGTACAAATTTTAAAATCCATATCGAATCGAATCTGCGAAGACGCAATTCAAATTGTACGATAAGTTCTTTCAAACCTTTGCTAGGAATTTCAAAGGTAAGTCGATACAAGAATAAATACATGTGCTAATTTAAAAGTTTCTTGTTCTTCAAGGAGAACAATATAAGGAGAGATATATCGTAGCTATAGAAAATAATTTTTGTATAAGTAACTACTTTATTACATATTGTAAAAGTTTCAGTCGTGACTCGGTTGAAAACTAAGAAGATCGATTGCAAATTTTTGCACGCAATTTTTCCTTTCCCGCTATCGGTTCATATTGCGACGCGATCCGCGATATTTTTGTTTGAATAGCTAAATACCGAGATTGCACCACGAATGGAAACCAACAACCCTCCGGTTTTCGAACAGCGCGGCGTAGCCGCGGATAGTAATAATAGTAGCGGGAATATTCGGCGGTATGTTACGCGCGGGTGTGCGCGGCTTTTGCGGGAAGTCAGTTGGCAACATGTGGTTCGACGAACGCAATCTGGCACTGACATTTCGAATTAAACTTGTTGAAGACCAACCCTCTCCTGTAACTTTTACCAGTAGAAAAAAACAAAAAAGCGAGAGAGAGAGAGAGAATCGGTCACCGAACGCGATGAAATTTATGTGAAACTGCAGCGCCGAATTTGACCGGTAAAATTTCCTATCGGGATCCAATAATCGATTGATAGTAAAAAGAAAACTCTCGGCGAGGGAAATTTCGCTCGTCCCGATATAAAAATTTCAGGATATTTATCGCGGCGAGCCTTTCGAATTAACGGCTATCATGCTGCGGTTTAAAAACGAACGTGGCGAACGCGCCACGTTCAATCAATTCGTCATGGAAACGCAGCGTAACGCTCAGCTACACGTTATATGCAATTATCACGTATATCAATATCCAGATTGACGATAGTGCGTTTGATGGTTGACGCGGAGAGCACTCTCGGTGTACCCGCGGTCTATCGCGCGAAATATAGAGATATAGAAAGCACGACTCGTCCGCTTTTCTTCCAGCGCGAGACATTGAACTCGCGCGCGTGAGGGGCCAAAAAAGGGTTCTCACCGGCCGTGCCTCTTAGCCGCGGCTAAGCCGATATGCATTCATTATAATAAGAAATGGAAGGCGCCGAGTGAAAAGTTCGAACGCGCGCTCCCGGCTTATCAACTTCCTCTGAATTTTATTTAAGGGAGGTACTTACCCTCCGCAGCCGCCCTTGCCACCGCCGAGCATCTGCGCGCCTCTCTCCCCTCAGCCGCCGTGACGGTGCTCCCGTAGCGAAGATAACCCCGTAACTTTTCCTCTCCCGACAACGCGAAGGCGAAGAGGCGCCGGCATTCGAGAAGTCCGCCCGAAGTTATCATATTTATCTGTCACTCCCGAACGCGAGACTCGTACGCGCGCGGCTCGTGTTTTTTCGCGACTTTATTCACTTAATCTCATTCGTCAACCATCGCGCAATTAATTTGATAAACTTAACTGAGCGGTTACGTTTCAAACGCGCGTCGCGCGCCCACGTATCGTCCATCCTGGCGTCACCTGGAAGCAGACGTACGAAGTAATGAGACTTCAGTAGGTCGGTAATGCCCACAATCGATACCAACCATCGATTTATAAAAAAATATAGTAATAAAATCTATGTAAATCTATAAATTGTAAGTAATTAGTACACATGTGCATATGTATATGCATCTATAAGTTATATTTGAAAAATGTGAAAAAATTATTTAAAGAAAATTATATGTATATTTAACGAAGATTTCGACTGTATCATGTCGATTATTTCTTAATCCCATATCTTGTTTAAACTTGATATATATATGTATAAAATATGCACAAATCAGTGACACTGCAAATAAAATTAAAAATATCACAATTTAAGTTAGCAGCTTATCAAAAAGCAAGTACAATTTCTGAAATAAAAACGATGCAAATTAAAGAAGTAAAGATAATATAAGTATTTTGTAAAATTTTGGTGAATTAAGATAAGAATTAATTGCACCGATAAAAAATATGTAAGAGAAAGGGGGAGAGAATGTGTGTGGCGGCGATATCTTTGCAGCGCTACTCATGTCAAATTACAATCCTTAATGCGTGCCGCGAGGCGACGATATGATCTCGTAATTAAAAAAAATTGTCGTTCTCCTTTTTATTCGTTCGCTCCGCGCGACGGTTGCGACGCGTGGTAAACGTAAAGTGGCCGTACGCGTAAGCGCTTGCCGTTCCAAGTACCATAAATGACATTATAAAGGCGTTTGCATGTAGGACATAGGGGTGAAACGGTGGTAACGAGGCATACTTACCGGATGCTTATCGCTCGCTATAGTACAAATGACATAAATCGCGTCGCGCCAAAAGGAATATGTTCGCGGCATCGACGACGTTGTGATTTAACAAGCACGCGGCAAGTCGAATTCATGCCTGTGAAATCTAAAAGTACATCTATATCTATCGTAATCGTAAGCAAATCGACCAACATAGATTTCAACAGTCGATCCTCTAGTATCGTCCTCTCGTATCATCTGCAGTTCATTATTCTCGATTAAGGACTTGGCTAGATGGCGTGTGAGTGAGCGCCTGAGCGGATATACTACGTCACTTCCTGTTCGCAACAGGCCAACCAACATGCAAAGAATGAATATTAAATATTACTAGACATAAGTTTTTTAAATAATAAGTTTCTCGATGATATTTCTTTAATTATAGATATACATACATAAAACATAAAAATAACATATGATAATTAATAAACAGAAATAACAGCGTGATATATTTTATCGTTGAAATCAGTAATGCTAGGAAAATTAGAGAGAAAAATAGCTACCGTAACGAAAAAATAATCGATAATCAAGAATACAGAATTACCGTATCGTGCAAAATTACACCGTCGGTCCGAATTATACGTTTGAAATATGCCGCGAGCGTGCTTTTAGCACGTGTCCCATGGAGGGAGGAAAGGAGGGAGCATAAATGCGCGAGGGTGAAGAATGAGACGTGGGACGAAGGTTACTACTCAAGATGGTGACCATATTGGGAGAAAGATAACCTCTGAAATTCAGAGGAGATCTTTCTCCTTCCAATATGGTCGTCGACCGATTTCTCCTTACCTCTCAGAATANACCCCCCTCGTCTAAAAAGGTATCTTATGCTCCCTCCTGTTATTCCTACCTCCATGATGTGTCCAAAGCGAACGCCGCCTATGTATATAAGATTACTAGATGTCTAAAAAGTACTATACTAATACTAGATGTCTAAAAAGTACTAGTTGAATTTTGCTGGCGTTATTATTGCCACAAAATATTATTGTCATAATACCTGAAGGCCGGCAATAACGGCGGCCTTCAGGTATTATCAGAACAACAACCCTATTGATNCTTGATCTATTCAATTATCTTTTTCCTTTCCGTTTGTCTCTTTATTCTTAAAATTCAACTTAGCTATTCTGGTATCTTTTTTCGGTCCTTTTGTCACTTTACTTTAAAAATTCAACCTTTTGAACATTTTCTTCAGTCCGTTACGTTCAGCCAGACAACATAGTAACTTTCGGATATTATAATGCGACAACGTATAACAGCGTTTTTTGCGGTAGATGTAAGATAATCAGCGGTAATGTTAAAATAGATTATAAGTTTATATTTTGTGTCACACTGAAGATGACCCCATTTGAAGGTTTGTATTTAGTAAATGTTAATTTTATATTAAGTATTGAAAGAAGCACTAACAACTAGCGTGGTTAGCCCTATATTCTAAATTATTATATTAATTCATATATGTAAAACACATTTTTACTTTCACTCCAACATCTTTTTGTACTTTGAAATTACAAAATAAGATATAACCATAATTCTTTTAATTTTTGCATGCACGTATTGAAACGTAACATCACAGTACGCGCCGAACGCGATCATTATCTCACATTATAACTTATAACGCGAATGAATAGACGGACTTACGAAAATCTTGAAGACACAGTCGCGGAAGCATTGCAAAATTGTTGAATTGCCGAGTCAGTGGCACGCCGAGCGCGCCAAGGCCGCCAAGCCGCCTACCGCTGCCGAGCGCGACTGACGAGTGTTGCCGAAGGTCACCGAACGCCGATAACAAGAATATTGAATTGGATACTGCTATGGGTACAGATACCAATAAAGAAAATGAGGAAANTGTGGATACAGATATGGTATGCATTTATATTTGTATACATTTATGAAGCATCTTTATATAATTATTTTTAAAGTAATAACATCTAATTATAAGCATAAGCACATTTTTTACAGAAATATCCTATAAAATGTGAAAAAGTTGGAAGCATATTAAGAACCGCAAACGGCAGAGTTGTTTCGTTAGAAGTTGACTCCACATGTAAAGTTCTTGGATGCTACGGAATAGGAAATTCCATAGAATTGTTTTGTTTATTATCTGACGCAATCAAAGACAGATTGGCGCGAAGATTAAAGAAAGAAAGGCGAAAGTGAGCTCAAAAGTGAGTTGTAGTAAAAAGAAAATTTTAATTTATTTAAAAAAAAAGGATTTAAATGTATATTTCTTTGTCATCAGGGAAGGGAATGGTTGGTTGCATCAGCAATCTTCTAAAATTTTCTGAGACGAACTACGTGGAGCCACGTCCAAACGTTCGATACTAGTTCGCGAATGCTAGTGACATCGAACAAAAAAAAACTATCGTTTAGGGAATAATTGATTTGAGAAAACACCGTTGTATAATCGATTCTGTAAAAGAAAAATAATCAATGTCAAAATAATCGACACGATATCGCCCATCCTTAGTCACGTGACGTCTTTTGCCGCTGAAATCTAACGTTATAACGTCAAGTGAAAATGTACCCTGAGTCGATATCCTGGCGGCAGTCGTACCACTCCTATACCACCATTCCGGGAGTTGCTATACAGAACGTTCGTGCATTCGTTTTCACTGCATGTGACCGCCAGGGCATGAACACGCGCGTCTCGTAATCGGCCCGAATCGTTTTTTTTATTTTATTTTAATTGCCCGCGACCAAGCGCGATCGACAGCGATTTCGTTATTTTCGTACAGCCGTTATATCACGCGACTGTACGAAATAGTGCCACGCCGCCATAACGAGACGGTGAGAAACCTCGTGTGGCGTCGACGAACCTGTGTTGCGTGCCCGTCGCCGATCACCGGAGCCCCCACGGATCCGTGATTTTTAATGTTTTGTACCAACTACGGAAGTGAGGATGGCCACGGAAAACGAGGTAAAATGCTATTGCTGGCCCGTGAGCGCGACAAGACGCGGAAGTGCATGCTTTTCGCGCGGCCGTCCGTGCCGTTGAGGTTAGGTTGCCGCGTCGCCCGGGTCAACTCCGGCGAGCATTTCTTGTTAATGTCTCGTCGCCGTGGCGCCGTCTTGGCGTTATTTCACGAGGTGATCGACAGACGAACTCGTCTCGCCCTACGACACAATTGAATCCCCGAGGATTTTGTTTTACGCGCTTGCACGTGCGCCACTTGGCGACGTCTCTGTAGAATTCGAGTTTTCGGGGAACGTTTAATTTAAAGATGAGCCGGGAGTTTTTGATTGCGTTCAGTCAGTCGCTTGCGATGCGACATTAATGAAAAGTCGTTTTACTCGTTTTATAACGTGCTTCTGTGACGCTACATAAAATGGCTGCATTTGGAATAATTTGCTGCTGTTTACACAATTTTTACTTGTATCTTGTAACAAACTTTACACTTTATCGAGAATGACTTTTTAATAGTAGTGCAAGATAGGCGAATAGGGCTATTTAAATCCCTAATGTCTAGAGCTATAAAGATCCTTTGTGACTTCTCGCTAAACAATTGTACGTGGGATGGGGGATTTGAACTTGGAATCCTTTTGTTATTAATCACACATGTTAGCATGGAACCACGCGTCATTCCGAGAGTGACTTTAATATATTGGAAAAAATAACAACTTTAGTCAATCTATTTTGTGATATTTAGCTGGAAATTATGTTATTTGTAATATTTGTTGAATGCAAAAAATGTAGATGTATCTTTCTGAGTAAACTTTCATTGGTTGCTGTTTACTAATTAAAACGTTGATTTTTTACGTTTTAATGATATTTTTTTCAACATTATTTGTTGCAAGGAACATAAGCGAATTGATAACTTTGCTCGTCTCGGAAAGTTCAGGTTTGAATCCTGGCTGAAATGATATTTTTCAATAAATAAATTTCTTGCAGGTTTATAAATAATTTGTATATTTTTAATACTCATTGGTAATATCAAATTATATATCAACATTATTTAACTTGTAATACTTTTTAATTTTGAAACAGAATCACGTTTCAGGAGATATAATCGGCACATAGCTGTAAGCGTAAAAGTAAATTTAACATTTAAAAGATGAACTTTGAGAATCAAAAGTGGTTACTAGTTATTTATCCATTTATAAAGCAAAATACATGAAATTTAAAAAAATTGTTATTACACATAAGATCCTGCTCAATGATTAAGAAAGTTTATATGTATTGTATATTAAATTCAATATATATATTTTTTTCCCCAGTTAACTTTCATATTTTAATTTTATCAATTGTGTGATATATATATATATTTTTTTAGATAACAAAAAAGATATTGAACGATAAGAATAACGTTGAGTTTTATACAGTTGTCAAAATATAATAAAAATTGACAAATGATAGTTTTGAATGATACTTAAGAAGTGAGTAAAGATAAAAACGAAAAATTGCTTGCCACAAATTACTCTTCGTAAATACTGCAAATATAAACGAATTTACTTAATGATGATAGTTTCTCTTGCATTTAGGATAAAAACGCAAAATTTGTTTATTAAAAATGGTAAACTGGTGAAGAAAAGATTTTTTGCTATGGTTTTATGAATTTATTATGAAATTTGATATGTGGCGAACAGCATTTTTTTCCTTTAATAAATATTTTTATCACTTTTAATATACTTGATTGAACTTATGAAACAGATAAAAAAATTTATAAAATGTTTGGAAAGAATCAATTTGAAAAATTTTAACTTTTTTTCGAATACTTATATAATATATACTTATTCTTTTCTTTCTTTTTTTAGATGGGTCTTCAGTTTTTAGATTTACATGATTTAACTGACAATGATAAGCGTCAGATAATTACCATTCTTAAATCTGACATTAAATCTGAAGCCTTAAAATTACCATGGGATGCTTCTAAAGATGTAGAAGGCAACAACAATAATGTTTATTCTGTGTCATTGACAGAGGCACCTCAATTAGGACACAATACATTCAATGGTGAATATTCTGTTTATTTTTATAAATTTTATTAGATAATTTTTATCCTAGATTTTTATTTAATCTCTTATAATATACATATATTTAAAATATAAATTAGACAATAACTGAATATAATATTAGCCGGATATTTTTTTATATAAATAATGCATGAATGAAAATTCAATATTTGAAAAAATTTTTTCTAAAATGGAATTTTATTTGTAGCCATGCTACCTCCGGGAATTTATCCACAAGAGATGATACAAATGTGTAATGACTGGCGACCATCATTGTATAATGTTTCCGCAAACGGCCACATTCCGCCAATTATGTGTCCACTGACATATTCCCATCCTGGATACAATCTCGGCGCTGAGATTCAAGACATGAACTATGGTAGAGAAAATGGGCGTCGCAACAATCAGAGAGGCAGAGGCATAAGAAGAGATAACTTTAATCGAACTGTTAATCCCACTAACGAAATGCAGACAGGATACATGGGCGATCAGGCGCAATATCACCAACAGATACCGATCATGTATATTTATCCTGAGCATTGCATCTCTACGCAACAGCATCAAGTAGCTACCGAACAGATCTATTATACACCGCCAATGTACTCATCGATCCCTCATCCACATCCAAATGCACAGCCAGTCTCTTCCAATTCGCACCCAACTTATCCCCAACCGAATCATCAAGCACCGCAGATGAACAGTTGCGTGCGACAATCACAACCTATGCCATCTCAACAATCAAATGAAGCACTCGCGAAACAACAACCGGTTATCGTTAAATCACATGACAAACATATACAAAGCACTTCTGATGAAGTACATCAAATAAGCAAGATTAACTTCTCACAAAGTAACACTGTTATTGTAAACAATCTTACATCAGAATCTTCTGTGAAAAATGTAGATGAGAACACTGCCAATAAGAAAAGTGTGGCTAGCAGTGAAAAGGTTGATACAAAACTCCAGCACAATAATGTATGGTCTGTAAATGAAAATTGTAATGGCACGGAAGTGGTTGATGTGCCATATGTAAGTACCAATAACGTCAAGGTGAACCAAAATGATGAGACGGACAAGAAGCTTAAAAATGAAACTATATCTAGTATCACAACGAATGCTGTGAAAACTTCGCCTAAGTCTATACCTGTCAAAGTAGACAAAAGTGAAGCACAAATTGAGGAAAATATTGAATTGAAAGACGTCCAAGATAAGACTATTACTAAAACGTCAAACGATTCCTCATCCATGCCAAACTCTTTAACCACACCAAATACTCCATCGTCATCTATATCTGAAACACCACCTACGATTGCAGTCGTCAGATCCTATGCTAGTCTTCTGAAGAAAGAGAATACGTCAGTTACACAATCGTCCTGCAAACCCATAACAGCACAAACAACAGTTTGTCAAGATGAAACTCCAAAAACACCGGTTCAGCAGAAACCAACTAGTCCTATTACCACGTCAGAAAATCAAAATGAAAATGATTCACCTAGCGCACCAACTCTACAGAATGGTGTATTACAGAATTGTTACGATGATCCTAATACATACAGGATAGGTGGTAAGTACAAAAAGCGATCTTTTAGAATGATAAATTATTTATTCAAATATATATTGATACAAAATTTCTTAAATGAATATTATTTTTGTCTAGAATTTTTGTCAACTTATCAAATGGATAAGCAAACAATAAGCTTATTACCGAGAGGATTGACAAATCGCAGCAATTATTGTTACATCAATAGTATCTTACAAGCTTTACTCGCTTGCCCACCGTTCTATAATCTTCTCACGGCTTTGCCACTTCCTAAAAACCGAGGCAGAAATTCTGCTACGCCCTTGATTGATAACATGTAAGTATAATCGTAGTGGCAGTAAAATGTATATGTAAACTGATATATTTTTCTATTTAGATTTTATAAAAATTAATATATAAAATTATTTTATCTTGCTAAAAGGGTCAAGTTTGTTCGTGAGTTTTCACACTTGACGGAAGCTGCCCGTATGCCTAGAAAAGATAGAGTTAACAAACGAGGAGAAAATACTGTCATGGACATATATAGTGGCATTGCGTTTGAACCATCATATGTATATACAATGTTGAAGCATACCTCAGCTGCTGGTGCCTTTTCTGTGGAAGGACGGCAGGAAGATGCAGAAGAATTCTTGTCATGTCTTTTAAATGGAATTAATGACGAGATGTTAGAGGTATGGATCTTTATGTTCTATTTGTTATAAAAAATATAAAAATATTCATTACTCGAAAAATTTATGATAATTATTTTGTTCCAGTTAATAAAATTGGTCAGCAACGATCAAAGTGCAATCGGTAACGCGAAAAATATCAATAACGAGCATGATGAAGAAGAATGGCAGGTAAGGTACTTAATAAAAAATGAGAAAAATTATTAATATTTATTAAACAAAATATTTCAAATATGTTTATCGTAACACAATTTTCAATAAAAATTTATTAAATTGAGAACATTACTTGCTCCTATTGTATTTTTTAACTAAAATATATTATTTTTATATTTATATTCATTCATTTACTATATTATTTGTTTCTATTTTAATACAGGTGATGGGACCAAAAAATAAAGGCGCTGTCACACGATGTACAGAATTCGGAAGAACCCCGCTATCTGACATCTTCCGTGGACAATTACGATCCAGGGTGTCCAGAGCAGGAGAACAGCCAACGGATAATGTACAACCGTTTTTCACACTGCAACTTGACGTTCAAGTTAGTACGAAGATTTTTGAATGAATTGATTTGCAATGTAAAATTTCATAATATATTTAAAATAAAATATCTGTTACAGAAAGCCGAATCTGTAAAACATGCTCTTGAGATTCTCGTTGGTAAGGATCAAGTAGAAGGATTGACCTGCAGTAAGACGAGACAACAGATCGAGGCTTGGAAACAAGTCACTTTAGAGGAGCTGCCTGTCATTCTCATATTGCATCTAAAGTGGTTCGTATACAAGTTTGACAAGTATTCCAATGGCTGCTCCAAAATATTGAAAACCATGGAATTCCCTATCGACTTGAAAATTGATGGCAGTAAGTATACTAAATATAGTTTCTATTTTGCCGTATTCTAATCTTATTGAACACAAGTATAACGTATAAATTTTTACTTGTGCAGAATTTTTATCACCGAACACTGCGAAGAAATTAGGTCCCAAACAAAAACAATATAAATTATTTGCTGTGACTTATCACGACGGGAAGGAAGCCACCAAGGGACATTATTTCACCGACGCCTTCCATGTGGGATATGGATCCTGGGTACGGTATGACGACAGTACTGTGAAGAGTGTCCCAGAGAGTAATGTATTGAGGCCCACATCACCTAGGGTACCTTACTTACTCTATTATCGAAGATGTGACACGATTGGTAATAACCAATCAAATAATGCAAAAACACATTGAAAAAAATTTGTATAAGAATTTATATATAGAAAAAAGCTATGTTCCATTTGAAATGGAACGAAAAAAAAATTCTTTTTACAATTTCAAAGTTCTTGTTGATATTTATAACTAATTAAATAGAAATATAAAGAGAGAGCTTTTATATTATCTACAATAGCGTGGAAAAGTAGACGTATATAAATTAAGCCCGCTATACTTCCATGAAATATAGAGTGATCCACATAATTCATTACAGCTTGAAAACTATGTCACCAATTTTAAAGATTTAGATCTTGAATTGTCTGAGAACTCTTTAAAAATAAATGATTAAATAGTTGATTATTAAACCCTGATTGTGTAGACGGGGTGGGGGTTAACTTAAAAATTTTTAATGGGAACTCCTATACAAAATTATATTTTTGGAAAATTCTATAAAACAATTTTATCTTAAACATTTTTTTATCAGTTATTTCTATGAAGAAATATAATCATTTGAAATTTCGATTTATAGTGATTAAAGGTCAGGAATGTAATTGAAGTAAAAATATTGACACTTATTTTCATTACGTTTAGTGTGAGGTTTTTATGCAATTCGCCATGCTCACAAAGCCACTTTTCTAAATTTAAAAAACGTTTATCATTAGATTTTTCAATCCTATAAATTCAAAAAATGTTACTGCTGTACACCGATAATTCTTTTGGCATTCGCCTAACATTTATAATGCCACCATTTTTAATTTTTTCAAATAGTCATAAAATTTAAAAATGTAATAATTTTGTACAGGATTTCCTTAAAATTTGAAGTTTTTAAGTTAACCCCTGTCCCAACTGAGATTTGGAAACTAACTTCCATTCAAGACCAAGATTCAGGCAATTCAAAATTTAAATCTTTAAAGTCGATAGCATAATTTCTGAGATATCAATCTGTAAAGAGTTACGAAGGCTATCATATATATCTATTAAGATTGTTATTATACGTTGTATACATAGTTCTCCCCTCAAAATCATGAAGTATATGTAGGTAATGTTAAGGCTCGCCAAGTGTTCCACTCTAGGTTCACGTTTTCTAGTGAATCTAAAAAGCATTTTATATATATATATATATATATATATATATATTGCAGTTTGTGAAATAATAGAGCGTCTTGTGTGTGTATATAATTCTTCTTTCTGAATAAGATTATTGTAAATGTTACTGGTTTTCCAATTTCTTTAAGAAGACAAAAAGTGTGAAAAAGATTTTGAAGTTTGTGACAATGTGTGTATAAAGTATAGAAATAGACATTATATATAGGTTATTTTTTTATATAATCCTCCTGTAAAGTGGAAATCAATTCCAACTTGCCAGTCATTCTTCAATGTCACAATTTTTATATTTAAAAAAATGTGTGTGTATATATATATATATATATATATATATATATATATATATATATATATATATTTATTTGTATGTATTTTCAAATCATGTAAAACAAGTCATATACGCATTCTATCTGACAAAATCTCATAGATTTCTTTCTCATGAAACATTTAGATCATTTTAATAATTGAGAACTGGCAAGATAAAGAACTGAAAGACTTATCAGGAAGATTGTTTGTACAATTATTGAACATTTTATATTTAATCTCTAGATATACAATACTGTCATTAATTCTTAAAACAAGTGTTCAATAAGGTTTGTTTATCAAATTCGTTTAAATTGTGTTATATTTTATTATCTTATAGTCTGATTAACTATTTGCCTGATACGTAAATAAATTATCATTTATTTGCGATATAAGTTTTATTGTTAAACATTTCGAAAAATCAGATATATAAATTTTAGTTCTCTTACATACACACATCTATTATATCTAGCATGTATGTTTGTATAATATAGATAAGAAGTAAGAAATATTCTAAGTTTTCAATCTAACTGTAACTTACGCATTAAACATAATACCTCCCATTTATTTGCGATTTTGTAAATAAATATTTGAAGTTTATAACAAAGAGTAAAACTGTACATATGTTAAAATTTAATTATAATTAAGAAATATATATACATATATACATATATATATATTTCAAATATGTATTGAGTTTCATTCCAATTTTCCCTCACGCGTTTATTTGAAAGTTAATATCTTATCTATGTGTTATTATACATACACTAGAAAAAATCTAGATTGTCGAATATCAATACACATCGCTCATAGACTATTCACACATCCTTTAGTTAAGGATAAATATTACTGTCATATAATAATTTAATAGATTCTTTTTATCTGTACAATTATTTTATAGAAGATTAAATATT
This sequence comes from Tetramorium alpestre, assembly GCA_021460005.1. Classification (NCBI taxonomy): domain Eukaryota; kingdom Metazoa; phylum Arthropoda; class Insecta; order Hymenoptera; family Formicidae; genus Tetramorium; species Tetramorium alpestre. The sequence continues at coordinate 216,692 of JAJVSH010000048.1, read as the reverse complement.
AGAAACTAATGGCTATAATTAATTCTTATTCTATCTTAATCTGCTTAATATATACCAGAATTTAGCGCAATCCTTATTAAAGCTTTATAAGATTGTTATTACAAAGTAAAAATAATTCTATAGTGTTACGTCTGCGCTGAAACGGCCTTTCGATACGTACGAGCCAAATCGAGCTGCTATAGGAATTGTGAAACGTTCTCCTAACAAGTCGATATTTATTCTAACAGACGCCATAGAAATTCAAATTTGAATTAGCGAACCGGAATTTTGAACATTGAACTCCTCTGTATTTTTGTTACAAATAAACAAATAATTCTCCGCAAGCCAAGTTTAGTTATTTCCGCAAATTTCAGAGTATACAAATGTGGAGGAAAGTGCAACAGGTGAGCAAGTATCGAAACACGCAACAGAGTATTCTACAATTTGAGACCGAAAGTTTAATAACATTTTTGAGCAAAAAAATAATATGAAAATATTAAAGTTATAATACTTTTTGAGAAACATTTACAATTCACAAAACCGGACGCAGAAGTTGTTTAGCAGTCGAAATTCTATCTTCATTTTGATTTGCATTAAGAGCCATAAGTATAAAAATTACTATTAGACCCACCGCTGCTCTAACAAGAGGTCTTGTGACATAATTCTGCTAAAAATGTGGGAGACAAACTTTGCCTGCAAAAAGTTCAGAGATTACTGTGATCCATAAAGCTAGGACGAACAAGATGTAAGCGATCCCAACTTGATGCGAGTTAGGCAATTGATATGGTTGTCCGCCAATCTCGTCAATGTGGAATCCCATTGGAAATATAACTGCTGCGTGACAAAACAGCACCACTGCAAATTAATTACATCGATTAATGTACAGCGTAACGATGTATTTTGCATGCTAGTATTTGTCATTTAAGACAAATTTATTTCAAATGTTAACTATATATATATTAGAAAGATATGACTTTCTATAATATAGTTGGTTTTTTGTATACAACGTTGTATTATATAAAAATCTACATTACTTTGTACATGTATTACTTGTATTTTACCATATTAAATATCATATATTCTGGTACGTACTGGCACCGAATCCTACCCAGCGTGCGAAGGGAACGACAGTACGGTCCCAGTGTGAAATCACCAGTAATATTATAGTCGCCGTAATCAGAATGCAGCCAACAAATATGCAGACCAGTGCCATCATCCATTCCGACTTCAGTTGCGATTTGAAACAAACCTGATCTCTGTTGTACAGAGTCATACATGACCACATGAGACCCAATCTTGTGTCGCCTATTAGAAAGGAGGGAAAGAAAGAGACATAGAATTAAAATTGTGTCTTCTGAACTTGAGTAATTTTTCGTGATTTGCATCAAATCGAGCTTAATCTTAATCTCGCCGGCACAAAGAAAATGACGTGCGAGGTCACGTCAAGTGAAGGAGATATGAAAAAAACAAACAGATTGCAATCTCCGCAATTACCGCCAATGTCAGTAATGATCCAGTCCGGCATGGCGATACTGATTATAGCGGAGATATCGGCGAGCAAGAACAGTATTCCCGAGATGACAGTCAGCTTGTCCATTTTTCGCGCTCAGGATAATCAACAATAGAGATTGAGAAAACGGATGTTTGGCACGTCGTTCGGAGCACAGCTGTCCAATATTATATTTACGCGTCGTGACATTTCACTGTTACTTTGTCCGGGCGATGAGAGTCCTGCAGTGATACCGGAATCGCCATCCGCGGATGGAAGAATGTCATCCTTTATTATTAAACACGCATAAATCCAGAGTGAACACGATCCAACACGATCCGAGTGCGTTACTAGTCGAGACCGAAATAATTACGCTAGGGCTAGGGCCAGTGTTATTAAAATGAGCCGCTCCTTTCGCGCTTGCGCGTCAAGTATACCTTCACTGAAGTATTAAGTTCGGGTCTTGTAGGAACTTTGACGCTTCTATAAAGTTACATAAAAATTTTTGGAAAATTAATACGATTATAAAGTCAAATAAAATACAGATGTAATTATTATAAATACAGATGTATATATTAGATAAATAAATAAAGTTGTCTTCTTGTATTGCAAAATCCAGACAAAATTATAAGCGTCCATCTTTTACATTTACATACGTTACTGGATATCTCTGGTGTTGCATGCGCGAAAAGCAGTTTATCTAACGACTGGCTGGAGCTTTGGAGCAGGGACAGACCGTCCCGAATGGGTGACGTTTGATCGATCAATACGAGTCGAGAATTCGATTCCTCGTCTCGTTTGAAGATCGACTATTTTCGATTTAAATTTCGTACATGCAATTGTTCCTCTTTGTTATTACGTTAAATTTACATACAATTTTATCATTCAGTAATTAACACAAACGCAGTAAAAGAACTGAATAAAAAGAGAAATTTGTATGTATATTATCATGTACATTAACTTAAAATTCCAAAAAAAGAAAGTATTGAGAAATCAATTGTCAGATATTTATCGCGGAACTGTAAACAAAAGTTTTGAAGCGCGATAATAAATTTGACACAGCAATTGTTGGGAAGGCAAGATACTCTGGATTTATGATTGATGGGAATCCACACGGATGATAAATTAATAGATTATTTTGTAGCTTTTAAGGTATATATAATCGATTATAAAAAATTCTGCTATTTACAAATTAGGTATAATACAGAAAAGTTCCATGGAAACAACATGAATATATATACGCAAATATCTAATAAAGGAGACACTATCACAGTTAGAACGTGCTAGAGTACACAGAATAATTCCGGCGTTTGAACTTTTTGCAGTTCGGCTCGGTTTGTACACAACCGGTTTGTTCATTACCTGCAATATACATGGTAACAAAATGAAATTTAATTCGATTCATATATCTCTAATTAACGTTCATTATTTTATTAAATATTTAATTAAGTTACTCGTCATTTTGTAATAACGCTACTTACTTTCCTCCATCGAAGTGGAATCTGCAAATGTGATTGAAGTATTAGTTCCATCTATGGTGCTCTTACTCGTGTCCCCATTATCCGAATTATCACCATCGCTCTTGGGGGACAAATTCGTCGGCGAGCTGTCGACAAAATACGTAGTTGACGAATTCTCCTCGAAGGTGGAGGAGAACACGCTTTCCTCCTCGAACGAGATCTCCATGGATTCTGACGTGTATTCGCCGGATGTCTCCATTGACATTTCGCTCGATCTACTGTTATCTTTCGTAGTATTTGCGATGATCTGCAGTAGGGTGGAAGGATCGTCGATGCCCAGGATTTGACAAAACTGAGTAGTCTGATCGTTTATCAGCAGTTGCGGCCGCTCGATCTGAGTATTTGTGTCACACGGGTCATATGGTTTAACTGTCCGAGTGAAGTTGAGAGGAATCCGTAAATTGGAACCGAACTTCTCGTATACAGTCTGTTTCTCTTTCGCCGTAGGTGTGTACGTCCATCTGCCGGCGCCATACTGACCGGGCATGTAATGGATACTGCTCTTGACGCTCAACAGATGATTCGTCAAGTAAAGTATCGTTAACCATTCTAGATCGTAGCTCAATTGTATCGGACTGTCTTCCTGCGATCGCACTTCCAACACCTGAAGAAATTTCCGTTTTGGCAGGCATTTATCCAGCGCTAAAAACTTTGTCACTCGTGCTCCTTTCTTCTCGGGAACGAGCGCCGCGAATTTGCAATGCAAATGCGCGGAGAACCAGTAGGACGGAAAAAGACGTTCTAACAGTTCCATACACGGAGGACTGCCAAGCATATTGCTTTCTATGTCATCCCTAAAACATCAAAACGATTTAATAATTTAATCAAATCTTAATCTTTACAGTTGAAATATGTTTATTATTTCATTATAAAATTACGCACTTACTTAAAAAATGGTTTCCGTTTCAGCAACGTGTCTTCATCTCCATATTTTGTTACCCCTGCTGGCCAGTCATGCGATAAAAATATATCAATTTTACCGGAAAGCTAAAAAAAATTATTTTTCATCTGAGATTCACTAATTTATTTAAAATTATATGATTACGTGCAAAAATATGGAAATATTCCATCTATTTATATGATTTCAAATACCTACTTGTTTTAATCTGAACACTTCTAGATTCCTAATATGATAAACACTTCGTATAGTACTATCAGTATAGGGAGGCTTCTCATAACGCCCTTGCATCCAATGTTGACTCTTGTATATGCCCGAAAGTCCTGCAATTCTGATTCCAGCCACCTGTACCACACCTGCATATCCAAGATAATAAATGTTTGGTGCAACCCATCCTCCATACGGCAATTCCTGCAGATAATTTGATGCTTCGTGATTGCCTCCGATGAAAATGGTTAACACAGGAGCTTCTTTTTCACCAGAATAATATCTGCAACATTACAATTATTTGCTGTTTTATTAAATAAATAACATATATCTATCCAAATCACAAATATGCTGCAGAAATAAATTTTGCAAACTGTCTGTTACAAATTTTATTAGCAAAATGCTAGAAAAAAATATAACAATCTGCCATTTTGTAATCACTTAAATATATTTTATTTGAAAAATATCAAGGAAAAGTGGACAAATGTTAATAGTATGTGAATTAAAACTAGTAACATTTAATTATCAATTTTATGCACATTACAAATTGTAATTACGTTTGTGCATTTTGGCTTTATTTTGAGCTTCAATGAGACAGTGACTAATCATTCGTAGCGTTAACTTACACGCACTACTAATCATGTTTAACTTGCATAGCTTTTTCTCACTTTTCCTTGTTATTCTTTAATTTTAATATCGAGACTTTAATCAAATAATTTATCTAAATAATTAGAAAAATGAAAGAAGACAAATCTTGCTCAATTTCTACAAGTAATATTATTTTCTATCTAAATTCTACTAAATACTAGCTTAATGCAAATACAGTTGATACCAATATACTGCAATATTTTGCTCTTGACAAATTGCTAGCATATTGCCAACAATTTGCTTACTGATTAAATGCTATAAGCAGCATATGAACTCTATATTCAACATTTTTAACTTTTTGCTCAGACAACAGTACTCACTTATAAAATGTACACATATCCTTGTACTTGTCTGATACTGCCATGCATTTTAGGTCGCTTAAATTTCTGGTAGCTTGAAAATCGCCACAGCAAATAAGCAAATCTATCTTCCTCCCATCGATCTTTTCAATTTCCTGTATAGTGTCATAAATAATGTCCAATTCGCCATGAGCGCAACCCTCCACAGCGATCCTCATTTTCGAAACTCAATCGTACGGTCAAGATCCACGATCTTGCAATCAAGTCATATATGTTCAATTCCTCAAATGTACGGCTTGATAGCCCAAATCACCTATAACGCCTGTAAACAATCTTATTACGTGCACATCGGTACATATATTTAACCTCTCACAAGAATACAGCCGCAGACCATAGACAACCCTACGAGCTAATGCAATATAGATTGGAAACAGTACCGACGCTATTGCATCTCGCAACACCGTCAGCTAGAGTTCCTCTAGTAAGAGTTAGGACACCGTCCGCCATTAATAGGTAATCTACAAAAGAATTATGCACTCTTTTATTGCACTCTATTACACTTTTAAGCACTCGTAACTCTCTCTATTTCCTTCTCTTTCCTTCTTTATTTTCTTTCCTTTTCTCTCTTACGATTACCTACAAATGGCGGAACCAATCAAAAGCTGGCCTTCGGTGTCCTAACTCTTACTAGAGGAACTCTACCGTCAGCTATTGGCCCTCTGTCTTTCTTTATCGCTGCACTGCTGCACCAGTGCACGAAGTTAGAATGAAACAAATATAAAGCGAATTTTTTAATTCATCGATTAATCAATCGCAATTAATTATGCGCAAATACTGCTCTTACAGAGCAAAGTTGTATTTGCGCATGATGCGATGGATTCATCATTGAATTAAATATTAAAAAACTCTCCTACTTATACTTTTTCTCGTTCTAACTTCGTACACTGGTGCAGCGCGAAAAAACAGATCCATTACTTGCGGAAGAGTAGAAAGTTGTGATTGGTTGCAGAAATTTTATAGATTATTAGTTCGTAATATAATATGTTAATCTGATAATTTATGATGGGATGACGCGTGGCTTCGTGCTAACGCGAGTGATTAATAACGGAAGAGTCCCGGGTTCAAATCCAGGATCCAGTGGTCCCTCATCCCGCATACGTTGCATTTTCAACAGAGTCACAAAAAATTTTTTAAGTCTAGGTGACATTAAGGCTTATTATACCTAGCTACCAAATCTTATACTATAATTTATATAATTATTCTGTTGTTTCGTAAAAATATATATATATATGTATACATATATGTATCTTCACATGATTAATATTCCATAGCTTCCTAATACGGCCTGACAATACGAGATGGCGCACGTTGTCTCGTCACGCCGCGAATTTGCCGTAAGATCAATTAGGCGCAGTCCTGCAAATCCCCTCTATGCCTTCCTACGCTACCGAGTCTGAATCTGAGACCGAGTCCCTGTGGCACGCTCGCAATGGGCAGAAAAGAGCTCCGGAGGGCACTTTTTGCCCTCCCGACAATACGAGCCATTCATCCCAATCAGCACATCCTCTCATTGCACTCGTGCATGATTCTCATTACCCAGCCCAATTGTTTCGCGAATTCAACCGTACAGCACGGCATTATTAATGTATTTTTATGTGTTATTAAAATTCGTTAGAAAATTCAATATTTAACATTTCAAAATATACAAACTGACAGAATGATCAAAATATGCGCTTTCCTCTAAATTTAACCAAAAACATCAAATAAATAAAACAGAGCACACAAGAGTTTTTTTTTTTGTTCTGACAGTCAAAGGGCAATCCTCAAGCGTTTCCTTGACATAGTCGGTATGTCACGGTTCGCCGTGCAGATCGCGGCGTTCATTGTCGCACAATAAACATACGCAACGATTGTAGCGTCTTAATTGCGCATCAGTTACCGTAAAATTACGGAACCGACATGGAACGGTGTATGCTGTGAAGAGAAAAGCATGTGCGCCGCAGATCATCTCGGAAAAACGAAAGCACGGAATCGCGATCGAAGGAGGATCGCGCTCCGACGAAAGCCTGCGATAATTCGCGTCGGCGAAAATCGCCGTCGTGGACGACGCGCGTAGCGTGCGACGCGTTGCCACAACGTTGCCAAACCGCAACGACTTGGACTCACTCGTCCCCTCGCACCCCCCTCGCCCCGAGTCTCATTTGCGGCCGCGACGCCGACGTAACGATCGTGTGAGAAACGCAGTCGATCTCGCGAGAGTCGGCTGCGTTTGACGATCGGGAGGACGAAAGGGAGGAAATATGCGGTAGAAATTCAAAGTCCCGAACTCGGCATTTCGCGAGGCGTGCTTCTCGCCGAAAGAACGGACGGACGCACCGTGCGTGTGTGTGTGCGTGCGTGCACATAGAGGGCACGCACACCGCGCGCGCGGCGGAGGGATACACGCGCGTTTCGGGTGTCGTCTGCTGGGCACTACTTTCCGCCACTCTCGAGCTAGACACGACGCCGAGGAACGAAGGATGAGCGAATTTTCAGGGCCGAGAGATCGGCGGACGAATGGATGGACGGCGAGGCCTCGCACGAGCGATCGTGACAAATGGATCGCGCGAGCGATCCGTCATTTCGTCGCACCAAATGAATTTTCCACGACGCAGGAGTTCTTACTCCGTTTCGCCGATCGCATTGCAATTTTTTTTCCGTTCTACGGCGTTTTGTACTTGCGGGAACTCGATGCGGGAGTTTATCCACCGCGCGACGTCCGTGATGGCTATCGCCGTTTTTCATCGGTTGTTAATCGATGGAATATTGATTGTCGGATATTAATTGATCGTGTCGATTAATGCGAAATATGTATTTCGATCACGAAATAATTATGCCAAAGTCACATCCCACAGATGATAGTAATAAACTCAAAAGAATTAATTTTTTTTTATTCTTTATAAATTGTAAAACATTCCATATCTGTTCACAAAATAAAGTCAAAAGAAATCCTTTTCAAACAGATAAGCCATCTATAAAAGAGCAAAAGAATTCCTTTTGTATCCGAAAAAGGGCTCAGAATTGACTCGACAAACAAAGAATTTTCTTTGCAAACTTTAAAAAACTTTTAAGAATTTTTTTTTAAACTCTTAAGAATATTTTTACAACACAAATACGACGCGAAAAAGAATTCATTTCATAATTCGGGAATTCAAAAAGAATTCTGTTTAGATTCTCAGCGCTACCTGGAATTTAAGAAATGCTCGATATAAATTAATAATAATTTTAATTTTTTGTACGCACAAGATCGCTGACAACAAGATAATTAAATACAATGCGCGTGAGAGATAAGAAATGTAAGGTTGTCTACACGATTGCATGTTATCTGTATAATACACGCAAAAGAAGACACGGAATGTCTGGTTTGCACGACAGTTTACTTAATCACGGCAGAAACTCATCTATTCGCTTTTAATATCGGAGTAACGACTCTCAAATGTAAAACAAATAACACGGAGATTCTGTTCACCGTTACGAGCGATAATTATGTCACGGCGAATACTTGTCGCTGTGCGCGTCTCCGTGCCGCTAAATGTGTCGCGGGTGTATTTTCACAATGACGCACGAATTTATCGGCGAGAGACGAAGGAAAGTTCTTCTTGACGCGTCCGAAGCAATGATTCATACGATAGAGGCGTGTTTCCCCCAAGACTCTGGACGGCCGCTATTGTTTTATTGCCGGCTTTCAACTCTACCCCAGAAATTCCAGATAAGGAACGTCGCTACAATGATGAACGGGATCGTCCCTATTATTCTACCATAGATATTAGGGACGCACTAATTTATCGCATCCGAGCGTTTACTTCGACAACATTTCGAAAAACGTCTCCAGCAAAGAGGCCCGAGAGTCAGGGATTAAGGACTACGTGTCTACGACGCCTACTGTGCGTCACACCTAAAAAGTACAATATAGATCGCAGCCACCATGGTAAGAACGCGATACAATTCGCGTGGCGCGGTAAGATCCGTCGACGTCGACTCGCGACTCTCTCGACAGGACGCTCGCGGTAGAAATCCCATGGCCTGTATTCAGAACGCGTTTCTAAAGATGTTGGCGCGTTTTTGTTATTCTATCTTAATCATTCGGTAAACGTAAAACAGGGATAGAAGGGAAAGACATAAAAACGCGCTAACATCTTTAGAAACGCGTTCTGAATACGGGCCCAATAGAAATATATCCGTCGGGTTCGCCCCTTTCCTTCATTATTCATAGCAGCAATTATCATGGGTCGCGTCATCAAGATCGGCCGCGGCGTATCGCGCTCCGCGCGATTTGTAATTACGGGAGAGCGCGTACGTCCATCGCGGTACGCCGGGGATCGATCGCGGCCGGCTCGGAAGCCACCGCGGCGTCGGGCATTTTCAAATTTTTAGGTTATAGCACGCGGCGATCGGCGGGGCGGGGGCGAGAGGGCGCGGGCGGAGAAAGAAAGATGCCGGACTACTTCGCCACGGCGAAGTAAGCGACCGTAGCCGTGCGCGCGCGCGCGACGCGACGCGGCACGGCGCGGCACCTGCCGGCCAGCGCGACGCAAACCAGCGCGTCGAATGAGCGGCGAGGGCCTCGCGGCCGGCGGCGCGCGATTGGCCGGTCGGCAGGGGCGCGCGGTTGCTAAGCAACGGCAACACCGCACGCGTAACCGGCCGGCGCGGCGTAGCCGGCACACAACGAACGGTGANAGAAAGAGGGAGGGAGAGAGAGAGAAAGAGAATGAGTTAGAGAGGCAGCTTTCGCATGCACACTGCACAGTGGCGCAGAATTTCGCACAGAACGACGTCGGCTTTCATGGAGCGCGTACGCGGCGGATTGTAAAACGTTGTACCGTGCGAAGTCGAGCGGATCACTCCACACGGACGGGCGCGCTTTCTCTCCCTCCTTTCTCTCTTTTCTCTCTCTCTCTCTCTTTCTCTCTCTATCTCCATCTCCTTCTCTCCTTCGCTCTGTCTCCTCGCTTCGCGATCGCGGACGGTACGACGCACGCTCCCTTTCTTGACGTATCCCCGCCGCGGCCGCCGGAGATCCTCAGTCTCGCGGTAAAGGACGTCGCGCGAGCTTGAGAGTTGCAGGGCGTCTGAGAGAGGAAAAGGACGTAAAAAAGATGGCAGAGGACAAGAACGAGACCAGCCCCGGCGCCGAGGGCGAGAAGCCGCCGCAGGAGACGGCGGCGGCGTCGCCGCCGGCCAAGGACGAGCCGACCAAGGAGCGCAAGGAGGACGAGAAGAAGGTCGAGGAGAACGGCGAGGGCGAGAAACCCAAGGAGAACGGCGAGGAGAAGACCACGCCGGAGCCCAAGGACATGCGGGCGATCGTGCTCAACGGTTTCGGCGGCCTCAAGAGTGTCAAGGCCCTGAGGAAGCCGGAGCCCACCCTCGGCGAGGGAGAGGTCCTCATACGCGTCAAAGCCTGGTGAGTTTTTTCCACTTTCTCTCCTCGTCCTTCCGCCCTTTCTCCGAGCGAGCGCGCGCGCGAGACACCGAGACACCTTCTCCGGTCCATATTCCCTACGCAACGGTATCAGCGCTGGCCCCGTGCCGTTAGATGGAACGCCGATAGGAGCCATATTTTCCCCATTAAACCGCTGGAGCGTTTCTCCAGCTCGCGCGCTGTTTTGACCGGCCTGCGAGTACCTGCGAGCGAGCGAGCAGTCGAGCCATTGTCTGTATATATATATATATATATGTGTGAGTGTGTGTGTATATGTGTGTACCATTGCGCTTTCGATATCGGAAATTCCCGAGAGAAATTCGCCGCTCCGGTCGATTGATTCGTCGCTATTCTCCCAACGAGCGTGAATTTTCAGGTAGCGCGCACCGGAATCGCGCGTAAATTTCGCCTCTCGATGTTTTCGTTTCGAATCGCGAGACTCGGGATCGCAAGGTCACGTTTTCGAGCGAGACGAGCGGCGCCCATATGGACTCTCGTCGGGGACCTTTGTCACGAAAATACGCGAGAGGGTGCGGCACGGCGCGACTTGGAACATCCTCCGCAATGCACATATTTCGCCCGCACTCGCTGTACGTTGCCGCCGCGGAGACGCGCCAGGGTCGAAAGGGCTAGATGCGACTTCCTCTCTTTTGTCACGAAACGGCGTCGACGCAAGTTTTCCAGATTGTTCGACCGCCCGCTCCCGCTTTCCCACGATAAATTACGAAAACTTCGGTGATTACGCGCCTACAAGGCGCGATATGCGGGTCGTCGTGGTCAGACGATTACGATCCTAATCGTCTAAACGAGAGGAATTGAGAAACATGAATGTAGAAGCTGGGCTATCCACGCCTCATTAGATCGAGACTGTCGTACGTGAAATTTTTATCAACTAATCTGATCGTTTTTTTTTCTCTTCGAAGAGCAGCGTTATCCTCGGGTACTGATCGCGCTAAATAGTCGAAAAATACGCTTGATGGTGACACTTGATATCCGTTTAACGACAACACAAAGCGCAAGAGGGGCGTGACGAAAAATATATCCGAATAATGATTTTAACGGCCGAATCCCCGGGTTGCATTCTCACATTAGAATCTACCGATGCGCCTCGCCTCTGGACGTCCCGTTCGCCACGCACGCCGGCTGTCGATCGACGCTCGATCATCAATGGTCGATCAATCAATTTTTCCAAAACGCGGGCGTTGCCGCGTGAATTCGTGAATCACGACGCCCTCGACCGGCTGTTTACTACGTTACGTGCAAGGAGATGCTGGCTCGAGTTTTCAATTACAAAAAGGAGGACGATACGTACATATATCGCGGCCTCGCCGCGTGTATCATATCCTGAAAGAGAGCTGGCTTTATCTCGCGCGGCCAGGGACAGTCGCGATGATGATGGTGCACGGGGGAGATGGCGAACCGTCGGATTCGCCAAAGGCTGGCGCGCGGACCTTTTCACGCGTGAGTCACGTTTTATAAAAGCTATTGGATTGATGAGAAAATAGCCCCCATAGAAAGATATCACGCTGCCAATGCCGGCGAATAAATTTGTCTGCCTCGCTGCAGACACGTTCATTAAGCTGCGAGCACCCCCGTCGTCGCGCGCGCGCGACGAGACANACGGCTAAACAGAGTGCCGTTTAGTTTGCCGTTTCGATAAAATGCCGGTACAATGCTGATAACTCGTATCTTTTTCTCTTTACGTTACGCGACCGCCTTTCGAAAGTCTCGGCGTCCTCCTTCGCTCTCCTATCGTAGAAACGCCAATAATCCTCTCGAAGACACCAATTCATACCAATTTTAAAAAGCATGAATTTATATAACGCAAAAGGGAGATTCTATGGGCTTTTGTTACGTTGATTTAATTACGCGAACAATGCAACGGAGCGCAATCGCGCCGTTGCTTTTTTGATTTATCTTTGCCGTTGCAAGCCTGCAGGCATTCTTCCATTTTAGCCGAGTGCGCGCGTTCACGCGCTTCTCGCATGTGAGCGTGAACTCCATTTGGGCGTATACACGCATCCTTTATAGTGAAAGGGTTATTCGTCGCAGGAAATGTCGAATTTAAGATGTCGCGTCCGAAAGTGGATGCAACATTAAAAGCGCGTATTGTCACGGGGACATTTTAGATTAATGCTATTCTTTTAACAACTATATTTTATTTTTTTTTTTTGTTATTTTTACAAAAGGAGCTTCTATATTGTTATAAATTTCCAATAAAAAAATATTGCTCGGCGAAAGTAGATAACATTCTCGGAAATTCGGCAACGTGAAATTTGATTTATTGTATTGGAAATTTCATTTATTGTCTGATTAAAATCTTTCAAATAGTCTTGTAAAATAATTATTGACGAAACTTATAAAACTGCAGTTTAAATTTCTACAAAACTTTTCATATTCGTCTTTCTTCAACATTGAATTTTTAATATGAGCAACTGCACTCGCGGGTAGTTTCCCGTATTCTACGTATCACGTTCTTGATTACTCATGCTGAATCTATTCGCCGTAGGAAATGGGCGATTACTCCTGAATAAAACAGATCTTCCGCTCGTGTCTCACAGTGAGACAGCATAAAGTCCAATGAACCATCTTATTTCATGTATAATAGATATTCTCGACGATGAAAGAAAGCGAGCTCGCGGACGACTTCTTCTGGATACTCCACAAGTTTAAACTCTCAAGCGGTCCCGAGAACCCAATAACGTATTCTCGTTTGCACGGTCATTTCCTTCTCTAACGGAGGAAGCAGCAGCGAGGACGTATATATAAAACATTTGTGTCATTTCGGAGCGGAGTTCACCCGCTATTCTGTAATCTCTTTTTACATTCTGCGAATATAAACACCCTCCCTTTCTCGCGCTCTTCATGGCGTTCCCGTAAGAAATTGGAAGCGACGGGGAAAAAAAAGGCGTGCGCGCGATGAAAGGCGAGTGTTGGAAACGCCTTAAAGTACGGGAAGAGAAAGGGAACGGGGGGAGAAAAGGGAGAGAGGCGCACACGCGGATCGCGGTGGCGTATCGCCGTCCGCTGAATGGTATCCGTTCAAAGTTTCCCATAACGCGATATTAAGACCTCATTAGCATGATAAACTCGACGGGACAGATACAATGACGCCTTTCATCGGGTAGCGCTTCCACGAAAACGCGAGCGCGCGAGCTTTCGCCCGCATAAATTCCAAATACGCCGGGAATTTACGTGCGTGTGTCTACCTACACGCGAGATCGCGTCCGGTCATTCACGCACTATTTACGCGTAGCCTATCAGCCGTGCAATCGGCTGTCGTGGTAAGGCGCGAGAAGGAATTACCCGCAGCTTTTAATTGCCACGGGGATTTCGAATCTGGACTGCTCACAAAGTCTGATATCCTTATTTGTAAATTCCGGTCGTCAAAATTAATTTTGAGAGTCTTTTTGGATTCGCTGGCCATTGAAACCTCGACCTTTTACCTAGATTTTCGAACCTTTAAGAGCTTTGATTCAAAACATGCATGTGTTAAAATAATTTCACATGTAATAGTTAAAAATAACAAAATCTTCTTTTACTTAACTCAAGGAATTGGTTAAATAAATTTCTTAAATTTTTTTCTAAATCTTTAAGAGCTTTGATTTTTTACTGTTAAATTTACTGTTTACTGTTAAATTACACTCAATTTGAGTTTCTTTTAACCATTCCTTGGGTCGCCATTGCTTTTACTTTACATATCGTTAATTAATTTAGCTAAAACATGGAATTAAATAACATGTTAACTACATGTTTTGTGTTAAAATAGTAATTTCACATGTAGTAGTTAAAAATAACAAAATCTTTAGTTTTACTTAACTCGAGGAGTTAGTTAAATAAATTTAAATTTGATTCTTTAACAGTGTTACGTTCCATAAAGATCCTCAACACTTTGTATTTTCGGTCTCTGCAACTTAACTCGATCTCAGTAGCGTTACGACATAATGTCACTCGCGGAATAATCGCAAAGTGCATAAGTGCCCGCTGCAGCTGTCGACGTCAAGTCCATTTCTGAAGTGGACGCGCTTTTATGGGTATCGCTGGCAATCTATTCGACGATCGTGACGATGACTCAATGATGATTCAAGAAATCATGCTATCCCAAACAACAATATTATGCTCCTTCAATAATTCTTTGTCTGAGAAATGTTCTCAGAATGTTGTGGGCAGAATGAAATTTTAAGGCTAAATCAATGCGTGACTTGGAGCTTTTTGGGTACGAACGATTACGCCGATTTTCTGTGCGCACGCATTTACGTTGACATCCGCGTGCGTGCCGGGGCGGCGGGATGGAAGGGAGGAAGGGTGGAAGCGCGGTAGAGGGTGTAGGAAATACGGGTGTGGTTCGATCAATACGGACATCCCATAGATCTATCGGTGCGTACGTACCGTCGGGTGAATCACACTGAAAATTATTGCTTGTAACGTAGGTCATTATTATACATGGATCGGCAGAAATGTTTTGCATGAAAACATTTCTGGAAATAAACTGCATGCCCGTTATCGTTTTTTTATCTCAACGCAGCCGCACAACACGATTAATCAGTTTCTGTTTTCGATTCCTTTACGCGCGTTAAACGTTGAATCGCCGGCATGATATCAATTGTGAACGTTATAATAAACGTAATAATAAACGTTATAATAAAGAAATGAGAGATGACTACATATTTTACATTGATTGAGAGGATATAGATTTGTCCGATTTTTTTCCATACGGCAGGTTTCTCTTGCGTTTCCGTTGCGAGATGCATGTAAGCTATTGAGAACTAAAACGAAATAACATAATTTTTTTTTATTTTGAAAAACAAAAAGTTTTGGTCGAATGTAAATTCAGATTCTACAACAATTAATGGTTTCACTAGTGAAATCTACAAAAGAAATATTAAAATTTCATATCGTAAAGAAATTTTAGCAATTTATACTTTTTCTTGTCTTTTATAGTCTCTGAAAATGAATTATACCACTTTAATTTTCAACGATTCATATGTATATACCTAATAATTGCATTTCGCTCGCGTATTTGCATCGTGGCGATTTCGCGGAGCAAATGAACAACAAAGGGGCGCGTATCACCTAGGGAGGCCTCGCCATGGACATTCGATAGAGCGAATCTTAAAATATGCAGCAACCGCAGTTTGTCTGGGACGGAATTTTTCATCGCGCGCGCGTATGATTCACGTGGATGTGTATCGCTGGCGCGGTAGAGCGAAGAAGCCGAGCGACTAATCGTCGCGACTCGGGTTATCGTCTTGATTACAAAGTATTTTCTATCCTTTCCAGTCAATAAGCATAATCAACGTGATGCGTCATCTTTCACATCTGTTATATAAATCGCCGATAGATTTGCTGATCGCTGCAGATCGGCGGATCTTACTCGACATTTTCTTTTGTATCGAATACAAAGACGGATATTTTTATCCGCAGTCTGTAACGCAATTTTTATCGAATCGAAAGACTAAGGAGTTAATGACGAAAATTATACGCGATGCTTATCGAATTGCGGATGCAAGAATTCACGTGACTTGAGATATCGGGATTGATGGTCGAGTCGATATGAGTTATTTAAACTGCGAAGATATTATACCGAGGCGCCTTGCGGTCGCAGCGGAAGAAGCGACACTTATGTCAACGTTGCTGCCCCGCTTGTCAGTGAGTCACAAAAAACGATATGACGATACGCGCGTTTGACGCCACACAGCTGTTGTCTTGCGGTTCGATTTTGTTCGCTCGTGTTCGGCTGCCAAGAAACTTCAGCCGTACACGTACCTAATCTGATTCACGCGTTTTAATTATTAACGACATTTATCGTTTCGCAGATATGCCTCGTGACGAAGTAGCTCGTTATATTTTCGTTTCGAGGCGCTTGCATTAGCATAACGCCGCGTGGATCTAAATCGAACGCCGCGTGTTAAGAACATAGCTGCAGGAGATTAGATCTTCGCGTAGCGGATCACACTTTATCCTCGCATGCGTAACTAATCCGTGCTTTAACCTCTCCTCCGTATACGTCGGCTCTCCACGTACATACTTTTCTCACCGTTACATCCGCCTGATTGCGATCCGTTTCGCGCGAGTCACCGTCTACACAGAGTAATCCGTCGCGGTTTACATGCACACCGATAGACCGTCATAAACGTGCAGCAGCCT